>OY804610.1:12417975-12448016 GCA_963680895.1 Fragum sueziense
TATCTACATTGAAACTTGACGATAGTTTCTTTTTTTGTTTAGTATACAATGTAGGTAAATTTTGTAAACATGCGCTATGGTATCGTGACCGCACAATATAGATGGTGAGAAAAAGGCCAGAAGTTAATCCTATCCAAAACAACAAAATCTTAGTGTGGTCCAATTCAAAAGCTGCTGCAGACAACAAAATTGATGTTAATAAACGTTTGATTTGTATAGAATATGGCATAGAAAACATTGAAGCAAAAGGAGAAACTGCTGGCTATCAGCAGTTTCTTCATTTGACTCAATGTTTTCCAATGCCTTTTCTAATAGGAACGTCAAAACCAGGCCTTGTTTGGGAAGGGGGTTAATTCTCAATAAATGAATAGAACAGGAAGCGCTTGTTTAACGTTAAACGGTTAACAAGGTATTTCAACGTATCCTCAAAGAACAGAGCACTATTCTCATGAAGTTCCGTTTGATAAAGATTTCGCAATTTACTTAACCCTTTTCCACACTTCAAAATTTTAGAATTGTCTAACGTTGCAGACGACAAAATAATCGATATCAAAAGAAGAATATGTGTTTATCATAGTTAAGGTTTACGAACTGAGAATGAAATGCAGAGCAAGAGGCGAAATTTGAAAAGTGCCAGTAATTCCTAAACTGATGTTACATTTCAATTCCTAATACAAACATAAGCATTTTGTATGGTTTAGAGTTTTGAAGTAATGCATACTTATGGAAATATTTGACATTTTTTTTTCAAAATTACCTCCCTTGCATACGAATATAGAGTAAAATAATGTTTGTAAATTATTTTCTTCTTGAAGCATAATATTGAAATCCGACACGGTGAATTAACTTATGTGAAGTGTTTTTACAAGTGTGTGTAATTTGATGCATTTCGTATTGCTAGAAAGTGGTGTTTTCATTCTCGTAAACCTTAGGGAAATATTGAGGTAAAGGGAAATACATGTATACTGATTTTTGTCAGCATTTTTGTTCATTCGCGTCAATTCATTCCCAAGCATTTTTGTATTAGAGGCACCAAAAAGCGTCATTGTGTGAGAATGGATTTTAAGACGTTCTCTCAAAGTACAAAGGCGAACTTTATTTACGCACTAAGAGCCGAACCCTCGGAAATTAGATGTCCGTATTTAGTCAGCTTTTTCTAGACATTATATTATTAGCTTGTATTAACCAACAAGACCAGTCCTGGTTTTGACGTCCTTAATAGAAATGGCTTGGGAAAATACTGAAACAAAAGAAGAAACTGCTGATAACCAGCAGTTTCTCCTTTTGTCTCAATATTTTCCATGCAATATTTTACACAAATTCTATCTTTAATAACTTCCATTTCATCATTTGTGGCAGTTTTTAAAGTGGATCGCCATAAAAATTTGCCGTTTGGGAAAGGGTTAACGAGAACTTTTTAGGAATTTTTTGTCTTATCATATTAATAATATCATTTTTCTTGCTCTGTTCAACGTTGCCTCAAGATTCCTTTCTATCAATGACGTCAAAACCAGTCTTGTTTAGAATAGGGTAAAGGATAACATCGATTACCACAGAAGATTGAAAAAAGGCGTTTAACCTGACTTCTAATGTTCCAAATAATCTCAAGGTAGTCCACCTTTAATGAGATTCACGTTACGCCAAAATCATTGCCATCCGAATGTTTTCAAAATCTAGCATAGAATAGGTGAACAAAAAATCCGTTCTAGCACGAAAAAACAGTGCATATGCCAAAGAATCAATCATGAATTTAATGGCTGCATAAATTCAAACCTGAAACTGGAAGGAAAAACGAAAAAAGTAAGCGCCCAATATGGGACTCGAACCCATGACCCTCAGATATCTGAGTTTTCGTCAGGCTTAAAAGTCTGATGCTCTACCGACTGAGCTAACCGGGCTACTGACGATTGAAGACGCAAACATTATATTTATCGGTTTTGCATAAACTAACCCATACGTTGTACAAGTTGTATAAGATACTTGGCTCATATCCATAAGACTTTTACGGTGGCACTAAGGTGACATGTGAGTTTTTCTTTTTTTTGAAGAAAAAAGAAAAACGCAATAACAATGTTGGTGAGCGTCTTTCTTTTTTAAAGAAAAATGAAAAACGCAAACACAATATTGGTGAGCGTTTTTCTTTTTTTGAAGAAAAAAGAAAAACGCTAAAAACAATGTTGGCGAGCGTTTTTCTTTTTTAGAGCAAAAAGAAAAACGCGACAACCTATTTGGTTTTGCGTTTTTCTTTTTTTTACCCGGAAGTCGTGGCCACGTGACTTAATAAGCCAATCAAAACTGTGCAGCCTTATCGCGCTCCCGCCATTTTTCCAATGGGTGAAGATTATCGCTAGACGTACACCGCTTAGACATGTACACCATTTGTGCACGATGTCAATTATCGCTATGCCCCGCCCCATTATTTTATCGCAGGGATAGTATAAAGGCAGATAAAAGCGAAATGTAGACACCAACATCGAATGTATTTAACACTGTCAAAAACGTTTTTTTAACTTGAATAGAAACTTTTCCATGTCCAGTGTTGTCGGTACATACTTCAATGGCAATAAAGTTTGTGCTAAAATAGACTTGGTTTATCATTGTGTTTTGATATAGGCATTCACCGTCGGTGTTGTTATAAAAACTCGTAGCCTATAGCGGACGAGAATTGACCTGGCAGAGCATTCCATTCGATTAGCATGGGCTGCTCTGCTAGGTCGTTTATCATGAGGTATAACTACGGCTTGATTCAAACCGTAGTCACGAGATTTTATAACCACACCCTCGATTTACTATTGTTTGTCAGAAATTACGTCACTGTTAACCCGGTAAAATCATTCATTATTGTGTAAGTCAGACAATTAGCCTACCCACAACCTTAACATACCAATCGATCGGTCTAAGAGTTGGAATAGATATTTTATAGGATACAAAATTAATCTAGGTCATTGTTCGTCAAACCCTATATTGTGCGACCTCAATGGAATTATCTCTTCGAAAAGAATTCAATGAATGTCCAAAACATAGGGTTTCGGTATGCTGTCAGATAGCTGATTTAAGTCTTCATTTTATGCATATGAACGATTTTCTCATGTATACCTCTATACTTACTTCATAAGTGATGTAGGCCTACATCGTTAGCACGGTCCCAAGACAGCTGATGCAGGTCTATACTTACAGTTTTAAATGCTTATTTACGATTCATAATAATGTACATCGTTTAGGCACGGTCCCTAGAACGCTGATCTGGGTCTATAATTACAGTGTTAAATGCTTTTTTAATATTGATAATGATGTACTCCGTTTAGGCACAGTCCCTAGAACGCTGATCTCGGTCTATTCTTACAGTGTAAATGCTTATTTACGATCATTTATAATGATTTATACGGTTTACGCACGGTCCCCAGAACGCTGATCTAGGTATATACTTACAGTGTAAAATCGTTGGTGGGTAGTCAAAACCTCGTAACTACAGCTTGACAAAACTGGAGTTAAGAGGTTTCGATCCCCCGCCGACTAAATGCCTATTTACGATTTATAATGATGTACACCATTTAGGCACGGTCCCTACAACACTTTTCTGGGTCTAATATTACAGTTTTAACGATTTAATATGAAATACGGCGTTTTGTACACGGTCCCTAGAACGCCAATATGTGTGTATTTTTTACAGTTTTAAGGTATATGACCCATCATTAAAAACACCACTTTTTAACCATGCAACATGCATCAAATTACTCACACTTATAAGTACACTTCAAATAAGTTGATTCACCGTACCGGATTCCAAGATTATGGTTCAAGAAGAAAATAATTTACAAATATCTTTTTACTCTATATGCATATGCAAGGGAGGTAGTTTGAACATTTTTGTCAAATATTTTCACATGTATGCATCAATTCAAAATTCTAAACCGTTCAAAATGCTTATGTTTGTATTTGGAATAGAAAGGCAGCACACTTAAGGAATTACTGGCACTTTTCAAATTTCGCCTCTGGCTCTTTGGTGCTAATGATGGGTTGTATACATTAAATGCTTATTTACAACTTGATATGATGTACACCGTTTAGGCACGGTCCCTAGAACGCTGATATGGATCTATATTGACAATCTTAAATGATTATTTAAAATTTACTATGATGTACACCGTTTAGGCACGGTCTCTAAAACGCTGATCTGGGTGTATATTTGCAATTTTAAATGCTGATTTACAATTTGATATGATAAACACCGTTTAGACACGATCCCTACAATGATGAACTATGTCTATTCTTTCATTGCTATTGATAATGATGTACACCGTTTAGGCACGGTCCGTAGAAAGCTGATCTGGTTGTAAACTTACAGTTTCAATTGCTTATTTGCGATTTGATGTGATGTACACCATACAGGCATGGTCTCTAAAAAGTTGATCTGGGTCTATACTTACAGTGTCCAATGCTTATTTTCGATTTGATATGATGTACCTAGAACGCTGATCTGGGTCTATACTTAGAGTGTTAAATGCTTATTTAATATTGATAATGATGTACTCCGTTTAGGCACGGTCCATAGAACGCTGATCTCGGTCTATTCTTACAGTGTAAAATGCTTATTTACGATCATTTATAATGACGTATACCGTTTACGCACGGTCCCTAGAACGCTGATCTAGGTCTATACTTACAGCGCTGGTGGGGAGTCAAAACCTCGTAACTACAGCTTGACAAAGCTGGAGTTACGAGGTTTTTATTCTCCGGCGACTAAATGCTTATTTACGATTTATAATGATGTACACCGTTTAGGCACGGTCCCTACAACACTGTTCTGGGTCTTATATTACAGTTTTAACGATTTAATATATGAAGTACGGCGTTTTGTACACGGTCCCTAGAACGCTGATATGGGTGTATTTTTACTGTTTCAAATGCTTATTACAATTTGATATGATGTACACCGTTTAGGCACGGTCCGTACGTAGAAAGCTGATCTGGATGTAAACTTACAGCTTCAATTGCTTGCGATTTGATGTGATGTACACCATACAGGCATGGTCTCTAAAAAGTTGATCTGGGTCTGTACTTACAGTGTCCAATGCTTAATTTCGATTTATTTTGATGTACCTCGTTTAGGCACGGTCCTATAGAATGCTGATCTGGGTCTATACTTACAGTTGTAAATCTTTATTTACAATTTGATATGATGTACTGCTTTTATGCACGGTCCCTAGAACGCCGCTCATGCTCTAGAATTACAGCCTTAAAAGATTTTTTTTCGATTAAATATGATGTACACCGTTTAGGTACGGTCCCTAAAACGCTGATCTGGGTCTATACTTGCAGTTTAAATGCTTATGTTTGATTTATCGTGGTGTACATCGTTTAGGCACAGTCCCTAGAACGCTGATCTGGATCGATACGTACAGTTTTAAATACTTTTCGAAGATTCGACATGATACATAGGCAAAGGAAGGTTTATAATATTTGGGGTGGGAGAATGTTAAAGCGAATGGAACCCGACCGAGCGTATCGTTCCTAGAGGGACTTGGGGCATCCACCCCCCAGAAAATTTAAAATTGTTAGAAGCCATTTCCTGCAATCTGAGCACTTTCAGACAGCATTTTATACCTGGACCTTTCTTGAGGGAAAACATGGGTGCATTATGGGGGGGGGGCATAAGATATGCTGCCCAAATTAAATTATTTGGGGATCTGGCTCCCCTGCCTCCCTTTTTACGCCAGTGTGATGTACACCGTTTAGGCACGGTTGCTCGAATACTGATCTGAGTATCTACTTACAGTTGTACATGCTCATTTATAATTTGTTATAATGTACACCGTTTAGGCATATCCCTAGAACGCTAATCTGATGAGTCTATACTTACAGTTGTAAAATTTAATGCTAATCTGCGATGTAATATGAAGTAAACCGTTTAGGCACGGTCCCTAAAACACTGAGCTGGGTCTATACTTACAGTATGAAATACTTATTTACGATTTGTTATAATTTACACCGTTTAAGGCATGGTCTCTTGAACGCTGATCCTTGTTTATATTTACGATTCATAGTAATGCAGTCTGTTTAGTTACCCTTTCGGGTGTGTCACAATCAGATGAGCAAACTATGTTTCACCAAGGGTGATTTTTCAAAGTAATTGAATACAAAAGAGACAATATTTTCCTGAAAGCTAAATAATATATCTTCATGAAAATAATAATATTTCTTCCAATGAATCAAAGGGTAACTAAGCTATTTCGGCAAGAAGTTCGTTGACCTAAAATGTCCTGTCCGTAGACACGGTTTAACAACGTGATTTTTCAGCAATATCGCTACAGATTGTGACAAAAGATTCTTTAGCTGTTAGCAAATCTATAAAATTACAATGGCGTGAAATTTTATCAAATTGTATTGAGTACTTTATTTTTTATGTACAATAACAGAAATGCCTTGTCCGTAGACAAAATGTCTTGTCCGTAGACAGGTGTAAAATAGCTTCTTAAATGGTCATAATCTTTGTTAGCTGATATTGTAGAGATGTTTCTGCTAAATATTTGTGCTTTTCCTTAAATTTTTATTTACATGTCTTTTTTCAAAAGAAAAATGAAAATAAGAAAATTCTTTAAGTCATAAGTTAACTTTTTTCGCACTATAAAAGACCATCTACGAAAGTGAAATTATATAACGAAAAGGGTGGTCTCGGTATTTTGTAATAAATCAATCAATTCTGATTACATCTTCATAAAATAACCTGCAGATAAAAGCTGAATAATTTCTCTAACTGAATGCTGCATGTTGTGTAGAATAATAGAACAATTTCATACAAAATTCTAAAGTGTAAAAAAAGGAAAATTCAAATGAAACATCATTTTTTTCATTTTTACCCCATTTTTTCAATATATTTATTGCAATAACTTTTTTACCGTTAATGCATTCTTCCTAAGATTTGGAAAATAACATAACAATCATTTTGCAATTAACATAAGATAAAATTTATGTTGTTATATTGATTTGTATGTCAACTGGAATCCTATAACATGAGGCAGGTACAGGATGTACATCTGATTGTGACACACCCGTTTGGGAGTCTATACTTGCAATTATGAATGCTAGATTACAATTTTGAATGATACACACCGTATAGGCACGGTCTGCATCCGTATCTATATTTACAGTTGAATGTGCTTTTTGACCATTTTTAATGATGAAACCGTTTGTACACGCTATATCAGAAAGCCCTAGTCCATATTGACAGTCGAAGTGCTTATTATGTACATCGATTGGGCACGGCTTGTAGAAAGCTGATTTTTGGTCTTAACCTATCGTCTTTTAAAAATGAGTATTGACGTTTTATGTGTACTCTTTAAGCACTGTCTTTTGAACGTGGATCTAAGTCTACGTATACCCAAACCGAAAACTCTTTTCAAAGAATATTATGCTACGTAACCGCACTGGGGTAGGAAGTGGGGGGCCAGGGGGGCCAGTCCCCCAATAATTTAGAAGGGGGAAGCATAACCCATGCCCCCAATAATACACCCATATTTTCCTTCGAGAAAGGACCAGGTATGAAATGCTGTCTGAAAGTGCCCAGATTGCAGGAAATTACTTCTTTTGAATCGCCCTGCCCCAGACCCACCCACCCCAGCAACGCTATACTCGGTCAGGTTACATTCACTTAAACATTCCCCCCCCCCAAATATTATAAACCTTTCTATGTCTATGAACCGTTCCAGGCAAAATCTCTACATCGTCGCTTTCAACAAAAACCTCGTAACTGCAGCCTAAGAACAGCTGAAATTACAATGTTCTTGTAGAATGATATCGATTTTTTTTTAAATTTTCAGTCTTTATTCATATTAATTAATGCTTGTCAACTACATATTATCATAAAAACCGGTAAGACATAATCCCGATAAGCAAACATATTGCCTAGATACGGTCTATTTTTAACGCGCATTACGTTTTCAAAGACGACTTCCGAAGATTAAATCCAATTCTATACTTTAAAAAAAGTTTCTACATTAAACAATTTTCACTGTCTATTTTCATTTGGGTAATTGTTCCAGGGATAGTACCTTAACGGTGTACATCATTGAAATCCTAAATAAGCATTTTCAACTGAAAGTATAGACTCAGATTAGCGTTCTAGGGACCGTGCCTAAACGATGCACATCATATCAAAATATAAAGAAGAATTTCTAACTGAGAATATAGACCCAGACCAGTGTTCTAAAAACCGTCTGCCTAAATGGTGTCCATCATGATATTGTAAATAAGTATTTACAACAGTAAGTTTAGACTTAAATCAGCGTTTAAGATACCGTGTATAATACGCTGTACATTACTATAAATGGTAATTAAATGGCATTACAGTCTGTAAGCATTACAGTCTGTAAGTATAGATCCAGGTAAGCATTCTAGAGACCGTGCCTAAACGGTGTACATCAGTATAAATAGTAAATTTCTAACATTTACAGCGGTAAGTATAGAACCAAATCAGCGTTTTAGAGACCGTGCATAAACGGTGTATATATATGATTATAAACAAATCATAAATTTATAACATTTACAAATGTAAGTATAGACACAGATCAGCGTTTTAGAGACCGTGCAAAAAGGTGTACATTTAACACTGTAAATATAGACCCAGATCAGGGTTCTAGGGACAGTGCCTAAACGGTGTACATCATTATAAATCGTAAATAGGCATTGAACACTGTAAGTATAAACCCAGATCAGCGTTATATAGTGATATTGCCTAAACGTGTACATTTTTAAAACACTGTAAATATAGACCCAGATCAGGATTCTAGGGACCGTGCCTAAACTGTGCACATTATTATAAATCGTTAATAAGCATTTAATACTGTAAATATCGACTCAGATCAGCGTTCTATGGGCCTTGCCTAAACGGTGTACATCATTATAAATCTTAGATAAGCATTTAAACACTGTAAGTATAGACCCAGATCAGCGTTCTAGGGACTGTGCCTAAACGGTGTACATCATTATAAAACGTAAATAAGCATTTAATACTGTCAATATAGACCAAGATAAGCGTTCTAGGGACCGTGCCTAAACGGTGTACATCATTATAAATCGTAAATAAGCATTTGCAACTGTACGCATAGGTTCAGATCAGCGTTCTAGGGGCCGTGCCTAAACGGTGTATATCGTTGTAACTCGTAAACAAGCATTTCAAACTTTAAGTATAGACCCAGATCATCGTTCTGGGACCGTTTCTGGACGGTGTACATCATTATAAATCGTTGATAAGCATTAACAATTGTCAACTCTCTTGTATAGGCTTATAAAATCAGCGTTCTAGGGATCGTGCCTAAATGGTGTAGATCTACATTATTACATGTAAAGATCATATAAAAGCATTTATAACCGTAAGTAAATATACTAGCTTTCTAGAAACCGTGCCGTAACGGTATATATCACTAAAGAGTTCAATTTCAAATGAAATCAAATCCTCAAATTATAAAATTAATATGCTTATAGTTTTGGATAATCTCCATTTCGCCGCCGTCCTTCACATTTCGCCCCATTTTGCCACAACAGTTCCATTTCCATAGTTTAGGCCAACCCTGTTTTAATCATTTATAAGACAACTTTACAAGCAGAATATTTCTGTGGTCAATGTCAAATGTCTTCGAAAAAGATATTAGAAAATTCTTTGTGAAATATACAGTCAAGTTAATGTTTTTCAAGGTCTATAGTTTTAAAATTCTGGTAGGCATTTTATTCCATCCAATTCGAATTGCAAGGGAGGTAACACCTCTAATAAACGCGAAAACTAATTACTCTATTGAGCCACGTGGCCACGACTTCCGGGTAAAAAAAAGAAAAACGCAACGCCAAATAGGTTGTCGCGTTTTTCTTTTTTTTTCTAAAAAAAGAAAAACGCCCACCAACATTGTTTATTGCGTTTTTCTTTTTTCTTCAAAAAAAGAAAAACTCACATGTCACCTTAGTGCCACCGTTACACTTTAAAGTTTTAAAATAAGCCTTTCCCAAACAAGATCTGGTTTTGACGTCCCTAACGAAAATGGATTGGGAGAACAGTGAGACAAAAGAAGAAACTGCTCATAACCAGCAGTTCCTCCTTTTGTCCTAATATTTTCCGTATCGTATCTTTACAACATCTTTGTTGTCGTCAGCAGCTCAGCTTTCAAATTGGACCAACCTAGATTTTTTGTCGATTTGGGAAGAGTTAACCCTTTCCCAAACGACAAATTTTTAGGGTGATCCAATTTGAAAGCTGCTGCAGACGACAATATAAATATTGAAAACAGCCAGATTTGTGTAAAATATAGCACAGAAAATATTGAGGCAAAAGGAGAAACTGCTGATTATCAGCAGTTTCTTCTTTTGTCTCAATGTTTTCCCAAGCCTTTTCTATTAGGGACGTCAAAACCAGGTCTTGTTTGGGAAATGGTTAACCAACGACAAAATTAGCCACGTAATTTGTCCAATTTGATCCTCTCCGAAACAAGACCTTCGACGTCCCCATTTAATTCTATTAAAGGATATGGGAAACATTGAGACAAAAGAAGAAAATATTGATGATCAGCATTTTCTCCTTTTGTCTCAATATTTTTAGCTACATCTAGGCTACATGTACACTGCAAATCATATAAATGTCCATTCTGGCGTCTTTATGACCTTTCAAATGGGCACACAAGCGTGGATCCAGGTATTTTTCTCAGGGGGGGGGGGTCACCCGATCTTTAAACCCTTTTCGCCAAATTCCAGGAGGTCAGGCCTCCCTGACTCCCCCATCTGGATCCGTGCATGCAGATAGAGGTCATACCATGAAGGACTAAATTATAACAACGGTTTGTCGTGGCACACAGAGACGAATGACGCAGCTTATTTGGGCCATAACCAGTAATCTTTTTGATAACCCCCTTTTTCGCAAAATTCCAGGGGGGGGGGGGGGGGAGGGGGTGTCATGACCCCCTGACTCCCCCCGGATCTGCGCATGGCACGAATTTTGTGCTTGAAATAGGCTGGATAAATTGTCGGTGTTGTATCGTGAAGTCCTACGTAAGGTACAGCTTAACCCTTTCCCAAACGACAAAATTTCGGGGTATTCCACTTCAAAAACTGCCACAAAAGACAAAATGGATGTTATTAAAGATATGATTTGTGTAAAATGAGGCACAGAAAATATTGGGACAAAAGGAGATACTGCTGGTTATCAACAGTTTCTTCTTTTGTTCAAATGTTTTCCCAAGCCTTTTATACTAGGGACGTCAAAACAAGGCCACGGTTTCTCGAAAAAACTTAAGTAGGCCTAGGCTACGTTCTCATGCTTAAATCTGAGCACCGTGCTCAAATTGCACGAAATGCACGTGAACTTCAATCGAATCCCCTTCAACGTCGGAGAGTATTCCTTTGAAGTTGAGCATGTTCTCATGAGAATATACTTAAGTTTTTCAAGAAACCGGACCATGTCTTGTTTGGGAAAGGGCTAAATCAAGCTGTAGGCTAGTTACGAGGTTTTAGAATTAGGCTACACTGACCAAAAAGATCTAGATCTGGATCTACCATTGTTTGTCCGAATTTAGTTCAAATTACTTATGGTTTAGGCATACTTGATAAAATCGTTCCCTATTCAGACTTAATAGTCGTTATTTTTAAGGTAGGCCTTACTTATTTAGACATCGTCGATATTCTTACACACGCAATTGCGATCCATTGAGACAAAATAACAAAATATTGATAATCAACATTTTTCTCCATTTGTCTCAATATTTTCTGTTCTACGTTGTATATGCCATTATTTTCTGTCTGCAGTATTAGATCTAACCCTTTCCCAAACGACAAAATTTTAGGATCACTGAAATTGAAAGTTTATGTTCACAGATGACAAAATGGAATTATGGAAAGGGTTAAACAATGAAATGAATGAACAACAATAAATGAACTAGATCGAACAGTGTCGATTTTATCTTGACTTATCTTGATCTTTATCTATGGTTTATTAGCTTTTTCCGCAAAACAAGTCCTTGTCGTGACATTCCAAATGTAGACCGATTTTATCAAGTAAACAGTACCGACGTAGATTCGGACAAACACGATTATAAAACCCCTACTAGATTCTATCTGCAATAGTACACGGTGCGGATTGTGCATGATGGGATGGATAACGACTACCGACAATAGGGAACGATTTTATCAAGTAAACCGTGACGTAATTTCGGACAAATAAATAGTATTTCGTTGGTGTTGTTATAAAATCTCGTAACTACGGCTTGATTCAAACCGTAGTTACGAGATGTTATAACAACACCGACGGTTTAAATATCAAAACATAACGGTAAACTCAGTCTATTTTTTGAACAAATGATGCTACTATAACTCGCCTCGCTTCAGGTAAGACATTTTGCAATTACTCTGTTATTTCTGTATCAATTTTCAAGCGGTTTGCCGCATGTACCCCGCCTTATCGAGCTCTTTCATCGGATGTATGACATATTAGATAACTCATGATACTTTTTCCGAAATATTGTCCCAACCGACCAGAAAGCGAAATGGTAACGACTACGGCCAAATTAACCACGCTTCGGGTAAGAATTTGTGCAATAACTTTCTTATTTCTGCGTCAATTTTCATGCGGTTTGTTGCATGTACTCCGTCTTACTGAGCCCTTTTCTCAGATGTATTATTTATCTGGAACTTCCCTGTACTTTTCTCAAAAACCGATCCCAACCGACTAGAAAAAGGGCCTGAATATTTTGTCGTTTTTCTGGTCGGTTGGGATCAATTTTCGGACAAAGTACAAAGATTCTACAAACAAGTCATATATCTGAGGAAAGAGCTCACTAATGCGGGGTACATGCAACAAACCGCTTGAAAATTGGAGCAGAAATAAAAAAATTATTGCACAATTTCTTACCTGAAGCGAGGCAAATTTGTCCGTATACTTCGCATTCGTTATCCATCCCATCATGCACAATCCCACAATCCCCACCGTGAGTATGAACCGGTGTATTTTGCCACGGTTTAATTTTGAAATAGGCCTAATCCCTTTTAACATAGGCCTAATGTTTAGATTTGTCTACAGGTCTAGACGGTATTAGCGCACAAATTCTAAAATATTGTGGGGATACAATTATACCAATTATCACATCCATAATAAATAACAGTATTGCTTCTGGCATTTACCCAGATGAAATGAAATTAGCCAAAGTTATACCAATTTTAAAATCAGGTGAAAAAAAATGATCCGAATAACTATAGACCAATCTCGATCTTACCCACAATTTCTAAGATCTTTGAACGACATATTGTCACGCAGCTACAGAAATACCTTGTGCGAACGGATGTATTGAATAATTCTCAGTCTGGGTTTAGAGAAAATCATTCTTGTGTAACTGCTTTATCAAAATTGATCGATACATGGCTTAAAGATATTGATGATGGCAAATTGATTGGTTATGTTTTCTTGGATTTGAGGAAAGCGTTTGATCTTGTTGATCACGAAATCCTACTACATAAGCTTAAACTATACCGCTTTTCAGAAAATACCCTGCTTCTAATAAAGTCTTATTTATCCAACAGGAAGCAGTTAATAAAAGTCGGAAAATTTCAATCTGACTCTCTTCTGATACAGTCTTGGGTTCCTCAAGGCTCGATCCTCGGGCCTATTTTATTTCTCTTGTACATTAATGACATATCGTTAACATGTTCTGATGTGGAAATTGATCTATATGCAGACGACTCCACAATGTATAAAGCAGGTTATGACCTAGTCACTATACAAAATAAACTCCAAGAAAGCATTTCCTCCGTACAGGAATGGTGTTCATTAAACAATATGTCTATACACCCCACAAAAACTAAATGCATGCTAATCGGGTCCAAACATAAACTTTTACACCAAGATGAGCTTATATTAAATGTTAAGGTGGGTTCACATTGACGAATTTTCCTTACGAATCCTTACGAATTGGACATTCGTAGGCCATTCGTGAACATTCTTAAACAATACGTTACCATCCGTAAATAACTCGTAAGAATGAAATGCCTTTTTTCTCAATGTCAGCTACTGAATGATGATATAGAGATAATATCTTATTGTTTACAACAAAAAAATTAAATGGCATTGTAAAAAAAATCGTGCATATTCATAGATTTCGTTTTCAGTGGTCCATTCGGAAAGGCATACGTAAGTATTCGTAAACAATACTTAAACATTCGTAAATAACTCGCAATAAATCGGCGACTATCGCAATGATTCGTGTTCATACGGGGAAGTTTTTTGGCATGTCCAAAATGTTCTCACGAATGTCCACGGATTGAATGTCCCGTTATTCATTCGTAAATGACTCTTAGTTTATCGCAAATCACTCGCAAATCATCCGTGTGTGATTCACGAATATATACGATAACTTTACGAATATAAACGAGCCGGGATGTTTAAAAAAGCGCACTTATGGTATATGATTCCGAGAGTGGTACTAAAAACAGACCAGGCTCCGCAAAGGGCCTAATTAGGGTTATGTTTGATAGAGAAGCTGACAAGGGGACCGTTTGAGTCCTGGTAAGACCTTAATATGTATATGCAGAGTCTTATGATGATAGACATCCTAGATTATAACAGATATGAACGTCATCGTTTGTTATAATTATGTTTTGTTTATGTGTGCATAGTTCGTATATCATTTTGTACATGATGTGAACAATAAAAATATTTGATTTGATTTGATTGAGTATGTCAAAATTGTTGACAAATAAAATTAATGATAGAGGAAATACTATTTAATGTTTTGCTAAACGTCAAATAATTTCTAATTGAATTTGCAAAAGATGAGGACTAAAAGCCCATTTTTTCGATGCGTTTATATGCACTGGGATCATTTTTTTTTATCCCAGCTCAAAATTGACGATAAGTCCTCCAAACGTTGTTCGATGTTCAAGACAATTTGATTTATTATCGACGAATATGAGATAGAAAAAGTAAAAAAGTAAACGCGCATCGGAGAACACTTTGAATATAGCAAGCATAGATATATTTCTGGGGTTATAAATGACCCCAAACTATGTATGAGAGTTAATGCGGTAGAAACACTTAGGGTTTCTTTCCCAAACGGCAAGATTTTTGATTGTTTCAATTCGAAAGGAGTTAAAGACGACACAATTAAATGATGTAAGATGTGGATACTTTGTATGTTATTGAATAGAAAATTCTGAGTGAATAGAAAGTATTGCATTGCTGATTATTAAGCAATTTATTCTTTTCTCACAATATTTTCCAAAACCATGGGACGTCAAAACTAGATTTTGTTTGGGAAAGGGTTAATTTTTTTAAAGAAATTGTTGGTACAACCTAAGCTTATTTCGTTCGTAAGACATCTTGTCTTGTCGAATGTCAGATTTTCAATAACGAGGTTGTCTTTCTTACAACAACAACAACAACAACAACAACAACAACAAAATATTAATAACAAAGGACTCGCAAACATTCGTAACTAAGTCGGTAATACTCCTATTGATTCGTAAATAATCCGTAACCAGCCCGTAAACTAGTCGTAGAAATACGTAAACCGTCCGTTAAATTCGCTCAAATCGTAACAATACGTGTACATTTCGGCAATGTGATTACGAATGTCCAATTCGTAAGGAATCGTAAGAAAATTCGTCAATGTGAACCTACCTTTAATGGAGTGCGACTTGAAAATGTACACACTCAAAAAGTTCTAGGCGTCTACATTGATAATCACCTAAATTGGCACACGCACATTGATTATGTTTGCTCTGGACTCAAAAGGAAAATATCTCTTTTTAAGAATATATCGTTTTACTTGACGAAAGAAATGAAAATCCTATTTTACAACGCATACATTTTACCTGTTTTTGACTATTGCTGTGCCATATGGGGTAAAACTGACAAGCGCTATACAAATAAAATATATTCTCTTCAGAAAAGACTAGCAAAATTAATCCTTTGTAAGCCAATGAAGTCATCTTCAGAAGAATTGTTCAAAGAACTTTCTTGGTTGACATTCTCAAATCGATGTAATTATCACATTGCAGTTCTAGTTTATAAAACGCTAAACTACAACGCTCCTGATTATATGAATTTAATTAAAGTTTCTAGAAATGATTTGTATAATTTACGCTCTGAAACTCAGAATCAACTCACATTAAACAAACAACCAATAACAAATATTTATCAAAATAGTCTAAATTATAAAAGCGTTGACATCTGGAACGACCTTCCTGTAAGCTTAAGATCGGAGGCAAAACTTGCTAATTTCAAGCAAAAAATAAGAAATTATTATCTAACGTATAAACAATAATGTGAAGATGAGTATCTGTCAGGGTAAAGAAATTCTTGACTGATAATAAATTAAGTTAACCCTTTCCCAGAAAGATCTGGCTTTGACATACCCAATTAGAAATGACATGGGAAAGCATTGTGTCTAAAGGAGAAAATGCTGAAAATCAGTTTTTTCTCCTCTATCCTCAATGTTTCCTGACCTAAATTATTCACATTTATTTTCTTGAAGTAAAATCCATTTTGACATTTGCTTAAACATTCAAATTAAACACCCCAAAATTTTGTCTCTCGGGAAAGGGTTAATAGATAGCTAATCAATAAAATTAATATTAACTTAATCAATTTTGATTTGATTGAACGTTATAGTTTATGAATGTTTGTGTGTGTGTGTGTGTGTGTGTGTGTGTGTGTGTGTGTGTGTGTGTGTGTGTGTGTGTGTGTGTGTGTGTGTGTGTGTGTATGTGTGTGTGAGTAACAGAGAAGGGAGATAAGGTGAGAATAAGGCGGAAGTGTGTTCGTTTACTTGTGTTAGTATGAGTTTTATCGTTAGAAGGCCATATTGTAAATAAGATAAATTCAATATTATTGAATTATTTATGTCTTAATATGCTACCTTCTCTAAATAAAGTTATTATTATTATTATTATTATTATTATTATTATTAAACATGACCAGACGGCAACATTTCAGGGCAGTCCAAATTTAAATGTTCAAATGTTGCAGGCGGCAATTTCAAGTGATAGAAAGTTTACATCTTTTCTCTTCCTGTGTTTAAACATTGTGGAAAATGAGGATTTTTGTCACAACGTTGGGGGAAAAACGGAGAAAATACTTATTTCTTCCGTCTCTTTTTTTCTGCCTTTCAAAGATAGGCCAAAATTCCATTCTGACAGTGAAATTAATTTTGTCGTCTGCACCACCTAAGAAATCGGATCATGAAAAAATCGTTACTTCCTATTCCCAAACATAGACGCCTTTTGACGCCATACAAGATAAAGGCTTTGGAAAACATTGTAGAAAATGACGAAATTAGTTGCGACAACTGTAAAATTCCACGCTTTTGATATTGTTATCTGCAACATATTTGGATTTGGACTTTAAAGTCGGTTAAAGCGGCAATGAATTTTGTGCTAAAAATAGACTGTATTTACCGCTATGTGACTCAGAATTTCCGATAATCTTCAATATCTTTTTTTAATACTTGGCCAATTTGAATTCGGTTTGAAGCAGAGAATGTGGGAAAATGCCAGAAATAAGCTGGACGTGTTTGATTTGTGAAAAATCAACTGATAAAAAAGTTATTGAAGATAAAGCAAAATTTTGGTTTATCTCCAATAACTTTTTAACAGTTGATTTTTCAAAAATCAACCACTTACATCTAATGCGTGACGTCTATCCACATTCTCTTCTTTAAACCGAATTCAATTCGGTCCAGTAATTACAAATTTTTTGAAGATTTTCTGAAAATATTGTATCACGTGATTGTCCACCGTGTTAATGATTAAACCTTTCCCAAACACAGAAAAAAACGCCCCTATTCAGAAACTGCTGTAGACGACAAAATGGTGATGACAGGATTTGTGTTGGAAAAAAAAAAAAAAAAAAAAAAAAAAAAAAAAAAAAAACCAATTTTTAGCTCTACAGGCCGTCAGACCAGCGGGCTATTGTCATGGGGTTGTGTCCGTCGTGCGTCCGTCCGTCCATAATTTTTTTCTTTAAAAAATCTTCTTCTCAAAAACTACAAAATTGATTTCAACCAAACTTCACAGGAATGATTCTTGGGTGACCCTCTCTCAGATTCCTTCAAAGAATTCTGATTGAAGTAGAAAGTCTTTAGTTATCTGTCCTTGAAAATTAAAAATGGCTGTTTTGACTTTGTTTTCACTCTAGCAACTACAAAATTAAAATTGACCAATCAAGACAAATCTTGGACAGAATGATGATGACTATAAGATCTTGCTTTGTTATAAGCTTGATCTTAATTTTACATCATGAGTTATAATAATAATAATAATAATAATAATAATAATAATAATAATAATAATAATAATAATAATAATAATAATAATAATAATAATAATAATAATAATAATAATAATAATAATAATAATAATAATAATAATAATAATAATAATAATAATAATAATAATAATAATAATAATATCTTTATTTATCGAAGGTAACTTATAAAGACATCACCACACAATAACAGTATAATGATTAGCTTATTTACAATAAGGCCTTCGGAAAACAAATATTCCCTTACCCTGATTTCAAAAATTTTAGACTTGCCCAAATTCGAATGGTTACATGCAGCTAATGCAATGTAACCGAACGCAGAAAAATTGAGATATTGTGACAAAAATAATATAAGGAAAATAGCTGGTTATCAACATTATGTGCCCTTGAACATGACAAAATTGCCATTTTCCGCTTTATTTTGACTTTGTTTTCACTATAGCAACTACAAATTTTGACCAATCGAGGAAACAAATGGACAGAGTGATACTGACTAATAGATGTTGTCTTGGTATAATTTTAGCTTGATCTGAATTTTACATCATGAGTTATGTCCCCTTGAAACTGACATAATTGCCATTATTGGCTTTATTTTGACTTTGTTTTCAGTCTCGCAACTACAAATATCGGCTAATCAAGACAAAACTAGTACAGAATGTTAGTAACTATAAGATCTTGCCTTGGTATAATTTTCACCTTGATCTGAATTTAACATCATGAGTTATGTGCCCTTGAAATTGACAAAATTGTCATTTTGGGCTTTATTTTCACTCTTACAACCATAAGTAAAAACCAATCGATACAGAACTTTAACAGAATCCTACTGACATCAAGATCTTACTTGCTGGAAATTTTTAGCTTGATCTGAATGTCAAATCTAGAGTTATGAATCCTTGAGTTTTACAAAATGGCTGTTTTCCACTTTGTTTTCACCTTCTTAACATCCACAAATAAGGATCATTCAGGTCAAAGCTTTCATAAAATGTTGGTGAAGTTAAGATCTTGCTTTTGTGTCATCCTAAGCTTGATAGAAAGATAACACCATGAGTTATGAGCACTTGAATTTGACAAAATTGCCAATTGTGTCTTTGTTATGTAGCATGGATCCCTTTAACTCAAGACCCGTGAAATCATTGACATAAAGGTAGTCATGCATTTGCTTGTTTGCGCAGCCTAAACTTTTGAAATTGCATTCAACAAGACAAACAAGTCAGGCTTGTGGAGCGCTTCCAGACCGCCAGGGCAGTCTAGTTCCATTTTACACGATGTGTTCCAAAGCCTCTATCTTAGAGGGCTTCTAAAGGCGTCAGTGTATGGGGAAGGGTTATATTCGGAGCTCCAGATAAGAGGGAGTGATGACTTTACAAACTGGAATAATTCTGTTATTGTTCATCAACCCTATTTTGTGGGTACTCATTTGCATCGTCTCGTTGAGACGATTCAAATGAGTACCCCTATTATAGGGTTTTGAATTGAAATAACAACGTTAGAATGTCTTCACCCCCACTTATCTGTAGCCCTGTAATATATTTCAAACTTTCCCACTGTGTTGTAAGTTGTCCGTTAGGTTTGTGCAGTCATTCAAAGATGGCGACAACGATTCAGTATGAGAGGTAAGTGTCGTAGTTTTTCATCGATAAAGGACCTCTACTGATAAGGCGAGAAATCTCCCTAAAAGGCTCAAATGGAAAAGTCATTTTTCAAAACATGCAAATTGATTATTATTTCGAACTGTATTGTTAGATATGTATCTAAATCATATGAAAACTGATTTTGTACGATCAAAACGATTCGACAGGTACAGATAACTCTGGGTTTCTGTACCTACCCCCAAAATTACATTTTCTTACCCCACCTTTATTCATTAAACCAGATTTAAGTTTTCTTTAGTTTTATAAGCAAAAAAATTTCTGTTAATGTAAGGACAATTGATGTTGAAATCATAAACCATTTTTCGATTTGTCCTTAATGCGCATGCGCATCATTGAAACGAGTTTAAAGGCGAAATCTTCCCGCCAAAATTATGGCATACGGTATATGAGTACTATTTTTAGTATAAAAGTACGTTCCCCCCCGTGACCCAGCAAATCCTTTTTACCAAGGAAGCCTATGATCCAGTTACACAACATATGTCAATGGGAAGCTGGGTCAAGGGGGGGGGGAACGATGTTAGCCAGCCTTGGGAAGGTAGGTATGCCTCAGTTTTTGGCGGGAAAGTGCGCGTTTAAAGTTGTTTCAATGGTGCGCATGCGCAATACGGACAAAACCAAAGCTGTTATATGATGTCAACACCATTTATCCCTGTATCTGTAGAAAATAAATTGCAAATAAAAATAAAAGAATCTTCATTTTACCTCTTTGAATACCGGTAGTGTAAGAAAACGAAACCATTTAGGTGGGTACTAAAATCAAGAGTTATCTGCACCTATAGAACTTTTAAAATGACATAAAAATCGGAAATTTTTTTTCGAAGCGAGAAAGTTGCCCTTTTAAGGATGATTACATATAGCAATCAGCGAATTAGAGTACAAACTATTGCTCTAACTTGGATGTTTTTGACATGCTCTTTTCTGTGGTTACCGTAATTTCACACAAAAATGTCCCGAATGACCACAAACACCGTGTTTACTAAATGGCCAAACAACGGTGTAGTCACAGTGAAAATATGCAGACACAACGGTGCAGTTTCTGTGTTTTATGTACGGTGTGGTTATATTTTCATAGCAAATTGTGAACGGTGTAGACATAATGCAATTGTGAACGGTGTAGACTTGAAGCAATACAGTACTTATTAGTTTTGGAATGCTTATATTGTAATGTTTAATGATAACGTTTTCATGGCTTGGAATCACGTTTCACAATTACGACCGAAATTCTTCAACAATTATGTTAATATGTGACTGACATGTAAATGCTTTGCAGCAAAGAAGATGACAATATGTCTACTTTAATCAGAATAGAGAAAGAATCTAGATTCTTCGTTATTTGTCAAAGCAATTCCGTAAGGGTCAAATTGGAGAAAATACCAATAATCTGCCAGCTCCTTTTTTATTTTTTCTTTTATTTTCAGTTCCATGCTGTTCACTTGTTACTACTGTCATTTCAAAGGAAGTTTCGAAAAGGTTGTGAAGCATTCGGAACAGGACCATTCCAGCCAGATATTAAAAGTGCACAGGAGGGAGATCAATTATCAGACAGGCCAAAAAGGTTCGAAAACTCTGAACTTTATATATTATATAATACACAAGATAGACCTCATCAACGTAGAAAATCAGAATTTTGGAGTTAACAATCTTTCTATCGATGATATCTCCGATTTTGAATGCATGAGTCATGTACATAAAAATTACGAAGTTCAATACCTCATAAAGTCGTTAAAAAAACTGCGACCTTAATTCCTGATATTTCCATTGGACGTGCTGAAACAGATGATACGGATGGGGACTCTTCTCTTTCCCCACGAAACATGAAAACAATTCAAGAC
The DNA here is from genome assembly GCA_963680895.1 of Fragum sueziense. Taxonomy (NCBI): domain Eukaryota; kingdom Metazoa; phylum Mollusca; class Bivalvia; order Cardiida; family Cardiidae; genus Fragum; species Fragum sueziense. The sequence goes on from OY804610.1 coordinate 12,439,749, forward strand.
AAGTCATTGAGAAGCGTTGATCAACTTGGTAATTGGTTATCATTTCATAAGATGGTCAAGGAAGGTCGGTTCCCGATGGAAAACATTGCATTTCATTTATTTATGGATGTGTGTAAGTTCTACTCTCTTGGAAGTACTTCTTCAATGCGTTTTACTCCAAAAGTCAAACGGTTTTGGCGAATAGGATATTGTCTTTTTCATGGCAAATGGCTACATTTCATGAGAGGGCCCGAAAATCTTGGTCAGAAAATCGTCAGTCCTGAAGAAGAGGTTAATTACGTCTGAAAATACCAAAATAAATTTTGCAGTTCCGTAATTCTATTTTCAAGACTTGATTACTTTAAGCCGAACAAGACGAAAAAAGGCCCAAATGTTTATGAAACAAATTTATAATTTATGTTTTGTGATATATAATTTATGTTTTGTTGAAGAAATCCTTTATTTTGGGTAAAATTGGAACTTTCAATGAGGGGTATATTTGAAAACAAGATGCATGTCGATCAATAATTATCATACTCCAGGAGTTGGAATCATTTCATTAATTACAAGAATTGATTGTAATAACCAATTAAAACAGACATAAAGAAAGATTCAAAGTCAGAGCCGAAATTTCGAATCTACAAATTGAATGAACGGATGAACAAGAGACTGGCCATTACACCCACATCTTAGGGTAAGTCAGTAAACATTGCTCTAAAATTACGTTTACCGCATGTCTTGTTTAATATTTTGTGATGGTATTCCTTGTGATTATCATGTCCTACAGATGTTAATTAAACAACAAATAACAAAACATGTCTTCCGGAAATTAACATAAACAAATATTAAACTGTTTTAGGCTTAGGTGAATGAAGAAAAGAGGAAACGGCATATTTCCTTAACTTTTGTTTCGTTTACTTTGAGGATGGCGGAGTTTTCATCAAACTACACAAATCTAACGGACAGCTTACAACACAGTGTTTCCATCAGACAACACCTTTTAAATAATTTCAAATTTATTTTCGAATCGCAACAAAATGTTGTACAGCACTTTTTTGACAAAATAGTAAGAATAAAATAGTCTGGTCTCTCTTTTTTGGATATGTTTAATGATATTCTTGAAGTGATGTCGAATTGAATAAAGGCAGGCTTCCCGATATGCCGCCATTTTGAGAATCGCCAAACGTCGGGATGTTTCGAGCTACATCGTGAACTTTCGGCGGCAGAAAATGTCGATTCTTCCAACACCAATTGTTTTTGATGTCACCCCAAACATACCGACGTTGAAGTTGTGTGAATTTCAACATAAAAACAAAGGAAAGTCTGCTTTAGTTTTGAAATAGAACAAGACAAATCTTATGGTTGGTCGTTGTTTTTGCCTATTACAATGTTTATTTTGCTCCAAAGGTTTTGTGTGTTTGTAATAATCACCTGTTAAGAAACGTACGATATGAGAGGCGCGTTCTTTAGGGCAAGACTTTTTTTTAAAAGATTTCTTAAAATACTATAGATAAAGTGTCTAAATTAAGATTGATATTCTGGCCGAGATTTCCGAATGTCCCATACTATATACAAATGACGGTATGGAGCATTCGGAACTCCGGGGTTTATGAGTTTTGGAGCATTCCGAACAACTCGGTGAATTTCCTCCTATTGTTTTTAGAGAAATGACAAAGGGATTTCGCAATGGCGCTTCCCATTGAGCGGCTTAAAAGCCTCGCTCTAAAGAACGCTAATCTTAAATCACCTTTAGAAGTCATAAGGTATCTTAAAAATCTCGCTCTTAAGAACGCGAGTTAGGTGTAAGGGGTTATTTAATAGGTCAACTATTTTAATTTCACAGTTCCAACTCGTCAGTTTCATACATCTGCCGTTTCCAGACTATCACTAGCCGTCGTTTTGAATTTAAAAGACGTCCGCATGAAACTACTACTTCTTCTCATGAGCACTTTACAAACGAATAACTTCAGGAAAGCACGTCGGAACCCTTTACTAAGAAAACAATATAACACAGGATTCGTCGCTGAATTACCGAGACCAAGTAATAATACCAAAGGATAAACGTAGGTCCCGATGGTCTTCCATAGTTCCCGCTCACTTTCTTCCCGCTCTGGTTCCCAGTTTTTCAGATCCATCCAAATATTTACTATATAATACGGTAACCAGCAAAGCAAAGTGACGCTTTTTGATGTTCAACAAGATAAAGATTTTGGAAAACATTGTGGAAAATGAAGAAATTGCTTGTCACTTGTTTGTGACAAGCAATTTCTTTATTTCCCACAATGTTTTCTACTCCAAAAGCCAACGGAATTTGAAATTTGATTTAAATGAAATTGTCGTCTGCAACATCTTTGAATTTGGACCAGCCCTTAAATTGTGCCGTCTGGTAATTGGATGATTGGTCGAGAATATTTGATTTGACATTCTGTAGACATTTTGAACTCGTCAGTTTCATACATCTGCCGTTTCCAGACTATCACTAGCAGTTGTTTTGAATTTAAAAGACGTCCTCATAAAACTGCTACTTCTCCTCATTAGCACTTTACAAACGAATAACTTCAGGAAAGCACGTCGGAATCCTTTACTTAGAAAACAATATAACACCGGATTCGTCGCTGAATTACCGAGACCAAGCAATAACACCAAAGGATAAACATAGGTCCCGATGGTCTTCCATAGTTCCCGCTCGCTTTCTTCCCGCTCTGGTTCCCAGTTTTTCAAGTCCATCCAAATGTTTACTATGTAATACGGTAACCAGCAAAACACGAAAACACATATCACACACACAAGCATTTTGACGGTACGTCTCCTCTGTATAAGAATCAGATTATTTTTCTTTCCGCTGTTTTTTATCGCAGAGGTCTCGTTGTATAGCATTGAGTTACCAATCCATAAGGTTTGACCAATTATTGAGTAAGCAACAGCCATCATGATAGATGGTAAAACGAATAAAATTCCAAATATGAATATATTGTAAATGTTTTTATCTTTTCTTTGGTGCCAGTTTTCTTGACAAATTTTGATTTCAAATAGACCTGGTATCCCTGCTGAAGTCACACTGTTTACAATCAGGAGCGGGCAAAACGACGCAAATGATATCATCCAAATCACCAGCAACATCATCTTAACGTTACGTTTTGAGAACATAATTTTGGCCGTCAATGGTTTGTGAATCGCGAAATAACGACTGATGCTTATTGACAGTAATGAAAGAACACTAACTCCAACTGCTGACCCTTGCACGAAGGGAACCAGCTTACACAAAACCTCCCCGTAAATCCATTCTGTATATATCTGGTTCCCGAGGGTTAACGGTATGCAAATTAGTATCACCAACAAATCACCGACCGTCAAATTTACTAAAAATAGATTCGTAACTGTGCGCATGCGTTTGAAGCGAATGATAACCATGATGACGAATATGTTTCCTAGAAGGCCGACGATAAATACTATCCCATAAAGGACGATTAGAGCGATGTTCATTGGTCCCAATCGAAGGTACTGGTCGAAGTCTGGTAAGAGGGTGGTGTGATTAAAGTTCGGGCCGAATCCGTGACCGAATTTCTTGTTGTTTGATTGGTTAAAAATCATGTGGAACTCCCTCATCAGATCCGGGTAGTCGGAAAGGTTGAAGCCGCTTATGTCCGGAAACTCCATTGTTTGTTTATATTTTCTTTCGGGCAACCTGAAAGTAGATATTAATCATGTTTAGAAATTTAGAAAGCATAATTTAAGGTGTTCCACGAATCATGATATCGTCGCTTGTCAACAAAACTCTCGGAACTGCAGCTTGTTTTAAGCTGCAGTTACGAGATTTCTGTTGAAAAGCTACGATACACCACAAACAATCCGTGCAAATTCGCCGTCTTCAACGGGATTTGAAGAGGGTATCCAGAATCTTGAAATCCGTATAGCCTCGTCAAGTTCCGGTGTCAAGGATAACGACGAAGTTAAAAGCAAATTGCATGCATAACTGTTCCTTACTTGTCCTTTAAATGGAAGAAAATCACTCAGCACACAGCATGTTTACTGAAAAAAATACGAGTGTTAAACATTGTTTGTGCACTTTATGGTAAGGATGAAAAAGTCACGAAATCTTACTGAAATTGGTAGCTAACTATAAACATGCGTACAACAGCTTTGATAAAACAATTTTACAATTGCAGATATTCAAAAACTACAAAATAAATATTTAGAGTCACAAAAAAGTGAGTGTACACTCTCTTAGTGCAATGAATTTAATTGCACTCGGGTAACCATCTACAAAGAAAAGCCTGGTTATGATTTCTATAACTAGAAGTTGTTTTGGAAAACATTGATAGAAAGAAGAAATTGCTGCTAATCAGCAACTATTTTTCTCCCTTTCCCTCAATATGTTCTGAGGTATAACATAAACAAGTTTTTTTTTATTTTTTATTATACATTTTGTCGTCTGAAGCTCCTTTCAAACTTGGGCTTGTCTAAAGTTTACCCGCTGGGGCCATTTAGCAAAAATGAGCAAACAACGATAGGTTTCTCCAAATCGGATTTTTTTTATAATTTGCTATTAGAAAAATATTTGCTGCGTCGTAATAAAGGTTCGCAGCACTTGTTAAACTCTTTACTAAACAATGAGACTTTAGTGTAGTTCAAAATTCAAAGATCCTGCAGACGACAAAATATAATTATGTTGATACATATTGAATTTATTTACATTATATCACAGAAAATACAGAAAATACTGCGACAAATGGATAACATGCAATCCGTTTTTTGCTGTTTTGGAGGGGTAAATATTCCCGTACGTATGTAAATGTGTACGTATGTGTGTGTGTGTGTGTGGGGGGGGGGAAAGCTGCGTTGCAACATAAAATCCCTTTTAAATTATCTTGTGTAAGCCCCCTTTTTTATAAAGGTCACCAACATCTATGTTGTGGGTACTCATTTGAATCGTTTCGCCGAAACGATTCAAATGAGTACCTACAACATAGGGGTTTAATTGGAATATATATATATATAATATTCATCGCTCTTGTCTGTTGGTCTGAGGTTGGAGACAGGAATTCTGTTACATTTGATTGATTAAATGATTCAAACGAGTACCTACACCATAGGGGTTTTATTTAAAAATATATATCATCTTTACTTCTCATGTCTGTTGTTCTGAGTTTGGGAACAGGAATCTTGTTTCATTTGATTGATTATATTTGTCTCATGCCTTAGGCTAACGGGATTATCAGACTCCTTTAAAGTGTACTTTTCTAGGAAAAGATAACCGGGGCTACAGATATGCAAAATACAATATGCCCTTAATCATTCGTTGAAATTTATGTTGTGGTTACTCATTGAAAGGGTTTGAATGTCTCTATCCCTTCTTATCTGTTGTTCCGAGGTTGGAGTCTTGTTTCATTTGATTGATTATATTATGTCGTAGGCTAACAGGATTATCACTTTCCCTGCAAGTGCACTTTTCTAGCAAGCACGGATGTAAACTTTTTTCCCAGAGAGAGCTATCTTTTCCGGGCCGGGGGAAGATGTATACATGTGTATGTATATAAATGTGTGTGTGTGTGGGGGGGGCAGCTGCGTTGCAACATAAAATCCCTTTTAAATTAACTTGTGTAGGCCATTTTTTATAAAGGTCGCCAATATCTATGTTGTGGGTACTCATTTGAATCGCTTCGTCGAAACGATTCAAACGAGTACCTACAACATAGGGGTTTAATTTAAAAATATATATCATCTTTACTTCTCTTGTCTGTTGTTCTGATTTTGGGGACAGGAATCGTGTTACATTTGATTGATTATACTGTCTCATATCTTAGACTAACGGAATTATCAGACTCCTTTAACCCTTTCCCAAGCAAGACCGTGTTTAAACGTCCCTATTAGAAAGGGCTTTGGAAAACATTGAGGCAAAAGAAGAAAATGCTGATAATTAGCATTTTCTCCTTTTGCCTCAATATTTTCTGAGCAAAAATATACACAACTTCCGTATGAATTGATACTAATTTTGTCCTCTGAAACATCTTTTATATTGGAAAAGTCTAAATTTTGGCCGTTTGGGAAAGGGTTAAAGTGCACATTTTCTAGGAAAAGATAACCAGGGCTACAGATATGAAAAATACAATATGCCCGTGATCATTCATTAAACATATGTTGTGGGTACTCATTGAAAGGGCACTTTTTCTAGGATAACATAACCAGGGCTGCAGATATGCAGAATGTAATATGCCTTTAATCATTCGTTAAAATTTATGTTGTGGGTACTCATTGAAAGGGCACTTTTCTAGGATAACATAACCAGGGCTGCAGATATGCAGAATGTAATATGCCTTTAATCATTCGTTAAAATATATGTTGTGGGTACTCATAGAAATGGCACTTTTCTAGGATAACATAACCAGGGCTGCAGATATGCAGAATGTAATATGCCTTTAATCATTCGTTAAAATATATGTTGTGGGTACTCATTGAAAGGGCACTTTTCTAGGATAACATAACCAGGGCTGCAGATATGCAGAATGTAATATGCCTTTAATCATTCGTTAAAATATATGTTGTGGGTACTCATTGAAAGGGCACTTTTTCTAGGATAACATAACCAGGGCTGCAGATATGCAGAATGTAATATGCCCGCAATCATTCATGAAAATATATGTTGTGGGTACTCATTGAAAGGGCACTTTTCTAGGATAACATAACCAGGGCTGCAGATATGCAGAATGTAATATGCCTTTAATCATTCGTTAAAATTTATGTTGTGGTTACTCATTGAAAGGGCACTTTTCTAGGATAACATAACCAGGGCTGCAGATATACAGAATGTAATATGCCTTTAATCATTCGTTAAAATTTATGTTGTGGGTACTCATTGAAAGGGCACTTTTTCTAGGATAACATAACCAGGGCTGCAGATATGCAGAATGTAATATGCCTTTAATCATTCGTTAAAATATATGTAGTGGTTACTCATTGAAAGGGCACTTTTCTAGGATAACATAACCAGGGCTGCAGATATGCAGAATGTAATATGCCCGCAATCATTTATGAAAATATATGTTGTGGTTACTCATTGAAAGGGCACTTTTTCTAGGATAACATAACCAGGGCTGCAGATATGCAGAATGTAATATGCCTTTAATCATTCATGAAAATATATGTTGTGGGTACTCATTGAAAGGGCACTTTTTCTAGGATAACATAACCAGGGCTGCAGATATGCAGAATGTAATATGCCTTTAATCATTCGTTAAAATATATGTTGTGGGTACTCATTGAAAGGGCACTTTTCTAGGATAACATAACCAGGGCTGCAGATATGCAGAATGTAATATGCCCGCAATCATTCATGAAAATATATGTTGTGGGTACTCATTGAAAGGGCACTTTTTCTAGGATAACATAACCAGGGCTGCAGATATGCAGAATGTAATATGCCTTTAATCATTCGTTAAAATTTATGTTGTGGTTACTCATTGAAAGGGCACTTTTCTAGGATAACATAACCAGGGCTGCAGATATGCAGAATGTAATATGCCTTTAATCATTCGTTAAAATATATGTTGTGGGTACTCATAGAAATGGCACTGTTCTAGGATAACATAACCAGAACCTGCAGATATGCAAAATGTAATTATGCCTTTAATAATCCATTAAGCCCAATGTTATGGGTGCTCATTCGATTCTTATTACATTTGATTGACCATACCGTCTCATGTCTTAGGCTAACGGGATTATCAGATTCCTTTAAAGTGTAGGGGCCTACTTTTCTAGGAAAAGATAACCAGGGCTACAGATATGCAAGACGCAATACGTCCGTAATAATTCATTTAACTCTATGCAGTGGATAATCATTGGAATCGTCTCGTAGAGACGATTCTAATGAATACCCACATCATAGGCTTTTGATTTAAAAAAAGATAGATTTATCTTCACCGCTCTTGTCTGTTGTTCTCAGGTTTGGGGACAGGAGTCTTGTTACATTTGTTTGAGTATACTGTCTCATGTCTTAGGCTAACGGGATTGAAGTTCACGTGGATTTCGTGTGATTTGAGTACGGTGCTCAGATTTGAGTCTGAGAACGTACTTAAGTTTTTTTTTTCGAGAAACCGGGGCCTGGTTTTGACACCCCCATGTAAACCGGGGCCTGGTTTTGACACCCCCATGCACAATGATCTTCGAGAAGAATTGAGAGAAAAGAAAAAACGGATATCAACACGCATTTACATCTTTTATCCTAATGATTTTGACGATGTATTATACATACACGTTTTTATTAATTAAATATAACCCTTTCCAAAACAAGAC
>OY804610.1:12448216-12818262 GCA_963680895.1 Fragum sueziense
GCTGGTATACGCTGAAATACGCTGGAGATACGCTAGAGGTACGTTGTTATACGCTACTTAACGAACATTAATAGTAAACTGCATTTTATGTTTTTATTCGCTTCCTATTTTACCCTTTTAAAAACAGAAACGTTGAGAGTTTTTCCAACTTGAAATCTGCAGCAGACTTAAAAAAGACGTTGAAAAAAATGTGCAATATATGGCCCTGAAAATATTGAGACAGCATTTTCTTCTTTTGGCTCAATGTTTTCCAAAACCATTTCTACTAGAGACGTCAAAGTCTTGTTTAGTAAATAAAGGCTTAAAGGGACATTTCATTCCAATTTCAATTTTTTAAAGTATGTCTTGATGACAAGATTGGTTATTCTAATGAGTATAAATAATATTAGTTTTTTGAAGTTGTTGCCAATAAGCGAGAAACGCGCATTTAAAGTTGAGACATAATCGATAAATTGCATATAAATCCGAACTGTTGTCCACAACAATTTGTTTAATTTTAACACAAAAATATAAATTTCTCGTAAACGGCGCAATATTTTGGCTTGAAATTTTCAGAATTTTCATAAGGAAATATGCTCTTTCAGATAAAAATAAAAGTGAAATTTATGACAAAAAAAATTCTGAAATGTCACTTTAAACAAGATGCAAACATCTATTTAAAACTTGGAGCACTAAATTGACTTTCTAAACTTTCATGCAAAACATTATGATTAACCCTTTCCCAAACGAAATATTTTTAGGGTGTCCCGTTGGAAAGCGATAGTCTAAGACAATAAAACGGGTGTTGATAAAAATAAGATTCGGGTACAATATAGATCAGAAAATATTGAGGCAAAAGGAGAAAATGCTGATAATCAAAATCGAGAATTCCCATGTGCCTCTCCTATTGGGTACGTCAAAAGCATCTAAGCGCGTTCTTTAGAGCGAGATTTTTTCCCCAGATTTCTTAAGGTTTACAGACCCTGAAAAAATTCACCACTTTCTAGCCGTACGAAATGCATCAAACTACACACACTTGTAAATACACTTCACATAAGTTGATTCACCGTGCCAGATTTCTAGATTATACTTCAAAAAGAAGATAATTTAAAAATATCATTTTACTCTATATTCATATGCAAGGGGGTAATTTTGAACATTTTCGTCAAATATTTCCAAATGTATGCATTAATTCAAAATTCTAAACCGTACAAAATGCTTATATTTGTATTTGGAATGGAAATGTAACACAGTTTAGGAATTTTTTGCACTTTTCAAATTTCGCCTCTGGGTCTTTGGTGCTTTGGAGGGGCTGAATACCTTAATTAAGATGTTTTAGATAAAGCGTTTATAAGAACTAGATTTTGACCGAGGTGTTCCAAATGCTCCATACTTCATACAAATGACGTCATGATGACGTCATTTGTATGAAATATGGGGCATTACCATGGTGCCATGGAGCTTTCGGAACAAAGGTCAATTATCTCTAATATTGTTTCTACAGAGTTAACCGAGGGGGTCCGCACGATGTATAGGGTAATGGCGCCTCCCAGTGATCGTCTTAAAAATCTTGCTCTAAAGAACGCTTTATCGTAAAACATCTTAAGAAATCTCAAGATATCTCAAGAAATCTCGCTCTAAAGAATACGCCTCAGGTGTTGTTTAGGAAAGGGTTAATATTTCCGAAACGGCAAGAATTTCTCTTGGTCTAATAAGAAAGCTTCCACGGACAACAAAAATGACCGTTGATAAAGATTTGATTCGTGCACGATATAGCATGGAAAAATTGAGGCAAAAGAAGAAAATGCTGATGATCAGCATTTTCTTCTTTTGTCTCAATGTTTTCCCAAGCATGTTTCTAAACGGACGCCTTGTTTTTGGAAAGGGTTAATGGACTTTCTAAACTTTCGTGTAAAAACATTATGATTGATATCCTGCTAAAAGATAGTGGAATTAAGAGATAACTTTGAGGTGTTGCTAATCACCTTGCAAATTGGCTAACACCTTCCAAAATCAAACAAAATGATAACTTTGAGGTGTTGCTAATTTTCGTCCATATTGGTTAACCGTTTCCCACCCTAACAAAATATCAAATGTCTATCATCAATATTATTATTACATCGAAAAAGAGCCAACATCAAAACATTTTATCTACAATTTAGCTAACTCTATAAGTCCTTCACAGTTCATCAAGAATTATTAACATCAATCATATTATAGATTATGCTTTATTCATTCGTATTTGTAACTTGCATGAAAAGGTACTATCGCTTTAGGCTAGTTAATTCCATGATCTACGTCTAGATGAGAAAGAGACCAGGCTAAGCAGAGGTAAATCTGATTTTGCATTAATTTGGAATATGAACATAAAGTAAGACTTTAATCTAGATGAATGACACGGCCCAGAAGAAACCTTCGCCTTCCGAAATCATGATAATATTATGAGCAGATGACGCCTTCTGTCATTAAAGCTACTATTTCCCAGATTTGGACCCAAAAATTGTCAAATACAAACGAAATGTACACTTTTTAAGCTTTATATGACCTGATTAAATGATTACGACAAACTATTGAAGCAACGACTCATTTTTTCGCAATTTGATACCAAATTCATGAAGCGATGTCGAAAGTAGGTCAAAACAGTAGGACATGCGACTTTCTTAAATGACGTCACAACATACATGATGAAGTCATATTGAAATTCAAGTATGAATCTCGTTTGAATCATGGTCCGCGCTGTATGCACATGCGCAACAATTTAAAAAATAATTCTAACCCCATCTGAGACGGGGTTGAATTTAGGTTTTGGATTCTCCCTAAATTCAGCTATCTGTCTTGTAATTTCGGCTCATTCTCTGTCTGAATCGCATATTATTAACCATCCCGAAGTGGTCAGCACAAACGTTTTGCATATTTTTTCAAAAAAAATCATTTTTCGCAATTAGACCATCTGTTACCGTTGCCCTTTAAAGCAAACACATTAATGAAGAAAAACAAGTCTAGAATTTACAGGCCTTCAACATGCATCAAAATAAACCAACCGATGCATACAAGTGTAACTTTCTTTTATAACTTGTATTTCCGTATATTCTACCTTTATTCCATAAAGTGCATTAAAGTAGGATAAAAAGAAATAAATCAGCCATGGATTTGACAGAAATCCGACGACAAAATGCCAAGTCTGAAATTGTCGCATATTTCAATTTTAAGATTTCCCAACTGAGCAACAAATCATCGGTATTATTGCAAAACCTCGTAACTACAGCTTAAATCAAGCTGTAGTTACGAGGGTTTTCAATAACACCAACGAAATCTCGTAGGTTTTCTACAGGTCGGATATTTTTTGCACTTTGATTACTTATTCTAAAATCCTTTGGGTATAAAGTTTGACGTTTCCCATTTTTTAATATCTTTAACGTATCGTTGGTATTTTCCCTGGTAAAATTTACATTGAATGTTTTTGTGAACAATTTGTTGTATGTGTTTCAAAAAGTATAAAACGAATGGTATGTGAAACAAAAAGAGAAAATGTGACATATTAGAGTGACATTTCACAGATATTTTTCAATAAATTTTACTTTTATTTTTATCTGAAAGATCTTATTTTCTTGCAAAAAATCTGAAAATTTCAAGCCAACATATTGCGCCGTTTATGAGAAATATATATTTTCGCGCTAAAATTAAACAAATTGATGTCCAATGCAGTTCAGAATTATATGAAATTTGTCATTTCTGTCTTAAAGTGACATTTCACAATTATTTTTACATAAATTCTACTTTTATTCTATCTGAAAGAGCATCTTTTCTTATGGAAATTCTGAAAATTTCAAGTCAAAATATTGAACTGTTTACGAGAAATAGATATTTTTGTGCTAAAATTAGACAAAGTGTTGTGGACAACAGTTCAGATTTATATAGAATTTGTCATTTCTGTCTCAACTTTAAAGGCACATTTTTCGCTTATAGATAACAACTTCAAAAAAGTGATAGCATTTCTAAGCATTAGAATAACCGATCTTTGCATCAAGACATACTTTTAGAAAATGAAATAAATGTGAAATGTCACTTTAACTTTAAAGGCGGCCGCGGCCTTAGCGCAGTTGGTAGCGCATCTTACCCTCATTCGAGAGGTCCCGGGTTCGACACCCGGCCGCGGCTAATACCCTTTCTGACAAAATTGTCACCCACCAATGCGTTGAAATCGTTAACCTAAGTGGGCGAGCAGCTGGAGGCTCGGTAAGGGTGTTGCGGTAGTACTGGTTTGAGAAACAACAGGAATCCATGGGTAGGTGCTCCAGCCGCCGCGATATGACCCTGGTAGTTGAAAACGGCGTAAAACCCCAATAAACTCAATAAACTTTAAAGGCGTAGTTTTCGCTAATGAACAACTTCAAAATACTGATAACATTTATACGCATTAGAATAACCAATCCTTGCATCAAGACATACCGGTACTACCCTTTCCCTAACAAGACCTGGTCTTGGCGTCCTTGATAGAAAAGGCTGGAGAAAACTTATATCCAGCATTTTCTCCTTTTGCCTAAGTTTTTTCTGTACATTATTGTACTCAAATTCCTTTATTTCTAACATCAATTATAAATTATCATCTACAGCAGCTTTTATATAGGACCACCCTAAAATTTTGTCGTTTGGGAAAGGGTTAAAAATGGAATTGGAATTTTATGCCATCTCTTTAGCTTCTGTCAGGGCCTTGTCACGGTAGCTAAACCAAATGACTTTGGAATGTCGCGAACACCGAAAATTCCGAACCTTTATGGGCGACGTCGTAAACATTAGGCGGTGGAACGTTCCACCGTCGAATGTCTACGACGTCGCCCGAATAATTCTGACGACATCGCATGAAAGTCATTAGGTTAGAACTACCTTAATGTTGTATCCTGGCTATCGAAAAATAATCTGGATAAGCTCATTGGTAGACGGCATTTTTTAGACTTTTTGGGAAAAAAGGGGCTGAAATACTTCAATACTCACTTGGAATCTTTCTGCAAAAAGGTAAAAGGTCTTTGAATGCTGCTGATTTCTCCATTTGCTTAATCTAGATGGATTATCTAATTACTTTGAGGTGTTAAAACTCATGCCTCTAATTAGTAAACCCATTACCAGATGGTAAAAATCTTTCCATTAATTGAATTGGAAAACATTGTGGAAAATGAAGAAACTGCTTGTCACAAGCAATTTCTTCATTTTACACTATGATTTTCAAAAGGCTTTTCTAGAAAGGGAGGCAAAAGGCGTCACTGTACAGTTAGTAGTGGGAAAATCCTTTCCCCAAAATTTCCTCGTTTTGACGCCAATCGAAAATTAAAATTTAGTAAGAAAAATAATTAAATGAATATAGGCTATACAACATCTGTATTTGGTATTTTTTGTTAGTGGAAAGCTTTTATTTATATTTTGGACCCATCTTTTACATTTGCGTCTGATAAAGGTTTAAAACATTCCCGAACAAAGCCTGATTGCTAAGTTCCTATAAGGAACGACTGGCTAAGTGACTAATTATGGAACGAAATACAATGTAGGCTATGTCTGTGCGAGTAGACGATTTCAAGGGAAGTAATTTTCATTGCTCTCAAATTTTGAATGTTTTTACTTTTGTTGTTTTTTATGCCTTTTCTTCATACAATTTAGAAACGTTTTCATAAAATTTGTTTAGAATATTTCCGGAAATCTGAGCACCCTCAATTATTTCCGTTTTTACGAAAACGGTCGATATTGCATCTAGCGTTACTTTAAAAATGCTCGGACTTACGGACGTCACTGTGTAAGTCGAAATATAACGATTATACTGGAAGTGCAATTACCCAGGCCTTATCTTAAAGCATAAGAAAGAAAATGCTGCTAATCACCATTTTATCATTTTCCCTCGACATTAGACACAATTATAAATTATAAATATTGAGACAAAAGGAGAAACTGCTGGTTATCAGCAGTTTCTTCTTTTGTTTCAATGTTTTCCCATGCCTTTGCTATAAGGGACGTCAAAACCAGGTCTTGTTTGGGAAAGGGTTAAATGCCTTATGTATTTTTGTAAATGTTGCATCTTGTTTCATGCTGCACCAAGAAACCTTATAACTATTTCACTCTTTCCCAAAAACACAATTTTAGACTGCTTCAATTTGAAAGGAGTTATCGTTGATGGGGAGTCAAAACCTCGTAACTACAGCTTGAAAGAGCTGGAGTTACGAGGTTCTGACTACCCACCGACGTTATATGGTTTAGATACGAGGTTTTTGAAGAAAATGGACGACATTGCAAAGAAAAACATTACCTTGCAACCCCTTCCCAAACAATACCCTGTTTTGGCGTCCCTTACAGAAAAGGCTTGGGAAAAATATTGAAGCAAAAGGAGAAAATGCTGATAATCGTCATTTTCCCTTTGACTCAATATCTCCTTGGCTATATTGTACACGTACACTGATTCTATCTTATCAACATCCATTTTGTAGTCTGCAGGAGATTTGCCATTTAAGCTGTCTGAATTTTTGCTGTTTGGAGAAGGGTTAAGCATTTTATTTATTTTTTCTATCTTTTTTTTAATTTATGACCCAGTGACCTATAAACCGAAAAGAACCCGATGACCGAAGCTAAGTTTTACTCCTTCTCTTTTATCATTTTCAATGACTTAAAAAAATTCAATTGCACTACTTTTGACGTCTGCAAGGAAATTCATTTTCATGTAAACTATTGTTGTATGAGAAAGGGTAAAATTATTAAACTTATGTAAGGTAATTAAGAAAAAAAAAAGGTAAACTCATTTGCAAAAAACAAAAAAGAAAAAATCGATGGTTTCAAAGTAATTTCTGAATATTGACCCTTACCCAAACAAGACCTGGTTTTGATGTCCATAATTGTATTGGCGTAGGAAAAAAAAAAAAAAAAAAAAAAAAAAAAAAAAAAAGATGATTATCAGAATTTTCTCTTTGTGTCTCAATAATTTTTGTGTTATATTCTACCCAATTCTATTCGTAAATAACATCCACAAATTGGAACAATCCGTTTTTTGTCATTGGAGAAAGGGTTAAAAACGGCGAAAAAAAGAGAGAGAAAAAAATCATACTAGATTCGTGTGAATAAAACGTCTGTTATGGCTAAAAGGCACTTTTTTCAACAAGGAAAAAACAACCCACATACAATGAACCTTATTCTAGTTAAAATATCTCTTTTGAACTATATTTTGCCTGCCGAAATAGGAAATTTCAATTAATTAATTCTTCATGATACAAGCACTAGTTTTTACGTGTCTGTCAGAGAGATTTTGAAGGTATTGAAAGAAAATGTCGATGCTTTTCTGCAAAAACCTCGTATCTGCAGCTTAAAAGAAGCTGCAGATACGAGGTTTTTTAAGAAAAGCAGCTATATGAAAATCAGCTAAAAATCAGCATTTTTTCTGAATACTTTCAGCGATTGAGTATTTTCCATGTAATATCATTTTTGTCGTCTAAAATTTAATTTCATTATGAACAATATGAAGTTTTTGTTTCGGAACGGTTTTGATAAAAAAAACGTTTCGTGTAAAAATATGAGGAATGGTGAAAACATAGCAACAGATAGGAGGGGAAAAGACTTTCTTATTTTGTTAATTTAATTCCAAACCCTGTGATGTGGGCAGGCCCGTGGGCAACAATTCCATATTGGTTGCCCCCTGAGTCTGAAAATGGGGGGGGGGACTAACTTAGATTTCCTCTAAATTTTCAGTGTTAAGATAAAGAAAATTTGGCATTTTTGGCCTACGAAGAGGGGGAGGGGGGGCTAAGCCCCCTGTTCCTACGGGCCTGGCTGGGTACTCATTTGAATGTTCTCTGTGAGTAGGCTTACATAATTATGTTGTGAAAAGTAGAAATGCGCTGTGGTAGGAAAGAACACATTCAAGAAAAAGAAAGAGATACTGGCTATCAATATTCTCTACTTTTGTCCCAATATTTTCCAAATTGTTTCTTGAATGGGAAGTGAAAATCAAACTAGGTCTTGTTTGAGAAAGGGCTGAGTAAGACAAAGGTATTTTCGGTACAACGTTTAACCGATTCCAAAACAAGACATTCGTTTGACGTCCCTAAAAATGGTTCGGAAAACATTGAGACAAAAGAAGAAATTGCTGATTATCAGCATTTTCTTCTTTTGTCACAATATTTTCTGCACTATAATTATGCATAAATTTTATCTTTGTCACGCCATTTTATCGTCATCAGCAGCTTTCAAGATTGACCGCCCCAAAATTTTGTTGTTTGGGATAAGGTTACGTCCCTCGCGTTTTTTCCTATAACTGGTCAACTCGTTAAAAAGCGATTTGTGACTTCGCAGATCTAGGATAATTTGGAATTAATGACGCATTGTCTTACAAAAGTACAAATCTTCGGTGTTATTGCAAAATCCCGTAACCACAGCTTGGTTCAAGCTGGGGTTACAAGGTTTTGAAATGACGTAGACGAAACATTTTCTTGGATAAGTGCTATTTACACTTTTCTTCGTAATTGGATTTTGATTTTATTTTGACTATGTGTACGTGACCAGAAAATCAGTCAAGGCCTCATTTTGACTTCCCATAGGATAATGTTCTTTGAAAACTTCGTGAAATGTCTTTCAACAATGTCTTTTACCCAAAAAGTTTAAAATATCCAATTCTATTCACCTAAAATTGGCATCTGCAATATTCTTTAATTTGGACCAGTCTATAATTTTGCCGCCTGGTATTGCTTTTACATTTTCCAAAACGATACAATTTTAGGCTTTTCCAAATCCACAACTTTTTCAGAATTAAAAAAAATATTACTTTGTCATTGAAAGCATAGCGATTTCTATACACAAAGTGAACTTTTCCGTACTTTCTCTATAGGATTGCCAATTGAACGCCCATTAATTGAGCATGTAAATGAGAAATTGCTACAAGTGGACATGGCGTCATTTTTGTCGAAAACAATATCACAAAATTATTCATTGGGGAAAAAGACAAATACTGTATACTATATGGAGCATTTAATCATAGTGCAAATATTTGTGACGTTTGTTTCGTTCGCAAAGTCTTTCTTGTTATTGTGCACCAATACTAAAACTTCATACCGGTATTCTTCGGCTTATTCCATTAGTTGAGCGTCTTTACAATGCCGAAATGGGGTGATTATATTAATTATGTAGATGTCCCGAGTTATTGTTGGTTAAAGTTATAATACGTTGTCGTTTTCTGCATGTATGTTTCATACTAAATTACATCAATTTTGATTCAATTTTAATTGATGAGATTTCCCCAAACATTTTAAGTAATAAATAGCCGAACTTTGACCACCCTGTATCCACGGACTAGCCCAATATTGTCGTCGTCGAAAGCATAAGCACGCGAATCTATGTCAGTCAGTGGTCATTGTTTGAAGTAACGGAAATCGTTCAAGCACAGTTTATTGCCGTCACCGGAAATATTTCACTCTGAGGAATATGGAACCGGTGGTGCCTGAACAACTTTCATTACATAAAAATGGCAGCTGACCGACTTTGTGTATATTATTTTGTAGAGAAATACATTTTTGTAAGTTATTAAAGTGCCTGAATCCAAGCGCCAATGGTCAAAATCTGGGCCTGTTTGGGACATTTCATCGAAAAGCGATTAGGACTGTGACGTCGCAGAACTCGGTAAATTGGAAATTGATGAGGTATTGTCTTACACAAGTACACACTATATTTTGGATTAACATTTTGTCTCTTAATTATCATTTGTTTTGATCGTGGCTTCGTGACCAAGAAAATCAGTTGTGACCTAGAACTCGGAAGGTAAGGCCATCTAAAACAAACGTGACATTTAGACACGTTTCGATTTACAATTTCTGTTATCACGTGCATATTGTAACCGGTACAAATTATAACTTACGGTTGTCCACCTGTAATGAAATTTGCGCGACGTCTGAATTATTCGGGTGACGGCGAAAACATTCGGCGGTGGAGCTTTTCACCACCGAATGTTTGCGACCGCGCCCGAATAGCTTTGGATACGTAACAAAGCAGCTAAAAAAATCCGATGTTTTATGAATCTCAAAATGGCAATTTTACGGATATCCTACCCAAATGTTAGACTGGTTCCCTGTCCCTAGATCTATCGATCATATTGGGACAGGAACGGTATAATAAAAATATACGGTTTTCTGTATATTTTTTTGGAGGATCTGATTGGTTGATTTTTTTGGCGTGAGTGACGTATTTTGATCATGGTTAGGCGGACGCTAAAATGAATTCGTAAAGCGTTTCGGAGACGCTGTTCAAGAAAGCTTGCAGTCGACGAAAACTGGATTAAGTAGTCTAATGAGTTAACTCTTTCCCAAACAAGTTCTGGTATTGACTTCCCTATCTAGATCTCTGCAGCAGCTTTGAAATTAGATCAGTCTACCCTTTTCTCTGGTTTGGCGGAGGAAAAGCATATCGTCGGTGTTAATGCAAAACCTCGTATCTCGTTTTTGCAAACTTTTAAGGGGGAAGAAAGAACTTTAATAACTTTTCCGGAACTGAAAGGTTTTACTTGAAATACATACACATGTTCACATAAAATATGTCATTAATATTGATAAATCAAAATATTCTAAAACCTGAAAGAATTGTCTAAATCGGACATATAAAATTTTACTTTTAAAATCGCAAAAATGGACATACAAGGTTTTGCATTTACATCGACGATATTGTGGTCGCAATTAAAAGTAAAAAAAATCTTATTAATGGCAGTTTGTTATTACAATTTCCTTGTTGACAGGAGAGAGGAAATGAGAAGATTTTTTTAATTCATATACATGTCTTAACCTCACAACTAAGAATAAGACTTGATCAAATTGTCGTTTTCAAATTACATTAAAATAATTATTAAATTAAAAGTGCTTCGTCTTTTCTAAAACATACATTAATTAATTATTATTAAAATAATAATTAAATTAAAAGTGCTTCGTCTTTTCTAAAACATATATTTTTTGTGTATCATTATTTAACCATTCTAAAAAAAGTTTTGTTTTTTTCATTTTTAATCATAATTTCATAAAAATGTTTGGATTCAATTTAGAAAAGAATCACTTCACGAGATTCTGAGTCGGAAATAATAGGTAGTTTGTATCAAAATTATTTCGCAGTGGTATTAAGGAAGAGATATATTTTCACACTACAGTGTTAAGGGATAAACATATGGTAAACTACTTTTTAAATTTAATTGTTTATCTAATAATTGGACACACTCTGTTACAGTACATCAAAGACAGATAGTATGACAAAGGATCAGATCGATTTTATTGCCCTTAACCCATTCCCACACTTTGGCTCTTTCTAACTCAACACTGGAGTTGCAGACGAAAAATTACATTGCTATCAAAAGCGTATTTTTCTATGGTTCTTTTTCTATAGCGTAAATTGTCTTTCTGGGTAGAAAACATTTTCGGAAATGAAGAAAATTAATTAATTCCAAAATGTTTTACGCGGTCTTTATCTTTTGGTGCACCGAAATGCGTTGTTGTGTGATAATGGATTAAAACTCTTTTCCAAACAGTAAAATTCTAGATCTAATGAAGATCCCGGGAAAAGGGTCGTCATTTCTTTTCATTTTTCTTTAGGCATACAAAGATTAAAAACATGAGCTGTGATGTAGTCTATATAGATCTAGATCTATAAAATATGAATTAAAAAAAGAAACATTGGCAATTAGTCGATTTGTGTAAGGCCCAATGTCGTCCTACATTCATTCAAAACGCAGTCTTTGTGGCATACGTGACATTATTTTACACTTGACTCAACAAGATTGAAAGTTGCAGCAGACGACAAAAAAATTGTTGACTTATTGAAATGGGATTTTTTCCGGTGTTGTAAGATTTTACTTATCGTGAAAAATACACTGATAATTTAATCATCCAATCAGATCAAAGGAAAATTTGTAAACGACCCGTCTTCATACATAGAGAAGACGGGGTACCAGTCTACCCAAATGTGAGTATTATGACGTCATCCGAATAGGATCGGATGCGTAACGATTGTTTTAAAACGACGTCGCATGAAAAATTCCGACATCGCATGGATCTCACTAAAGGTAGGTTCACACTAACGAATTTTCCTTACGAATCCTTACGAATTGGACATTCGTAGGCCATCCGTGAACGTTCGTAAACAATACGCTGACATCCGTAAATAACTCGTAAGTATAAAATGCTTTATTCTCAATGTCAGCTGCTTGATGATGATATGGAGATTATATCTTATTGTTTACAACCAAAAAAATAATAGACATAGTAAAGAAATCGTGCATATTTATAGATTTCGTTTTGAGTGGCCCATTCGGAAAGTCCTATCGTATATAACCGCAAGTATTCGTAAACAACTCTTATGCATTCGTAAACAACTCGCAATGAATCGGGGATATTCTTCATGATTCGTGCTCATACGGGGACATTTTTTGACATGTCGAAAATGTTCTCACGAATGTCCACGGATTAAATGTTCCGTTATTCAATCGTAAATGACTCTTAGTTAATCGCAAATCACCCGTAAGTGATTCACGAATATAATACGGCAAGTTTAAGAATATAAACGAGCCGGGATGTTCAAAAAAGGGCAATTATGATATGAGATTACGAAAACGATATAAAACAGACAAGGCGCCCTAAAAGGCCTGATTAGGGTTATGTTTGATGGAGAAGCTGCGACAGTGTAGGTCCTGGTCAGACCTTGTATATATGCAGAGGCTTAAGAAGATAAATATTTATCTTACATGATATAAGTACACTTTTTCGAAATCATTGCTCATATACTATAAATTGATTCAAAATTGATGACAAATATAATTTATGATAGAGGAAATACTATGTAATGTTTTGCTAAACGTCAAACGATTTCCAATTGGATTTGCAATATAATAACGACTAAGAGCCTTTTTTTCAATGTGTTTATATGCACTGGGGTCATTTTTTTTTATTCCATCACAAAATTGACGATAAGTCCTTCAAACGTTGTCTGATGTTCAAGAAAAAATGATTTATTATCCACGAATATAAGATTGGAAAAGTAAAAAAAAAGTAACGTGCATCGGAGAACAACTTTGAATATAGCATTCATAAATACATGTCTGAGGTCGTAAATTGCCCAATACGGCAGTATGATGGTTATTCCGGTAGAAGCACTTAAGTTTTCTTTCCCAAACGGCAAAATTTTTTGTTGTTTCGATTTGAAAGGAGTTACAGACAAAACAATTATTGATGTAAGAAATGTAAACTTTGTATATTATTGAATAGAAAATTCTGAGTGAACAGAAAGAATTGCATTGCTGATTATCAGCAATTTATTCTTTTCTCTCAATATTTTCCAAAACCATGGGACGTCAAAACTAGGTCTTGTTTGGGAAAGGGTTAATGGTTTTGAAGAAATTGTTGGTACAACCCAAGCTTATTTCGTTCGCAAGTCATATCGTCTTGTAGAATGTCAGATTTTCAAAAACGAGGTTGCCTTTCATACAACAACAACAAAATAATAACAAAGGACTCGTAAAAATTCGTAACTAAGTCGGTAATTCTCCTATTGATTCGTAAATAATCCGTAACCAGTCCGTAAACTAGTCGTAGAAATACGTAAACCGTCCATTAAATTCGCCCAAATCGTAACAATACGTGAACTTGTCGGCAATGTGATTACGAATGTTCAATTCGCAAGGAATCGTAAGAAAATTCGTCAATGTGAACCCACCTTAAGGTTAGACTACTTTAAGATCTTGTTACCTACATAATTTCACGACGGAATCATGGTCGGAGCACGTAAACATTGGCCAGTCATTCTGACGCTATGAAGACACAATGTGGACGCAGAATTGTAAGCCATCAGGCCTCTGTTTATATTTAATGTAGTGATCTATGTATTAGATAGAGGCTGTATAGGAGATTCTACGCGATATAAACGTTCAAAAGGCGCAGCCTTTGAACGTTTATGTCGCGTAGAATCTACTATACAGACTCTATCTGACTTCGTGTTCGTCAACCAATGAAAACATACGCTTCTACTGTCATTCTTCAAACCGCGCCTCCGATCGGAACTACTATCAACTGAAGCGGATCTTACTGGAATTACATAATTTTCCCAAAAATTACATCATTTTCCCAAAAATTACATCATTTTTCATAACTTCACAGGAAACGGGGGCATGGCTATGTATAAACTGACCGACAATGCGTTTATGTGAAGTATAGCGCCGAAATTTTCAAATATACTGCAATTTCGTTGGTCCAAAAAATAGGACGAACACTAAAATACCAGAGGACTCCACCTTCATACCTCAGATATGTCTGCGAAAATCATCATTGCAAAAACGTATGTTTTGTAGCAATAATTGTTATCTGATTCGTTTGAACATCTTAAGGTCAATTAGATGTATAAATAATATGTAAACAAGCGTGATGGTAAATTCCGAGGCAGGTATCGATCGAGTATACCAGCACAAAATTAAATTCGCAAAAATAAAAAAAACAAAAAATGTACCTTTTTTGGGGGGCCCAATCCGCAAAAATTTGCATCCGCAAAAAAGGAGGGGGTGATTCTGAAGTTTGAGCAAAAATATGCAGAGGCGGCATTCAACCGATTAACCGCATGCGGTGTACTTACGACAAAACGTTGATTGATACTGGCAGTTTAACGCCTCTTTCAACTACTATGGTCATATACGTTTTTTCGTGGCTCTTGGTTTATCTAGTTTCAGACAGTGGCCTTTGACTTGTGAGTTGGGCGAGAATGAGAATAGTTGGCCGACAGTTGGGTTGGGTCAATGACATTGATGCTTAGGATAATTTTGAATTGTTTGATCATGTCTAACCGGCTCACATGGCAATATATGGTTTTCAATTGATCTTTATCTTCAAGAATACGTTTGTTCTTTTCAAGCGTTGGGAACCAGATATTACTTCCGTAGACTAAGTGGGGCCAAACTAAGGTTCTGGCCACCTCTTTTTCAGTCTATGGGCCTATGGTATGTTGGTGCTAATCAATACTATTTTCCAACTTACATAAAGGTAACTAAATGATGAAAAAGTTAGGTAATTGAAAAATTCGACGGAAAATTAGTATAAGTAATTTACCAAACATTATATATCGTTCCTCAAGTAAACACATGCAGCGGTCTGCGTTAGAGTTACACGCCTCCGTGAAATATACATTTGAACCATAACTTACCCCCTCCTGCGATTTCATCGTAAAAATTTATTCAACATCTGTTTTATATCTTCATAAACGAAATATTGTATTTTAATGATTGTTTGAACAATTTAACGTATGTAATAAATTATTGTTATTGTTTTACAGGTAATCAGACATAATCCAGAACAGTTTTATTTCGTTTAATTAAATTCTTCTGGAATCACGGTGGATAATCACGTGATACAATAATTTCAGAAAATCTTTGAATTCGGTTGAACGTTAATAACTTTTTCATCAGTTGATTTCCCCCCAAAATCCACCACTTTAGGCTTATTCCTATCATTTTCACATCTTCTCTACTTCAAACTGATTTCATATCAAGTTAAGTATTAACAAAAATAATCATGGAGGATTTCCTGAAATTCTAAGTCACGTGATTAACCACCATGTTGAATCGTTATTAACCGCTATGTAGCGAGTCAATACCCTGTCACATGTGCATAATTCCACACGTCCAAATAGGAAATCCATGAAGAATAAACCTAACACAAAAGCGACAAAATTTTGGACAATTCAATTATAGAAAGCTGTAGCAGGCAACCAAATACACAATTTAGCAAAGAAATAACCGAGAAAAACTAAGAAAATGCTGATAATCAGCATTTCCTTCTTTTGTCTCAATATTTTCTTTCAAGCCTGTATCATCAAGGACGTCAAAACCAGGTTTTGTCCGGAAAAGGTTATGTAACATCAACTCTAAGAGATAAAAGGAAAATGATCTCATTAAAGTTCTGCTGCTTTGGGTTTTATGCCTTTTCTCTCGATATAGACGTGTAATTGATGTTAGCATCTCTAGCTTAATCCTTTTCCAAGCGACAAAATGTCGGGGTGATCCACTTCAAAAACTGCCACAAGTGACAAAATTGATGTTATTAAAGATATGATTTTTGAAAAATATGGCACAGAAAATAAAATATTGAGACAAAAGGAGAAACTGCTGGTTATCAGCAATTTCTTCTTTTGTTTCAATGTTTTCCCAAGCCTTTTCTATTAGGGACGTCAAAACCAGATCTTGTTTGGGAAAGGGTTTATCCCTTTTCCAAGCGACAAAATGTCGGGTGGTCCAAGTCTAAAAGTGTTGCCAACAACAAAATAGGCTTACTTTTTTCTAAATGCCAAACACTACTATAGCCAAAAACTAAGAATTTTAATTTCTACACACTTGCTTACTTTAATTTCTTATTAGTAACTGTAGATATAGTCGCGTTTTACAATAACAAAAAAAATACATGCAAAATTTACAATTTTACGATCTTTTCGAACATGCAGCAAAACATTTTTGGAACTGGTACATGTAGCTAACCAGTTGTCCAAAAACTTCGAACCGAAATGATTAATTAAACAAGGAAAAACTTTTTAAAATTTTTATTACGATTGTGCATATGTTGGTTCCAAACCTCTTGCAGGTGAGAGACACCTGCGAGATTTGAAACATCCCATCTAAAATAAAAGTAGTTTTGAGTTTATCATATTGTTCACATAGGTTAGTATTGTACGTTAACCCTTTCCCAAACGACAATATTCTAGGGTGATCAACTTCAAAAACTGCCACAAATGACAAAAGGGTTGTTATTAAAGATAGGATCTGTGTAAAATATAGCTCAGAAAATATTGAGGCAAAAAAAGAAACTGCTTGTTATCAGCAGTTTCTTCTTTTGTCTCAATGTTTTCCAAAGCCTTTCTAATAAGACCCGTCAAAACCATGTCTTGTTTGGTAAAGGGTTAAGCATGTTTTAGTCCGTTAATTGAATTCTTACATGTATGAAACCTGTAATTATCCAACCCTTTCTCAGACAAGAACAGCCTTTGGCGTCCCTGATAAGAAATGTCTTAGAAAATATTGAGACGAAAGGAGATAATGCAGATAAACATCATTTTCCCTATATTTGTCTTTTCTCAAAATCCTTTACATTTGGGCCAAGCTAGGTCTTGTTCTAAAAAAAGGTTTATCAATCTGTACCTAATTAAATGTTGATCTGAATAAATCATAGTCTCATACGCAATAAGGTATGGCGTACAAAATTTGTCAAAAGCCTATATTTAGCGTGAACCTATAAACAGCCATTCCACGAAAATTGACCCATTTACTGAAAATGCATGTCGCCGACCTTCATTGCATTATTTAACACCTTTATCAATTAGGTACAACAAAAAACAAGATATCTTTTATCACGGGACATAATTTGCAATAAAGTAGTATGAATTTTAAGTTATTCAAACGATTTTATGAATGTGCTTGGTTGTGTTGAATATTGCAAAAACGTCAAAATGTTGATGTCGCCGCATAGTTTTTTGTTTTAAACTACCGTCCAAATCAGCCGTTTTTTTACTTAGACTTTGTTCTCTTGGACATTATTTTCCCCAAACCCTACTTCAACGACTAAATTAAGTATGATTCCATCATCATTCATGAAATAGAATTTAAACATGTCTGTTTGTATGTCGCCAGATTTGCCTATGTGACCGTAACGAACTTTCAAAGGCATGAAAGAAAGTCAACTTTTCTCTCAATTTGCCGATTTTGAAACTATTTTGGTCCGAGAATGGCTTAGTTTAACTAATAAAATCCTGGAGTTTATGAATATCTTAGTATTTCTTCACTAAAGCGAAGAACATGGACAAATAGAATTTGTCGCATTTCGTTTACTATGCTTCCGTTACGTCCGTGTAGCCCACAATAATGGACGGACATTCCTAAATCTGTTAAATTTTGACAGAGTGGTTCCCAAACTGTTGAAATAGAGGCGAGTTTCAAGTATAATCAAGAGTATAACATATTGAGAGACTTAGAAGTCCTTTGGTCGCTATGCTTCCGTTACGCATATTTTTCCGTAACGTACTTCAAAGGACGCCCTGATTTAAACTAACAGGAATATTTCAATACAGTGAACAATATAATACACAGTAGTTATCAAAGAGTCATTATATCGGCTACTGCAAGTAGAAAAATTGCATATTGAATGCGAAATTTGACGTGGAAGTATGTAAATAGAGTATTATACAAATTCATTTTCAAATTAGCAATACAAAACTTCTTTATTTATGCTCGATTCTTTTTTGATTTGACGTGCAAAAGCTGGAATCTCAAACAAAGAAAAAAAGTAATGCGGGATTTACGTATCTACCCTTTTTGTTTTACGGTCAAAATAGCTGTTACGGAGCATATATTATTTGGTGGTAGCATGTCCTGGATATTGATGAGATTTATTTTGCTGATTAATTGAGTTTGCATGAATCAAATGGAATTTTACATTTCCGTATAGTTAAAATTTGTCTAAATAGAGCTTATTATATTATGTTTTGCCACATATGCTATAAGAAAATGTCACGGAAGCATATATTTGGGTATACAATTTGTGCGTAAATTACGATACATATAACATTTTGATGTCAATTGATTGTAATTAACTCAGAAAGTATATGAAGTAGGAATACTAACAAAGCCGCTTAATTGTGTTTATCTGTAAATTCACATAGTAATATTCCGTTACGAAGTATAGACTCTTCGTTACGGAAGCATATACTATATTTTATGGAATATTGAGCATACACTGACATCTGTGGGCAAAAGATTAGCAAACATACCCCTTCAGTTTCTGTCTAAGCATGTTACACAACATGTTTGAAACAGTTTGTGGCTTCTCAAGTAGACAGACATGGTAACAGCAGCCTATTGATTATTGCGAGCGAAACACATAATTGTCTAGGCTATAAAATATGCCCCTTTTGGTCCTAACGCCATTTCCATTTTCTAATTCCACCATTACACATTTTTCAGCTTTGTACTGGTTATTCTTAGAAAACCTGCATACATCGCTTTTGTGGCAAATAAAAGAAGACACAAACATGTTCCTTTTCAACTGGGCCAGACGATAATGTTGATAGGAATAATTTTCTGCAAACGTGGCTTGCAACTCACTTGTCACAGTTTAGTCCCCAAGTTTCAGGAGCAGGTATGCAGGGTGCATTTTCCTTTCTTTTTGATAATGCTGATATTGAAGTAACACATCCCAAGGATGTGTTATTGCACATTCTCTTTAGTTTTCATTAATCCTGACATCTTTTTTCCCGAAACTAAATCTAGATATTTGTATTGTCGGGTCTTGAATAGTTTGTGAAAAAAGGGCTTCTCTATATTTCTTTTCCGAAAGCTGGTGTTCCCTTCTACTAGGTAATTGGCTAAGACAAATTATGTACACCGCTCTCTCACCATTGGAATTACAAATACTGATCCTTTGACACAAGTTCACACACTAAAAGCCTTAACCTTGTGTCAACCATGGCCAATCCAATCAATCACCAGGGGGTATGACAGTCTAGGACGCTGTAATTTTGGATATCAAGTTTTTAATCTAGTCAAAGTGACTGTAACATCCCAACATTTATTCTACTCCCAGTTCGTTTGCTACATTTTTATTGTCAGAATCAACTTTCATCTACTTTCAGAATTTGTCTATCGACTTGGTCAACAATATGTCATACATGATTCATTACTAGACCTACACGATTCATTTTAATTTTTAATTCAATATTTTAATATATATGCATTTTTCTTTTATTTCCTGTCAATAAATGGAATAATTATGCTTGACATCAAATTGTATCAAATGATTCATTTTTATTTTTTCACTTTGTAATTCATATTTTCATTGTATTTCATGGAGTTATTTGTTAACGATTTTTGAGAGCCATATTTCTATTCAGGGATATATGATTCGCATGAATAACCAATTTATTTTAAAATAGTATGTGTTCCTATATAAATGATTTAATTAGAAATAAAAGAAATTCAGAAGAGAAGGGGGACGAGTGATTGCACACTTACCGAAAAATGATCAATTTAACACCACTTCAAATTGAAACACCCTTACAAATTTACACGACCAATCCACACATGTCTAGCCCACCATCGAATTATATATTTCTAGATACCCCCCTCCGAAATTCATATCTTATAACATGTTCATAAATTAAGAAAAACAACGCATTGTTTTGAAAAAAATAAAATAAGATATCATACTGAAATATAAAGCAGGCAAATTTAGACGAAATGGAAACGGTATACAAAACCTGAGTAGACAAGGTGGCACTGGTTTTCAAAATAGAAAAATTGGGAGTAGTTGTCGTTGGTTGGTAAGTTGTTGTAGATCAATCGAATTTGAATCCTAGAAATTGTCCATGGTGGTACCCGGTTGACGACTTTATGGTGCATATACAGACATATCTGTGCAGACTGTTTTGCCCGATGTTTACAATGTCATTGCTACTCTGAGTGTGATATTAAAGAATAGCAAAGGTACCAGTTCGGCAATTTTGCAAATGAGATTAGTAGTTCAATGTTACTAAAAGAAACGTATATTGATTCATTCGTATTATTGAATTTAGTATTTGTTTTATACCAATTTGTTGTTTCTTTTGTGTAAGAACCTTTACGTTTAGCGTTTAAAGTTCTTTGAAAGAAAGGACACTAATGGTAATAGGGTTATGGAAATTATCTATTTTCCGTAACACAAGGGCCATTTTTTCCACGATCATACATACTAAGAAATAAAGCTCGAGAGCCAGATGCACTGGAAAACATTATCTGAAGAGGTATTACTATCGGAATATTTACTTTTAACTTTGCTTTGCAAGATGTCTTCAAAAAGAATACAAACGATCACAAACACTTTTAAAATGCTCGAATATTGCGTTAAACAGTGAAATACTCATTTTGATATCACCACATAGGGTTACAGTTGAATTGTTATCATTTTGTCCTTGTAAGTTGTGCAAATGGTTGATGATGGTCAAACAAACAATCTTTTTGATGTTGGGTTATAACATTGGCCACAGCTCACGCTATATGTATCTCGAGTTGCTTTATATGCTCCGTAACAGCTAGGTTATAGTGGTATATTTGAAAATGCGATAACTCAGCAGGACTTAAAATGTTGTGGGTAAAATTTTAACCATACATTGTAGACATGTGACACTTTACTTTAACATAAAAATTGTGCTCATGCAGAAAAGTTCATTTTTCAACATTTTCGTTTTAGTAAATGAGTCAATTTTCGTGGAATGGCTGTAAAACACAAATGTACTTGTATTTTTTATTGGAACACTTGTATTTTTTTGTATGACCAGGCTAAAATTTACAGTTGCACTTGTATCTTAAGAGGTGCATTTGTATTTTTATACGATCAGGTGATATAATTTGTTTTTTTTTGTCAAAACGAGTCTGTCCAATCGGAGAGGCGATTATGATTGTTTCCATGAAAACAAGAACATGATGATGAAACGTGAATTCTTATTGGATGATACACATGCACGTGCATCTTTTAAAAACCAGTCTAAATTTTACATGTACTTATAGAATTTACACACGCATGCGTAAATTTTATGGTGGTTTTTATGAATTGTATGAATGTACCCCCCTCCCCAATAACAACAACAAGCAAACAAAATACCCAACATAAACAAACAAACGACCCCCCCCCCCAAACAAAAAGCGTACCCATAGAATTTATGAAATCATCTCAAAATTTAAAGGAACACTTATATTTTTATAGGTGCAAGCTAAGTATAAACTTTGGTGCAAGCTAAGCATAAACTTTTGACCCATTTGGTACGTCATAATAAGGACCCCATTCCATATCAAGGCTAAGATCTAACTGCATTATGAAGCACTTCTTTCATCTGACTAAGCCGGGAATTAAAATTTATTGCATATTAAGAATCACGAAATTTGATTTTAATGGACGAAGTTCAAATTATTTTTTTCTATGTGAGATTAGGTGCTAAATTGCTTCGTAGAATCTAATTTCTAGCCCTTTTCCGAACAGGAGCTTGTTTAAAATGTCTATCATAGATAAATTGGAAAAATAAATAAGGAAAAGAAGACGGTGCTGAATTTATTATTTTCCCTCAAAGTTTTCTATACGAAAGCATCCAAATCCTACGCTCTTCGTTACACTTATTTCGTCGTATACAACGCATTTGAATTTCAAACAGCCTAAACTTTTGTCGTTTAGGAAAGGATTGATCTAATTGAGTACCCGAAAATTCATTTTCAAAAGAGTGCATGCATTTTTTGTATAATTTTAAATGGTTTATGAAAAGCTCGGCGCCAATTTGTCTGGTCTTTTGACCCCAATGATGCACTTTTAAAGATTTTTGCAAATAATTTAGTTTCCAGATTTTAGAAAAATCTCGTCGATTAAAAAAAATATATATATATAAAAAAAAAAATGAAAAACTAAAGCTTAAAAAAGAAATGTTTCATAATTGATTGGAAGTGTTTAAATTAAATCGATTTTCAACACAAAGCTAAGAACTTGCACTTTGAAGTTATCATGATTTGCGATCGAGAATAAAGTAAAGAAAATAGTCTAGATTCAGAAAATCCAATATGTGCAACCCTAGTCAGCCTGCATAGTCCGCACAGACTAGCACAGACATATACTTTTCATACTACAAAAATTTCCCACTTTTAGAGACAGGTCACAACTCAAAAATCGTGTTGCACGAGATGGTAAATCGCCTCATCAATTATTGACGTCATATCCGTTCTGCGACCGGAAGTTAAATCGGAAACAATTTACTTGTAGATGTTTCTTTAGATCTCGTTAATGTATCTAAAATGACGCCTCTAGAAAATAAGTATTAGATAGGGGCTATAAAGTAGATTCTACGCGAAATAAACGTTCAAATACGCGCAGCGCATTGAATGTTTACATCGCGTAGAATCCACTATACAGACTCTATCTGACTTAGTGTCGATTCATTGGAGACGGGGCGTGGCTATGTATATACGTCACATATACTAGCCACCAGTCTCGATTTATGCGAAAGAAAGTGGTGAAATTTTAAATAGCCTATGCTGCAATTTCATTGGTCCAAAAAGTAGGTCGAGCACTAAAGTACAATAAGTGAAACAAGAGCTGTTAGATTTGAGCTTTTTAAATTTTGTGTTTTTTTGGTAAACACAAACTTCGTTTGGCTAATGCTCCAAGACCGTAAAGTGTTGGATGTCAGCTATAAAAAATTAGAAACATAAAATACAGTTTAGTAGATCGTTATCTCGGTATCGGATTAGTCGCGAATGTAGTAGAAGGACACAAGAAGTGTTCGCGAATATGAGAAGGTTTTCGTCCATTTTCCCAAACCAAAAACAGATGACAAATAAATCAGTCAAGGCAGATGGACACGGTAATAGAGATGTCATGTTATACATTTTTCCGGAGACATAATCTCATTGTATCTCGTAGAATATATGACCAAAAAACCCGGATATAACGGGGGCGCTTACCCCATTACATTTTGAAAATCTTTGTTTATATGTAACCACAGTACCGCATTGCAGTAGAAAAATAAAGTATGAGAAGGTCTCCAACCAATACATGTATCCCGTGGACAGATGGACACAGTAATAGAGATGTCATGCAATACATTTTTCCGGAGACATAATCTCATTGTACTGTATCTCGTATAATATATGGTCAGAACCAGAATATATCGGGGGTGCTTAACAGCTACAACTCTGGACAGTTCATACTGCAATCTTAGATGATAAATAAATTAACTTCATTTTCATTGAAGAATAAAGTAGAAAAATAAGAGAAATGTTCACGAACATGTGAAGATTTTTATGCTATATCCCAGACCCAAAGTAGATGGAATATCGTCGCTTTGAGACAAAAACCTCATAACTGCAGCTTGTTTTAAGCTGCAGTTACGAGGTTTTTGTTCAAAAGCAGCGATATAAACCATGTGGGTAGATAGACATAGTAATAGAGATGTCATGCAATACATTTTTCCGGAGACATAATCTCATTGTACTGTATCTCGAATAATATATGGTCAGAACCAGAATATATCGGGGGTGCTTAACAGCTACAACTCTGGACAGTTCATACTGCAATCTTAGATGGTAAATGAATAAAAATTAACTACATTTTTGTAGAAGAATAAAGTAGAAAATATAAAATCAAGGACATGTGAATGTTTTTTATGCTTTTCAACAAAAACCTCATAACTGCAGCTTGTTTTAAGCTGCAGTTACGAGGTTTTTGTTGAAAAGCAGCGATATAAACCATGTGGGTAGATGGACATAGTAATCAAGATGTCATGTAATACGTTTTTCCGGAGACATAATCTCATTGTGTCTCGTATAATTTATGATCAGAACCCGGATATAATGTTATAGGGGGCGTTTAACAGCTAGAACTCCCTTCTGAATAATTCGTATCGCCATCTTAGATGATTAAAGAAGTCAATGCTAGATATATGAAGGACAGGAACAACAACGGGACAGTCAGTTTGCACCGTTCAGTGGTGAATTGCATGTGTTAGGACTCTAGGTCCAAAAAGTAATTTTAGAACTGACTATTTGAACCAGGTACTGCCTATAATATCTTTATTTCCTCCAATAGTGAAGATAATCATAATATGAACAAGTGATTACAAATATATCAAACAATCGAAAGAAGATAAACAAACAGGAGAGAAACATATATGTGACCTGTCACGCTAAAAGGGACCTTATCGGATGTGTGACAAAAACGACTAGGGCCGATACATTTCACGTTTTTGTACTTTTCTGAATCTGGAATGTTTTCCATATCTCACTATATGCTTGTTTTAATCTGCGGTTACGGGGTTTTCGTTGAAAGGCGATGATGATCAAATTGGATCTCGATTATGCTTCCTCGGTATTTCTCTTTCGTTCCGAGGGAACAGCCTAGAATCGGGTTACGCAAAAAAGAACTCGGATGACTTCATTGATTTATGAATGTAAATGTAGGCATGTGTGTGATTGTAAGAAAGTGTATGATAGAGTGAGTGATTCTCTCATTTATATATATCCTTCTGTTTTTTGTTTGTATTCTCATAATTATATTATGTAATCTCTTATAAAGAGGAAATAAAGAGCATATACATATATGATCGTAAGAATGTATTGTTTTGTACAGGACAAAAATAAAAACCATATGAAGTTCATCATTTAATGCCGTCTTTATTATTTGTGTCGCTAGCGTGTGGCTGCCCTGTTTTATAAAGAATGGACTAGACAGCCGGACAGTAAAAGAAAATTAATCTACTTAGCTCCTAGACAAATATGTCATTATCATTCAAATATCCTTTCTATGTGAAGATTGCTTGTAAATGATTGCCGCCTTGAAATACTATTTTCATAGAGTTAATGTTTTGTATTGCCGAACTAAATAACGTTCAACAGCAACATTTTGTCGCCAGTGTGTAACTTTTGTCGCCATATTTAACCAGCAATCGACTAGAGTAGACAACCATGAACTGAGAATAATTTCATCCATTTAGCTTACAAATAAACACGTCGTTATCTTTTAAATGTTCGATCTGAGGAAAAGTAACGTGCCTGGTTTCGGCTTCTCTTACAGAAAATGTTTAGGAAAATTTGCGCATTGAGGCAAAAACATTATGCTGATAAGCAGCATTTCCTACAGATGAGCAATATTTTTTTCTCATTTAGTTATACTATCGCCGCTGAACATTTCTTTAAAAAGTCTCATTTCTTATTTATTTCCACTCTGTCCTCTGTAGTAGCTTTTACTTCGGAAATTGTGTTGTATGGTATTAGGTCAAAGTCTTCTAACCAATTATCAAACGGCAAAATTTTAGTCTAGTCCAAATTCAAAGATGATGCAGACCACAATTTAAAGGGAGTGACATTTTGCACTTTTGGTCTTTTTACGTAGAAAACATTGTGGGAAATGAAGAACTTGCTTGCCACAAGCAATTTTTGCATTTTCCACGATGTTTTCCAAAGACCTTGGGCCCGTTTTACTAACGAACTTACGATTATTTTTGCGTAATTACTTGTAACAACAAACTTGATTGGCCTAATCCGATTTTTCGTGCAATCACATGCCTTGTTACACTGTTTTCACAACAACATGAACGTAAGATCGTTAGTAAAACGGGGCCCTTATCTTGTGGGGAGTCAAAAGGAATCCCTGTGTGGTAATGGGCTAAAGACACTGTATCCGTCATAAATTCACTGTCTTGTACCCGTGGGTCAAATTATATAAGTTAAAGGGGGACGAGCTAGGCTGTCGAAAATGCAAATGGCACAATAATTACAAACCAGAAATAACGTATGAAATTACCAACCTGAAGGGGTAGGTCATTTATGTCCATTGTTACCAGTCGTCGAGCTTTATTAAGTATTAAAATCCAAGTCAAATCAATAACATGCTGGTCGTCCTTGTTTTTGTTTTGTAACGGCTACATATGCCCAACCTTCAAAAATCAATTACGTCAGAGATACGTCATCTGTGCATCAGCGAGATTTATACACCGTACAACCGACTGCGTAGAAAGTCAGCGAAGACAGATTCGGCATCTGATGTCATGTGCATGGTAGGTCAAATGAATTTACTTTTATAAATAAACGAAAGGATCTTTGGTATTCTATAGTTGATAAATACGCGTATAAATGTTCAGTGCTTGTACAAAATAAACCTTTTCACGTATTCCTCGCAAATAAGGTCACAGTCATCGACACAGCCGGTTGTACGGTGTGTTAATAACGCGGAGGTGTGTATCGTTGACCTTGACCTCGTCTTGTTTTGAAGTAAAAATAGAATGTGTAAACACGCTTGTAAATGATTGATCTATAGATAGCAAAGGAAAGATGTTTTTCGCCGAGATTGAGGTTTTTATACATTGCTAATTGTTTTTCCATGCACAAATATGAGTTCCCGAACAGTTCGGAAGCATAAAAACATAGAATGATACCCTTTAAACAGCACCATTTTATGCGTTAGCGTGTTGTCGCCATATTTGAAAAGGGCTCAGAGTAGACAATCGGGCAGTAATAGTCGTTTTGACAGTAAATTGCTGCTTTTCAACAAAAAAAACTTCGCAACTGCTGCTTGTTCTAAGCTGCAGTTACGAAGTTTTTCTTGAAAAGAGAGAAACTATAACAAATGGGTCAAATCATATAAAGTTCAACAACACATTTTTATGTCGTCAGCGTGTTGTCGCAATATCTGAAAAAAAGCTGTAGCAGCTTTTACTTCGGAAAATTCGGAAATTGTGTAGTAGATCTATGGCAATGGGTAAAGTTTTCTAAAGCCAAGCTGTAGCCGTGATTAATTCACTGTCTTGTACGGGTCAAATCATATAAAATTCAACAGCACCATTTCATGTCGTTAGCGTGTTGTCGCCATATTTGACAAGGCATTGTCTGGAAAGCCGGACAATAACAATAATTATGTTTATTTAGCTCCTAGAAATATATGTTATCATTCTTTGGAATTGGATTTTTTTTCTGTGATGTTGGTTAATTAGACAAATATGCCACCATCAATTTAATGTCGTTTCCCAATAATATAGTTTCAGGCCCGTAGGAACCGGGGGGGGGGGGGGCTAGGGGGGCTAAGCCCCCCAATGTTGGCCAAAAATGCCATTTTTTTTAAATTTTACACTGAAAATTTTGGGAAAATCCTAATTAGCCCCCCCCCCCCCCCAATATTCAGGACAAGGGCTTTAGCCCCCCCCCCCCCCCCCCCAATAAGAAATTGCTTCCTACGGGCCTGAGTTTTATACAGTTGCCCCTTTTTACAAAGCTAAAAAGTTATTAAAGAGATTAAATTTACATTTCATTTCCCAAAGTATGTCTTGATGCCAAGATTGCTAATTCTAATGGGTTTGATGCTTTCAGTTTTTTGAAATTACTGCTGATAAGCCAGAAAAACGTCTATAAACGTGAGACGGAAACGACGAATTCTATTTACATATAAACTATGGTAAACGGCAATTAATTTAATTTAAGAAAATTATATACATGTACATGTATTTCTCGAAAACGGAACTTTTCAGAATTTTCATTAGAAAATATGCATGGAAGTTCTCTTTAAAAAGAATGACCTAAAAATTAATAAATTTTCAATGCCAGCTGAAGTGATTGTAAAAGTCATTGCCTTGTACTACCATATAAAGTTGAACGACCGAACTTCGTGTCCTTCGCGTGCTGTCGGAATATTTGACAAGGAACCCACTAGACACACAATCATTGAAAACGATTTGATCTACTTAGTGTGTAGACACATGTGTCATTATCGTTCAATCCTTTCCCAAACAAGACCTGGTATTGACGTCCCCAATCGAAAAGGCTTGGGAAAACATTGAGACAAAAGAAGAAACTGCTGATAACCAGCAGTTTCTCCTTTTGTCTCAATATTTTCTGTGCCATATTTTACACAAATCCTATCTTTAATAACATCCATTATGTCATTTGTGGCAGTTTTTGAAGTGGATCATCCTAAAATTGTGTTGTTTTGGAAAGGGTTAAATGTTGTTTATCTATGAAAATAACTTGTAAATAATTGGAATTGTGCTGAAAAGGTCAAACTATATTTTCAACATAGTATGTTGTCGCCACATTTTACAAGCAAAGCGGCTACTTGAACACTGACAAATGTGTCGTCCTTAAATGATGTTGCTCGTTAAAAATAAGGAGCTTGGTATTGCGTTTTAATTCTTTCCTAAACAATATTTGATTTCTGTTATTGTAAAAAGGTTCGGGAAACATTGTGAGGGAAGATAAAAATGCTAATAATCAATATCTTCTCATTTTGTCTCTAT
The DNA here is from genome assembly GCA_963680895.1 of Fragum sueziense. NCBI lineage: Eukaryota > Metazoa > Mollusca > Bivalvia > Cardiida > Cardiidae > Fragum > Fragum sueziense. The sequence goes on from OY804610.1 coordinate 12,477,002, forward strand.
TACATCTGTGTTAAAATGATATGTTAATCGTTGCTTATTTTGTCACATGCAGTAGATTTCAATTTGGAGCATTCTACCAAAATAATCGTTGGGGACACAGCTTAATTCTTTTGCGTGCAGTAGACAAAATCAAGAAACTGTCTCTTAACCTTTCATAAATGATAATTTCTGTTGACAACCTTACAGACCACACAAATGTCAACGTTCTGTACGGATCAAATGAAATAAACTTTAACACCATAAATTTAGTCCCAAGAGTGCTGTTGGCAGATTGAACAAGATTTTGTCCAGACAATTCGTGCAACGAAAAGTCAACCGAAACTGGAAAACGAGCGAGAGCAAAATAACGCTGCTTTTCCAAGCTGAAGTTACGATTTTTTTTGTTGAAAAGCGACGAAATATTTCGTCGTTTTTCTCCAAAAACCTCGTAACTGCAGCTTTTTCAAGCTGCAGTTAAAATGTTTTTAAGAAAAGCGACGATCTGTGAACGACAGGACAAATGACCATCCCGGACAAGTCTGAAGATTAATTGTACAAAGCCAATCTTCCACCGCAAAAAGTTACCCCTTGCAAGTAAAAAATGTTAGCTCCAACCAACCTATGGTATCTTTAATCTTGTTCGTTGTAGCTATTGAAAACATTCTTATTAAGCCTCTCTTACAACCGGTCGTACGTGCTCCTGCGTGCGGTCTGCGTCTAAAACGTACGTTTAGTCGTGCGATGCACGCACATGCAACGTACGATTTTGGTGGACGCAACCACGACGCAGACTGCACGCAACAAAGAATTGACCGGACAATATCTTGAGGTGCTCTTACAACCCGTCGTGCGTCTTTATAAATCGTGCGATTTTGCAGAGTTTTAAAACGTACGGTTTAAAAAGACGCACGACGGGTTGTAAGAGAGGCTTTACTCTCGTAAATCCGGCACGTCTAGTCAACATGTGCACCCACTGACAATACGCAGACAACAGCAGAATTTTAGACTGATCCCAAATTCAATAGAGTTCCAGACGACACGTGTTAGTGTATGAAAATCTACATATTTTTGTCTGTTTTGGTAGAATATTGTAGGAAAATTAACAAAAAATGCTTGTCACAAGCAATTTCTCTTATTATTCACAATGTTATCTACTTAAGGTCATTAACTTGTAGGGCACCGAAGGGTATTTTTATGTTGGAATGCCTCAAACAGGATCTAATGTTGACGTTCCGACTGTTTCTATGTTATAACTAAGACAAATTCCATTGACTTCTACAACCCCTTCCAATTGGAAATGTCCTACATTTTGCCGTTTGGAAAAGGGTTAAGGACGCGCATACTAGAAATTCGATGAGAAAAGACACAAAGGTTGTCGTCTATCTGCCGTCATGAATAAAACATAAGAGTGTGATGGCTTTCTTATGTCCTTAGAAATTCGTGGAAGATCGAATAACAAATCCTTTCAATACTGATACCGACTTTAGACGCCCGTTCGTATTAGCAAATTATAACGCTTTTGCTTAAATTGCATATAGCAAAATATAGTCTTACATTGTTTCTTTTATTTGCAATATAAACCTCTATACTTGTTATTATTTCATAAACATAAGCGCACGCGCGGGCTTAACCCGGTTAAAGCCCCTGCTGATGTTACTCTGTGTTTACTAAATCATACAAGTAGCAATATCAAGGACTGTTCAGTCTTAGCTCACGCAAAATGCCAAAGCTGCAAAGAAAGTCACGTGATTACTGCTTGTGTCAGAGATGCTTACATGACACGTGTTCTTTGACAGGATGACGTCACATTTATGCAATGACATACTTCTGTTTTGAAATTCAGATAAGAAAAGTCTCCATATTCCTCTTGTGCATAGGTTTACACGGAAATGTGAATAAATAACACTCAAGCTAAGGCATATTTGTATGAGAGGTGTTCAGTGAAATCGAAGGAAAAGATTGTCTTTACATCAGATCTTGCTTAAAACCACCGAAATTTGTAACGAAGAATATCTTTTTTTTCTGTATTATGACAATTTTCGTTATCAGTGCATTTGTTATATTTACATGTACATAATTCGTGTAAAATTTGAATTGGCTCTACTTTCTTGTTGTCATGCTTATGATAATATGCAATTTGAAAGTTTGGCCACAAGACAAGTGTATTTCAAATAATATTGTTTAACTCACGATTGAATTTTTCTGGAAGATTGAAATGCAGACTTCTGTTCATGTTCAACCGTGGTTTATTGTCTTTTCAGCCAAGGTTGTTAGTCGGGATAACGAGATTAGTTATTGTGCAGCCTAATTCAGAAATGTGGTTAAATACCGGTAAACAACAAACAATGAAAGAACATGGATTATTTCTTTACAAATGTCTGCGGTGCACACGAAACTGCGAAAACCCAGAACTGTCACCACTTTATTTATATATAGGATTGTCTAGCAAGGGTCCCTTAAACCATTACCAAACGACAAAGTTGGAGACTGTTCCAAATTCAAAGATGATGCAGACGACAATTTCCAGTGAATTGAATTTAAAGGTCTTTTTGGGAAGAAAACACTGTTGGAAATGAAGAAATTGCTTGTCACAAGCAATTTATTCATTTCCCACAATGTTTTCCAAATCCATTATCTTTAAGGGAGTCAAAAAGATTCAGTGTGTGGTAATGGGTTAATCATGTACATAATATCTATTCTACGTGAATGTTCTTTGTAGCTTGCTTATCGAAATTCCGTAAATATTATGTAACCAAATGTCTTTAAATAACAGTCGAATCATGAAACTTGTTGCGTTGTATTGAAATGGTATCTATTGTTGTCGTTTTAATGGGTTTATATTCTACTCGAGTTTCTGAATTAATGGATGATGCCATCGTTAATTCACAATATCTTAACCCTTTTCAAAGAAATAAAGACTCTACTGCTAAAATTCAGAAGCAGTCATAGACAACCAACTTGATGTCGACGAAGAAATGAATTGTGTGCAATACGGTTAAAACACTATTGAGGAAAGGGAGAAAATGCTGGTTATAGAAATTTTCTTCTTTTGCCTTAATCTTTTACATGTATAATTATATCATTAAAACTCTAAGGTTTTAGAATCACATAGACGAACTAGTATTGCTCGTCCGGAAGAATCTCTTGGCTTACTTTTTTTTTTTATTTTTCCCTTTTATTTCGTAGTTATTTATATGACAAAAAGTAATTTGACAGTTTTGCCACAAGACGAGTTTGTCTAATAAGAGTCCCTGTAACTGTCTCACTGGTGGTGAACTCGGCCAAAGCTTGGGACGTTTTTTTCACGATCAATGTATTCCGTCGGTGTTGTTATAAAATATTGTAACTACGGCTCCGATAAAGCCGTAGTTACGAGATTTTATAACAATACCGACGGTTTGTCAATGCATATCGATAAACCCGGTCTATTTTTACATCAAATTCATTGTTATTAGAAAAAATATCCAATCATATCTTTAAACTCACATTTAATCGCAAAATATCTGTACCTTGTTGTAGTGAAAAACGTCCATTGCTTTGACCTAGTTCACCACCAGTGCGTCTAATATCTCTCCTATGTGAATTGTACTTTTATTTATAGTTTGCTTATCAGAATTCCGTAAATATTAGGCCTATGTAACTTAGTGTCTTGAAATAACAGCGGAATATAAGGCTTGTTGAATTGTATTGTAATGATATCAATTGTTATCGTTTTAATGGTTTCACATCATAATCGAGTTTCTGAATTAATGGATGATGCCATCGTTAATTCACAATATCTTAACCCTTTTCCAAGAAACAAAGACTGCATTGTCTAGAATTTAAAGCTGGCATAGACAACCAACTTGATGACGACGAAGAAATGGTTTGTGTGCAATACTGTTAAAAACTATTGAAGAAAGAGAGACAATGCTGATTTTCATTTGCCTATTTTTTACATGTACGAGGCCTATAATCATATCAGTAAAACTATAAGGTTTTAGAATCACATAGACGAAATAGTATTGCTTGTCCGAAAGAACCTTTCGGTTTACTTTTTTTTTAATTTCTTTTTTCACTTCCATAAAGTAGTTATATATATGGCAAAATGTAATTTGAAAATTTGGCAACAAGACGAGTTTGCATGTAACTGTCTAATGTCTCTCCTATGTGAATTGTACTTTTATTTATAGTTTGCTTATCAAAATTCCGTAAATATTATGTAACTTAGTGTCTTGAAATAACTCTGGAATATAAGGCTTGTCGAATTGTATTGTAATGGTATCTATTGTTATCGTTTTAATGGCTTCATATTCTATTCGAGTTTCTGAATTAATGGATGATGCCGTCATTAACGCACAATATCCTAACCCTTTTCCAAGAAACAAAGACTGCATTGTTTAGAATTTAAAGCTGGCATAGACAACCAAATGTCAGTATAGAAATGAGTTGTGTATTATACGGTGCAGAAACTATTGAGGAAAGGGAGACAATGCTGGTTATCAGCACTTTATTCTATTGCCTAAATCCTTTTTTTGCAAAAAAAGGCCTTTTGAAATAGAGACAAAACATCAGTGTCTTGTTTATAAAAAAGGTTTGCGAACAATATCTCAACGTGCACGCAACTGTTGCAATATTGTTTTACGTATTGCTGGCATGGAAACATATTATAAACAAATGTTTTTAATTGAGCAGGTGTAAATTAATTTCAATTACCTTGCATTGAATTGCATTGCATTGTTGAAACATTGCATTTCGTCTGTAACTTAAAGTGACTTTTCACATTTACTTCATTTTTTAAAAGTATGTCTTGATGCAAAGATTGTTTATTCTAATGCTTAGAAATGCTATCAGTTTTTTGAAGTTGTTATTTATAAGCGAAAAATGTGCCTTTAAAGTTGAGACAGAAATGACAAATTCTATATAGATCTGAACTGTTGTCCACAACAATTTGTCTAATTTTAGCACAAAAATATATAATTCTCGTAAACGGTTCAATATTTTGACTTGAAATTTTCAGAATTTCCATATGAAAAGATGCTCTTTCAGATAGAATAAAAGTAAAATTTATGTAAAAATAATTGTTGAAATGTCACTTTAACCCCCCACCCCCCGAAAAACTGAAAAAAAAAAAAAAAAAAAAAATAAAAAATAAAAAAATAAAATAAAAAATACACCCACAAACTGTAGTTTTGTCATTTGATTCCGTCGAATGAGCATTGTGAAAACACAGTCTTCAAGTCATGTGACCGCACTCCGTAGTCATTTGAACTAAACAAAAAAGTTTTAAGCTTGTCCAAATTGAAAAAGATATTGTACACGACATTTCCAATGTAATGAAATTTTGTAATTGTACGACTTTTTGGGTAGAAAACATTGTGGGAAATGAAGAAATAAATTGCTTGTCACAAGCAATTTCTTCATTTTCCATAACGTTTTCAAAGCCTTTTTTCAGCGTCGTCAAAAGGTGTCTTTGTGTGGGAATAAGTTAAGAAACGGGAGATTAGTTATTTGCATGTATTAAACTATTTTATGACATACCAATTTTGTCCGACGAACTTTTCACCTGCTTTTATGAATAATTGATGCTTTATGATTATATTTGGTGTCTGGAAATCAAAAGCGTATGTCAAACTACAGAGAGATATTGTCGCTTTTTAACAAAATCCTCGTAACTGCAGCTTGTTTTAAGCTGCAGTTACGAGGATTTTGTTGAAAAGCAGCGAGATATCAGTATATCCACACGTGCGAGTTTCTTATGGACACAGAGGGGACATCACGTGACACAACCTTTTTGATAATTAAAGAGATTGTTGAAACGTTACAGTTTCGAAAATGGATTGAAGCAGAAACGGCGGAAGACACAATAGGGTTTCTTGAGTTTCTGATGTATCTTTTAAAGAGCACATGAAAAAAAAAAAAAAGAAAGAAAAAGAATAATGATAATACACTACTCAAAACTTATAAGTACTCCGACTATATCATAGAGCATATCTTTGGACAGGCTTAACATATCTTAACCAAATTTAACACAACTTCACTTTAACCATATTACCATCATCTATTGAATTTTCATAAATTTCACAAGAACCTGAATTGAACAAGAAGCAGCTAACGGAGGCCACTGTTGGTAGCAAAAGTCACAAAGTCAAGATTTTGTGTGTTCCTTGTTCGCCCACACAATAGCATGGTACCAGAAACGCAAAAACATTTTGTAATTCCTGAATTATGCTGTAAGGATATCTTCCTAATGATTTAGAAGTCGATATAAGAATCTCTATGCTTGCTAAGCATGTGCCAGATCATCATCATACTGGACAGTAAAGCGTTAGTCTGTAGATCGCTTTTTCACAATTTGCAAACTTAATGAATACTTGGCAACTGAACATTGATATGTTAATTGTCAGGTCATGCTTTATGCATCTTGTACATCTTGTCATGATTAATTTAGCCGTCATCGGATAGTTTGGACACTGGATGGTCTCCCTTGAAGGCATAATGTATCCCTTTCTGTGACAGCCACTGGACTCTTCAACTCACGTAGGCGAGACAAAACAATGTTACAGTCCTAAGTCCGGCTTGATTTCCTATCACATGGTTGTCTTGGTAGGTTGGCAGCACTTCCGGTTCGTCTGTACTTTGCCACAAAATGGGTTACAGCAGTTGCATGTACATTTATGATACGGATGGCATTTCTTTAGAAAAATGGCACAAATGTAACAAAAATGTTGATGTTTGACAGTTACGAACGATATTTTGAACTAAATTTGTATAGAACGACTGGAAATGTGGGTATGAGAAAATTACCTACGCTTTCATTGCACCACCTTGTCAAACACCCATTGTTATTGGTTGTTGTTGTAAAGTTTACCGACGCATTTTATGTTTTTATGTTTGGCACGTCAATCCATAAAAGAATGAATTGTAAATTAAACACATGGGATTCGTGTGTGAAACACAGGAGGTGTATTTAAATTTTCTTTAGTCGACCGGAAGTTGCCATTTTGCACATTTTTTTTTGCAAAATGAAAATGCTATCGGTCAAGTAATGAAGTTAGGGAATAAAAAACAATATCGACTTTTGATATTCCTTTATCGAGGAAAATTTTGCGCATAATATAAAACGGAGTACTTATAAGTTTGGTTAAGTATAATATAATAATAAATTCTTTATTTATAGAAGGTAGCTCATTAAGCTGACATCATGCATGTGATTAACACAACAATGAAGAACTTATTTACAATGAGGCATTCTTAAACAAATAAAACAACTAAATGATTATAACAATAATGAATGCGAATATGAACTATGAATATGAATATAAAAAAATGGGACACAAGAAAAATGAGATGAATATGATGATAACAGAATACAATTGTGTTTGGTCCTTGATATTTTTTATCAGTTTTGTTCAAAAGATCCACCATCTTATTTTCCCATTTTTCCCCAAAGCCTTTCACATATAGGACGTCAAATAGGGCGTCAATATGTGGGAATGGGTTTTAAATTGAGACCTGTAAATGAAAGTGTCTTTTGAGTGAGAGTTAAATGAATAATTGATGTCTTATGGTAGTAAATAATAATTACATCAACCAAATTTGGAATATTATATAAAACAGCTAAAAACAGGAGTAATTTAACCCTCGTTAAATTTAACCCATAACCAGACAGCAAAGGTTTTGACCATTCCAATTTCAAAGTTGCAGACGACAATTTCGAGCGACTGAAATTTTAAAATAGTTTGGTCTTTTTTTGTAGAAAATATTATGGCAAATGACGAAATTGCTTATCGCAAGCATTTTCTTCATTTCAAACGATGTTTTCCAAAGAATTTATCTCGTGGGGCGTCGAAAGGAGTCATTATGTGAGAATGGTTTAAAAGCAGATGCGATTTTGAAAAACAAAAAACCGTGTACAATACAGTACAAACTTATAGAGGCAAACGAAGAACTGCTGATTACCAGTATTTTCTTCTTTTGCCTCAATGTTTTCCCAAATCGAGTCTCGTTTTAAAACGAGGGTCATCTCAAATTTTCTGCCAATGATGATTGGTTTTCAGATTTGACGAAGAACTGGGGTTAGGGGAAACTCTAAATATTAGGATTATAAATCAGAGAATAACATTGAAGTGTGGCTTGAAATTCCTCCACTTTTGAATTCTTCGATTGAAATATACGAGGCATCAATGAAAGAAAAAATAATCAAGAAATAACATTACCAGTTAAAACAATTTCCTTCTTTTCATTGAATATTTGCCCACTGTTTCCTGTTCACATTGTCCAATCCAAGGGTTGTTTGCAAATGGCTTAAGATTATGTTATATTTCTAAGAGTTCAAATTTAGTACGTGTGCATAATTGTATTTTCTCCTCTCATTTCAAATTTCTTTATTGAATAAAGAATAAATGAAGCCCGTATAATATTTTCCATTATACGGAAAAATCTAGTTAGAGGAAACACTCATTATGCCGAGATAAATACATGTACTCAAAGACGGTCAGGTATTTCAGAGGCGCGATTCTTTAACCCGTTCCCAAACGACAGAATTTCAGGTGATCCAATTTGAAAGTTATTACAGACGACAAAAATGAAGATAATAAAGATATGATTTGTGTAAAATATAACACAGAAAATATTGAGACAAAAGGAGAAACTGTTTTCCCAAGCGCGTTCTATTAGGGACGTCAAATCTAGGTCTTGTTTGGGAAAGGGTTTATAAGTCTGTTCGAATATTATTATCATCATCATCGAAAATGTCGTGTCACGCGATTCTCGCCGTTTGTCAAATTATCTCGAAATATCATTATTTATTTCGACAAATCCGAATTTGTTTTATTGCAACAGAATTGATAATTTACATATTCTTGTTCTTAAAGTGACATCACATTTCCGTTTATTTTTTTTAAAAATATGAATTGATGCCACGATTGATTAATCTAATGCGTATAAATGCTATCAGGTTTTTGCTGTTGCTGATAAGCAATTAATACGCCTTAAAAATTGAGACAGAAATGACAAATACCATAATTATACAACTGAAATGTTGTATACATCAGTTTAACCCCATTACCGAACGACAAAATTTTAGGGCGGTCCAAATTGGAAGATCCTGCAGACGACAATTTCAATGAATGGAACTTTTATTTTTTTTAAGTCTTTTTGAATGAAAAACATTGTGGGAAATGAAGAAATTGCTTGTCACATGCAATTTCTTCATTTTCCACAATGTTTTCCAAAGCCATTATCTTCTGGGGAGTCAAAAAGAGTCACTGTGTGGTAATGGGTTAAATTTTACACAAAAACACACATTTCTCATAAACGGCGCAATAGGCCTTCTTTGGCTTGAATTGTTCATATAAGAAAACATCCTCTTTCAGGTGAAAATAAAAGTAAAATGTACGGGAAAATAAATCTATTTGTCAAAGGTCACTTTAACTTTAAGTTTATAAATTAAATAAAGATGACATCTTTGTGAGCTATTTCTCTCCATTTTACATCTACTCGCTAACATTTCCTCGCCTAAACACTGCATGAAAATCAACAATTCATGATTAATAGAAAATTCCGATTTTCCCTATTTTCAACAAAATAAAAACTTTTTTTTACCCCAAATTACTGAAATCGCAACGGATGGATTTTGACATATTTCTTCTGTGAAAAGGTAGAATGGTATATTATGTTTCATTTCTGTTTTCATTTTGTCAAGGTCAAAGTGTATATTTACTTGCCTATCAATTCCGTTGGGAAGCAAGGGACACGAATTTTACATAGACATAAGCAAGAATACTAGTTATCCAGGGTAGAGAAAAACTAGTCGTCGGTGGTACAGTCGACACTCGTTATGTAGACATCGTATAAGTCAAATTTTCGCTTAAGTCGAAGTTCAAATCTGGTCCCGTCCTCATAAATGGACATAATATTTTTTTCAAACAAAATAATTTCGAACTTGATTTAGCTAGATCTATTGAAATATAGTAGGAAACGGAGGATAGAAATTGCTCGACACGAGCAATTTCTGTCCTTTTCCTACTATATTACAATAATAATCGTACTTGATTAATTTCAAAAACAGTCAAATATCAACTTTATCGAAGCCGAAAAAATCGGCTGAGTCGAACTCTAGATATGTCGAGGTATTTTGACGGTCCCTCCGACTTCGACGCAACGAATGTCGACTGAACATGTAGGTAAAAACCACATAACTTCAGCCTTTTCAAACATTTTTAAGTTACAAAATTTTAGCCTCCCACCAAGGAAGTGTCACTTCAAGAAAACAACATGCATGATCTTACCTCTTAAGTAATGAGCCAGAGTCCTATTTGCAGTTCGAAATGTATCCAAACTTTTAATATCAAATTGCGATTTTCAGCGAAATGCCACCTTTAATAACGAAGCCAATATGCAATTTTCCTGAAGTGCAGATAGTTTCCCAAAATTAGAAAAATAATTTCACTTTTAATCACTCCGTAGATTAGATTTCGATTTTGCAGTGCGTTGTTCTAAATTAGAGAAATAAAAAGTAAATCAAATATATAATCTTAATTTAATAGCACTATTGCATAAATAATTCACAGAGCCTGTAGAAAAATAATAACGCACGTAACAATTTCCGTGAAATAGATTAACTTATCTAAGAACAGTTGTTAGTTCACTTTCTTACAAAATACATTAATAAATATATTTCTAATAACACCGCAGACACAATCTTGGCAAAATAAACAACTTGTTGCTAAAAAGGCACCAATCTCTACAATCGGATATGATATTGGTGTTTTAAAGCCCGCTGTGCTTAACCATCGGTTAAATATCAGGAATTTGATAACAAAGGTATCGCCGCATTTCTATAAAACCTCGTAACTGCAATTTGCTTCAAGCTGCAGTTACGAGGTTTTAGTTGAAAAGGAGCTCACGGTCTAATTTAACAGTGAAGACAAAGTCTTTTTCAGCTCATTGTCTAACAAAAAAAATTAATAAATATATTTCTAATAACACTGCAGACACAATCTTGGCAATATAAACAACTTGTTGCTAAAAAGGCACCGATCTCTACAATCTGTTATGATATTGGAGTTTTGATGCCCGCTTAGCTGTGCTAACCACCAGTTTATAAGTGTCGGGAATGTGATTGATGCTGACCATAAGCATTTTCCGTTTTTATTCATTTTTCACAAGTATTTTCTATTCGATGACTTGAACACTAGCACGGTGGATAATCACGTGATACAATATTTTCAGAAAATCTTCAATAGCTTTGTAAATACTGGACCAATTTGAATTCGGGTTAAAGCAGAGAATGTGGACAGACGTCACGCATTAGATGGACGTGTTGGTTTTTTGAAAAAATCAACTGATAAAAAGTTATTGGTTTTGGTTTATCTTTAATAACTTTTTTATCAGTTGATTTATTCAAAAATCCAACACGTCCAGCTTATTCCTGGCATTTTTCCACCTTTTCTGCTTCAAACCGAATTCAAATTGGTCAAGTATTAAAAAAGATATTGAAGATTATCGGAAATTCTGAGTCACTAGATTATACACTGTGACTAGGTCATATCTGGTAAAATGTTAACCACCCTGCTTCTATATCTGAGTTCTGGTTATCCATTGTACCAGATACAATGGCATTATGTCTCCAGAACAAAATGTAACATGGCACCACAGAACAACTGTGTACATAATCTTTCCTACCGATTGATCTACGAGTGACGGTCAATTAAAAGTGGTACCAATGCCTTGTGATTCGATAGAAAAAGTTGAGACTGTGGCCGTTTAACGGGAAAATCGTTATCTTTATCTGGTCAAAATTTGAGACAAAGTCGTTTAAAGTCTTTCAAAAGTTATTGAAATTTTAAGTTGGTTCAGTCATATACACTGGTTAATTCACTGTACGTGTTCCAAAAAGAACCTCATTTATTGGCATATAAGTAATGCATCTAAAAACTTCAAAGGTGTATGTATGTCAAAGAGGAATACTTCAAAGGATTGAAGAAACTGAAAATTGTATTGCAACATAACAACAGCACATACACCTCCTGTTCTTAATTGAACACCCACTGTATCTATAATCTCTTTGGGTTACCGGTTTTTGTTTGTCTTTATCTAAAATGCACTTAGCACCACACAATGATATTAATACATTATTCACTTCTTCAACAAGGGTGCGTCTTTTAGCACAAAATAAACTTCGGTCATCAATTATCTAAGATAGGAAACTGAATTACTCAGGAGGGAATTGTAACTGTTAATCTCTCTGATGTGTCCGATTTCTGGCCATATATTTACCGGACGCAATGTAATTAGGATTCCAGAACATATTGGTACATGGCATCGTGATTACTATGTCCATCTGCCATGACTGACCTATATGTTATATATTTGGATGGTGACTGTATAATTTATGTTCCTTATCTATTGGAGCTTTGGTAATCTGGTAAACATCTTTAATTCTGTTCTGTTATGGCCGTGTTGGATTCTTCCATAAGAACTAGGCTTTTGGTACAAAACATTCTCAGTTCATAAATCATCTAAGATAGGAAACTGAATAATTCAGATGGAAGTCGTATCTGATCTCTCCGATGTATCCCATTTCTGGTCATATAGTTACCATGTTAACCCTTTCCTAAAGAAGACCTGGTTTTGACGTCCCTTATAGAAAAGGCTTGGGAAACATTGAGACAAAAGAAGAAACTGCTGATAATCAGCAGTTTCTCATTTTGTCTCAATATTTTCTGAGCTATATTTTACAAAAATTCTATCTTTAACAGCATCAATATTGTCATCTGCAGCAGGTTTTGAATAGGGCCACCCCAAAAGTTGTCGTTTGGAACGGGTTAAATGTGATTAGGACTCCAGAACATGTTGGTACATGGCAGTAGATTACCGTGTCCGTCTGCCTCGAGCCGAGCCCGGATAGCTCAGTCGGTTACGTCGGAGTCTGTCAATCCAGGGGTCTCGAGTTCGAACCCCGGCTCGGCCAGTATCCATTCTGACATTTGACAAAAGTCATTTGTCTCTCACCAATGGGTGTGAATCATCTATGTGAGAGGGCAGCTGGAGGCTCGGTTTGGATATTGTGGTTGTACTGGTGCGAGAAATACCAGGAACCCACGGTTAGGTGCTCCAGCCGCCGCGATATGACCCTGGTAGTTGAAAACGGCGTAAAACCCCAATAAACTCAAACTCATTCTCTGATGTAAATACGCTCTTTGATATTTTGATTTTTCGCTCTTTAAATAGCGAAAAATCAAAATATCAAAGAGCGTATTTACATCAGAGAAGACTCGGATTATGTGTTCATCTGCCTCGACTGATCTATCTTTCATTTGGATTATGATTGTGAGTAGCTCATTATTTATTCGAAATCAGAGGCGCGTTCTTTAGAGCGAGATTTTTTAAAGATTTCTTAAGATGTTTTGATACAGCGTCTTTGAGACCGAGATTATAAGCGAGGTGTTTTCGAATGTTCCATACTTTATACAAATGACGTCATTATGACGTCATTTGTATGAAGTATGGAGCATTCGGAACTCCGCGGTTTTTGAATCATGGAGCATTCGGAACAACTCGGTCAATTCTCTGCCATATAGATTCTACAGAATTTACAGAGGGGTTCCGAAACAAGTATAGAGTAATGGCGGCTCGCAGTGGTCGTCTTAAAAATCTTGCTCAAAAGAGCGCTTTATTCTAAAACATCTTAAGAAAGCTCAATCTATCTAAAAAAATATCGCTCTAAAGAACGCGGCTCTGGTCATATAATGAACCGGAACATTGTGGTAATGTCTCCGGCTGCTCTAGCAACCACATATTTCTCTATCAGGATTTGACACTTGAATTCGTGCTGGTAAACACCTTTAAAGTGACAGTTCACAATTATTTTTAAATAAATTTTACTTTTATTCTATCTGAAAAAGCACCTTTTCTTATGAAAATTCTGAAAATTTCAAGCCAAAATATTGAACCGTTTACGAGAAATATATAATTTTGTGCTAAAATTTAACAAATTGTTGTGGACAACAGTTCAGATTTAAATAGAATTTGTCATTTCTGTCTCACTGTTAACTAACCGGAAGTACTCAAATATGGCGGACGTAGAATTTTTCACTGTAAACAAATAATAAATCATGGTTGAATTTCTATGGGAATACCGAGTTTTATTGGACTATTTTAACACAGTGACTTATTAACGGATACTTCTTTCTACATGGAACTATTCTTTTTGGATATAATGTTTATAAGTGGTGATACTTTGGATTTTACGGGCACGGATTATTGGCGCGCAAAATCATTAGACTTTGTTTGATGGGTAAAAATAAGAAGAAAAAGCGGAGTTTCACGCAATTATCGCCAAACGAAAAGGTGAGCGAACAACCTGACAAACGTCCCGCTACAATGGCTAACCCTTCTCCTCAAACAAATTTACAGTCGCCCTCAGGTAGCTTCTTGTCACAATTGCCTCCTTATCCTGGGAACTACTACGCTTCTACACCAGTACAAAATACATACATGCCACCGCCACCGGCATCCGCCGGTCCGGTGCCCAATCAGTCGCAGCTTCACCATGGTCCTAATTCAACCCAGTGGATCATGGGCAAATTAGAGGCAATCGACAAAAAACTGAGTAAATTAGACTCTATAGAAGTGGAACTTAAAGATTTGTCGCACAGATTTTCAAAAATGGACTCCAGAGTGCATAAACTTGAAAGTACGTCGGGTGAACACAGCAAAAAAATCGCCGATTTAGAATCCAGTGCAAATTTTGACAGCAAATTTCTTGATGACCTAAAAAGTAAACAGACTCAAATTGATAAGGGTATTCATGCTGAAAGGTCACGTGGTGATCAGTTATCACAGCACGTGGAGCTCTTAAAACGGGAAAATAAACGGCTCTCTGATGATCTCGTGGACATGCAGGCACGATCCATGCGAGATAATTTGATGTTTTTTAACTTTCCCGAATGTTCATCTTTTGAAGAGCGCAAAGCAGATGACTGTACCCAGAAGGTGTTAAATTTCTGTGAAACAAAGTTGAATATCCCGGATGCAGAACATATTAAAGTTGATCGAGCCCATAGGGTCGGTAAATTCGTTAGTGGAAATTGTCGCCCTATTGTTGCTAAATTCAACTTTTATCAAGACAAACTGCAAGTTAAGCAAAAATACCATGAAAATCGGAATAATACGGACATAAAATTGAGCGATCAATACCCAAAATCGATTCAGGAAAAAAGGAAAGCCCTTATCCCTAAATTGATTGAGGCAAAAGAAGCCGGCAAGGAAGCGGTGCTTTCTTATGATAAACTGTTTATTGACGGTAAACGTTTTGACCCAGACGGTGCCTCGAGCTAGGGAGACGACGGCAGTCAGTTAAAATTCCTGTCATGGAATGTTCAAGGTTTACGGTACAAATTAGACGATAGCGACTTTAAACAATATATAAACCAATATGACGTTTTGTGTTTAACTGAAACATGGTGTTCCAGCTTGACAAATGTGAATATTGACGGTTTTTGTCACTTTAAATGTCCAAGACCGAAAGTGAATCGCAAAGCTAAGCGTTTTAGTGGCGGAATTTTAATTTATTATAAAGAATGTTACTTCAATAAGATTGAGCTGACGAATTTTAATAGTAATGGTATTATTTGGTTTAAACTGAAAAAGGAATATTTTGGAACTGTCAATGATGTTTATGTTTGTACATGTTACATTCCGCCTGAGGACTCTAGTGTATATAAAAACCCAAATTCTAATCTTTTTGAATTCGATTTCTTTGAACAGCTTAATACTGATATTGTTAAGTATAGCTTTAAAGGTGATGTTTTTCTAACAGGTGATTTCAACTCGAGAATTGGGCAGAAATTAGACTATGTTGAAAATATTAACCTTGACCGTTATGTACCTATGCCAGATATTGACGACAGCTCATTACTAAATGTACCGGTGCGGTCGTCACTCGACGGTACCGTTAACAATTTTGGTAATAAGTTGCTTTCTTTGTGCAAAGAAAATGATCTTTACGTTGTAAATGGGCGTTTGGAGCCTGGTGCATTTACATGTTATAACACCACTAGGAATAGGACAGGCTGCAGTGTTGTAGACTATCTTATTACTAGTGCTGAAAATTTTTCTTCCATTTCACACATGGAAATATCTGATATTACTGAATTTTCTGATCATTGTCCAATTGTATTTTATTTAAACTATGAACATTCTGCTTATCTTCGTACAGATATACTAACTTTTGATAAAATTTTCTGGGAAAATGCTGACCATACTGTGTTACATAATATTCTTAAAGATAATGAGCACACTTTTTCTGATTTAACTACAAAACTTACAACAAATGAAATTGATATAAATGTATGCATAAATGAACTATCTAATAAAATTTATGACAAATCGTTCCAATTGCACGGTAAAACTATTAAAACAGATGGTAAGAAACAAAAAATTAGATCGTCACCGTGGTTTGATAATACATGTAAATTATCAAAGCGTGCCTTCTTAAACAGTAAACGAGATTATCGTTTAAACCCTTCTGAAGCAAATAGGTCAACCTTTTTAGAAAAAAGAAGAAATCATCGTAAAACAGTCCGTAAAGCAAAACAAAGTTTTTACTTTAAGGAAAAGAATAAATTATCTTCTTTAAAATCGAAGTCTCCAAGAAAATTCTGGAAACATATTAATAAATTTACCAAGAAAAATGGCAATTGTAGTCAATCTAGCGATTTATCCCTAAATGATTTTGTCGACCATTTCCGTAATATTTCGACTCACGGAGAATCCCGATTTGATGGTAGCGAATTTAACGATAATAGGGGAGATAATTTACACATTCAGGAACTTGATAAACCATTTACCGTTCAAGAAATTTCTAAAACTATCGGTACATTAAGTAGACATACAAGTGCAGATTATGATAATAATGTTGCTGACTTTTTTATTGACTCTAATGAAATTATTTCACCATATCTTGTTACTATTTTTAATCATATTTTTGATTCTGGAGTTTACCCTGAAGCATGGTCCAAAGGAATTATCATTCCTATACACAAGAAAGGCGATGTTAATAGCGTTGAAAACTATAGAGGTATTACCTTGGTAAATGTATTAGCGAAAATATTTTCTTTAGCTTTGAGAAACAGGATAAATAGTTGGTGTGAATCAAATGATGTTTTTACAGAATCACAATTCGGTTTTAGAGAGAATCATAGTACTACTGACTGTGTTTTTCTTCTTCATTCTATCATTCAAAATATATTGAATAAAAAGAATAAACTATATTGTACATTCATTAACTATAAAATGGCATTTGACAGTGTTAATAGGGATGCATTATGGATAAAGTTAATTAATACAGGAATAAGTTGCAAAATAGTTAATATGATTAAGGCTATCTATAAAGACGTTAAATCGTGTGTAAAATTAAAGCCCGGAGAACCATTTTCTGAACTATTTGACGTCACGTTAGGTTTAAAACAAGGGGAGCCACTCTCACCCCTTCTATTCATACTGTTTATAAATGATATAAGCGAATCTTTGGATCTTAACAATTTAACAGAAACCGATCTTAAGGGCGGTTTACACGATGTGTTTTAGCACATGTGCTTTTTCACATATGTTTTTAGCACACGTGTTGTTTGCGTTCACACGGTATGTTTTAGCACATGTGCTTTTGGTGAACTTAGCTGACCTAGGTCAAACTGGCCAGTCGTACATTGCATTCCGAGGATGGAGGATTGTGAAATATTATATCCCCTGTGCTTTATCCATTTTGCTGTAGCTTATCGCCAATACTTAAGAAAAAATATAAGAAAGAAACCATTGTGGGAAATAAAAACATTGCTTGCCACAAACAATTTCTTCATTTTCCGCAATGTTTTCCAAAGTCATTATTTGGTAGGGAGTCAAAACGAGTCATTGTCTGATAATGGGTTTAAGTTCACTGGCTTAGCATGACAAACGTCATTGCACAATTCTCTATTATATTTTTGATAAAGCTGAAATAAAAATATTAATGACATTTGGAGTCTCCTTTTAGTATAAAATGATGATTACCATTTCCCAATCAAGACATGTTTTTACATCTCTAATTCAACAGGTTTTGTAAAACTTTAAGGCCAAAGGAGAAAATGCTGACATATTCTCTTTTTGCTTCAATGTTTTCTATGCTATATTGAAACAAATTCTACCCCAATAAAGATCTGTATTGTCCAATGCAATAACTTTAAGATTAGACCAGATTCAAAATTCTGTCGTTTGGTAATCGGTTAACTAAAAAAAAACGAAAAATATAATACGATAGAAACATTCTTGTTAACCCATTCCCACACATTGACTCTTTTTGACTCCCAAAAAGATAAATGCATTAGAAAACATAGTGGAAAATGAAGAAATTGCTTAGACAAGCAATTTCTTCCTTTCCCACAATGTTTTCAAAATCAAAAGACAAAAAAAGATAATTTCATTCATCTTCTTTCATTTTAGATAAGTCTAAAATTTTGTTGTCTTGTAATGGGTTAACAGTTACCTGTAGAGAATCAGTGGGTTCATAGTGATTAATGAGGGGCCGAGCAGTATTTATTTATTTTACCGGGTCATATCTCCGGAATCAGAGATCTGATTGGTCAATTTCCATGTGCTTTTTCATATGAAATAGGACATGCTCTAAACCGTATGCTTTTTCGCATATGCTAGCACAAGGCCCATTATCTGGGGTTTATCGGGGGTTTACACGGTATGTTTTAGCACATGTGAAAAAACACATGTGAAAAAGCACACCGTGTAAACCCCCCTTTAATCTTCTTTCAATGTATATGTTACTGTATGCTGATGATATAGCTCTATTCACGACTGACCCTGTTAGCTTGCAGGCACAATTAGATACAATTTATCGATTCTCTAACAAATGGGGTTTAACAATTAATGTTCAGAAAACTAAAGTTTGTATATTTGAAAAGAGGAAAACTCAGCGTAATGTAACATTTTATATCAATAATGAACCAATAGAAATCGTAGACCATTTTAAATATCTAGGCATAGACTTTTACTACAATGGATCAATGAAGAATTCTGTTAATGTACTCAATCAGCAGGCTTTAAGAGCAAGTAATCGTTTATTTTCACTATTTTCGCGCGTAAAACTTAATGTTAAAGATAAACTTTCGCTTTTTGATACAATGGTTGGTTCGATTCTTCTCTATAGCTCAGACGTGTGGGGAATTTATCAATTCAATGAAATCGATAAGATCCATATAAAATTTTGTAAAAGATTGCTAGGTGTAAAATCTCAAACTCCAAACATGGCTGTGCTTGGAGAACTCGGTCGATTTCCATTTTCCGTAATTTGCAAAGAAAGAGCGATAAAATATTGGCTTAAAATTAAGAAAATGAATACTTCGTCCATGCACAGAATCTTTATGGAACAAGTTAATATTAATAATGCAAGCAGTTGGGCTCTTAATATCAAACGTTATCTAGATTCTTTGGGATTAAGTGATATATGGTCAAATTTTGACATTAATACGAATTATTTCCCTTTAATTAAACAACGTATCAGAGATCAATATATACAATCCTGGAATGCATCTATTAATACTTCACCCAAACTTAACTATTATAGTAAATATAAAAAAGAATTCTGCTTTGAAAAATACATTGATGTTATACCAAATGAAAACTTAATGAGAAGAATGAGCTGCTTCAGACTAAGTTCCCATTCTCTAAATATAGAGATGGGAAGATATTCTGGAGTTGCTCGTGCTGATCGTATTTGTAATTTTTGCAACGCTAGACAGGTTGAGTCAGAATACCATTTTCTTTTAAGTTGTCCGATTTATGCAGATTTGAGAAAAGAATATTTAGGAAATACTTCTTGGCCCAGTCTAAATCTATTTACATCAATAATGTCATCTGACCGAAAAAAAACTATTTTAAATGTTGCTAAATACATAAGGGAAGCAAATAAATTAAGAAATGAAAAGTTAAAGTAGATTATATAATGAAATCTGCTCATATAACCAGGTATTATGTAACCGTTTCTAATATTTTCTGTATTTGTTTTGTGAAATTATTTTGTATTGTTTTGTTTGTCATATTTGTGTACATATATGTATGTTTATTGGCCAAAAGCATTGTTTGCTGATTTGCCGAATAAATGAATTTGAATTTGAAATTTAAAGGCGTATTTTTCGCTTATAAATAAATAACAACTTCAAGAAAAAAAAAAAAAAAAAAAAAAAAAAAAAAAAAAAAAAAAAAAAAAAAAAAAAAAAAAAATTGCATTTCTACGCATTAGAATAAACCATCTTTGAATCAAGACATACGTTTATAAAAGTAAAATAAAAGTGAAATGACACTTCAATTTTTTCTTGTGACTTCTTGAATTCTCCCACAAGAACTGATCTTTTGACACAAAATATACTCCGGTCATTAAAACCAAAGCTAAAGAACTGAATTATTCAAAAGGCAAATTTAGCAGTAATGCCATCTCGTTTATCATACATGTAGTTCTGGTCATATACATGGATTATACCAGAATGTGATTCGGTCCCCGGAAACAATTCTTTCATGACAGCATAATTCACGGTGTATAATCACGTGACTTAAAATTTCCGATAATCTTCAATAACTTTGTCAATACTTGACCAATTTGAATTCGGTTTGAAGCAGAAAGGGTGAAAAATGTCAGGAATAACATAGTCGCAGTAGATTCTTAAAAAATCAATTGATAAAAAAGTTATTGAAGATAAACCAAACTTGGTTTATCTTCAATAACTTTTTTATCAGTTGATATTTCAAAAATCAACCACGTCCATCTAATGCTTGACGTCTGTCCACATTCTCTGCTTCAAACCGAATTCAAATCGGTCCCGTATTAACAAAGTTATTGAAGATATTCGGTAATTATTGCATCACGTGATTATCCATCGTGATAATTACTATATCCATCTGCCCCGAATGATCTTCCGGTCATTTTTGGTCCGGTAAATAGGATTGGAACGTTAACATATGTGCCTAGTCACGCCAAAAGGTACCTTATCCGAACTACAAAACCC
This sequence comes from Fragum sueziense, assembly GCA_963680895.1. Lineage (NCBI taxonomy): Eukaryota > Metazoa > Mollusca > Bivalvia > Cardiida > Cardiidae > Fragum > Fragum sueziense. Next base: position 12,498,013 of record OY804610.1, read on the forward strand.
AAATTTTGACAATCTTGTCAGACTCACCACAGGTCAACCAGATACTACGTATATGCGGAAAATGAACATATAGTAAGATATGGAAAAAATTCCGGATTACAAAAATTGCATAAAAGTGAAAAGTGTCGGCCCTAGTCTGGCTGCGCGGACTGCGCAGACAGACTAGGGTCGATATTTTTCACACATCCGATAAGGTCCCTTTTAGCGTGACGGGTCACATATACGTATGTAAACATATCTACGTTTTTCCACAACATTAAATTGTAGTTATTACACAATAACATACAATTTGGAATTGATTATGTTTTTATCGTTCTTTAAACGAAAAATAGTAATCTTTGATTTATAAGGAAGGAACAGTTCATTAGAAAACAAACATAATATTTATTTTCAAAATGATACCCTAACATATATAAAACAACATTATTTCGCTATTGGCTACTACAGTCTCTTCCTTTAGTGCTACTTTCCAAAACCTGTGTACTCTATACAACATTGCACTTTTCATCAGAATTGATGGCATTTGAGCCACTTAAAATACTGGGTGACTACAACAAGTGTACACCATGTACCAAAAACTGTACTCGATTCATTAATCATCTAAGACAGTAAGCTAAATAATTCAGTAGGGAGTCTGTTATTGTGTCTCTCTGCCCGACTGATTTACTAGTACATGACATTTTTGTGTGTTCTGGGTATAAGAATGGATACTTAGCATTTGCGTAAACGCGTCTACCTTCTACAAATGTGTTGCAGTCCTTGCATTTTTGTATAAGAAAAAAGTATTTTTGGATTTTCAATCGCCCCACCACCACCCACAAAAAGTTCACTTCCCCGAGATTAAACTTGAAGTTTGATATGTCCAGTCTCAAATTTGGAGTCAATCCATTAGTTGGGTCCAATACCCCAATCCCGTGACCATTCTCTGGCTAACATGTTTTGACGATTGATTTGACATCTATAGACCTTTTAGAAAAAAATTAGAAACCATGCCCCTCGAGATTTTGCTGGCGTTTTTTGCTATAGGGCCAAATCTAAAATGGCCGCCGCCGCCATATTGAAAAAAATAACTTTTGAACCAGATCACCTACAGTCAAGTGTAAATACACTTTTCAGACTGAATTTAACATGAGAAATCCGTTTTTGACATTAGTTTTACACTAAAATGTTGTTTTGACCAAAATTTTCAAGATGGCCGCCAGTGCAATGTTGAAAAAATAAAATTTAAATAACTTTTGAAGTAAAAAGCTTAAAGTCAAGGGTAAATACACTTTTCTTACTGAATCTATCACGGGGAATCCGATTCTCACATTGATTGTACATTTAAATGTCTTTTTGACCAAAATATACAAGATGGCCGCCAATGCAAATTTGAAAAATTAACTTGAAAATGATTACTTTAGAACAAAATCATCTACAATCAACTGTAAATACACTTTTCATACGAAATCTATCACGTTGAATTCATTTCTGACATTAGTTTTTCACTAAAATGTTATTTTGACCAAAATGTTCAAGATGGCCGCCAATATGATGTTGATTTTTTTTTTCAAATAACTTTTGAAGAAAATAATCTAAAATCATGTGTAAATACACTTTTCTGACTTAATCTATCATGCTAAATCCGACTGTGACATTTAATTTACACTACATGTATATGTATTTTTGACGAAAATATACAAGATGGCCGCCAATGTAAATTTAGAAAAATAACTTTGAAATGATTACTTTTGAACCAGATCACCTACAATCAAGTGTAAATACATTATTCACACTGAATCAAATATGGGGAATCCTATTCTGACATAAGTTTGATGCAAGAATGTCGTTTTGACAAAAATCAGCGATGGAAGCCATATGATGGAGTGAACAGAAACATAAAATGGCACCCTGGCAATTCATTATTCATGATTACAAGTTCTATCTATCTTTAGTAACGGCAACTACATGATATGAAAACAAACTTCTTAAACAGTGAAAAGTTATCACGTTATCTAATCTAAATCGGAGCTTTCAGAATCACTGTATTCGGTAGAATCAGATTCCGAATTGACGAATTATCGCATTTGATTTGCCATCATCCGATTCACACTTGCTTTCATAAGCTTCCTCGAGTGCAGGCAAGGTAACCGGAAAAGCAGGACGTGTATAGCAGACAGGGCCACAGCGGTCAGCCACCAACTCCCATCCATGTCCGAGTGGAAATGGATGCTGCTTCACGGCAGGGTGAGGCACAAGATAGGCCAAGTAGTTGGCACGCAGCATATGTTGGCGGAGGCGGAGGATGAAGACGCATAAATGACTTCTTTTTCATGGTCTTCCGCTTAGTGACATCCATAGAGGGGATTTTATTATCACCATAGACCACTTCTCGCGTAAACTGGAAGAGTGTATTTATCACTTCTCCCTCTATGATGAGATTTACTCCGCACTGGCCAAGCTGCTGTCTCGCTAAAGGGCCCTTCGCCATCTTGAAATATAGGGAATCTTACCCTTGCCGTAGAAACCGGAGTTTGCATCATAACCGGTCATACAACGCAACTGCACAATATACAGTTTGTCATCTCGTCAGCAACCAGTCCACTACAAAAGATCATATCCTATTTTCTTTTAATGCAAGGCATACCAGGTAGGCCTAGCTGATGTGACAGGAATGCAGCCGCTACATATACATCAGTATCAGCTGCATCAATTACAACAGGGTTATTACAGCCAGACTCCCACTTTCACGCTTGTTTTATGACCAGTAGCAAGAAGCTCATTGATTCCTGTCATAGGCTATGAATTGGAATAAGCTATCCTAACATGCTTCTGCTTCGAGATATCTGGGCTATGCTCAGTGTGTCTCAGTGAGATCACAGAGGGGAATCCCAGTGTAAGCATCATTGACAATGATGACTTCCACAACGAGACTCTGACAGGAGGGGGCACTGCACACTGTACTAATTGGATGTCATTGCAGGGTGTCCAAAATCGTGCGCAGGATGAGGTCGAAACAAGCATGGACGACAACCAGGATACGAATGAACGCGTCAAAGAGTCCAAGACTGTTTCAAAGGCATTGACAGAGAAATTATCCTTGATGCAGGTTGTCAAACCATACAAAACTATCCAGCGTGGTGATTCTCCCATCCGCCCAGAGTCTGACTATTAATCACCCGGTACAGAGGCACAGTGTAAGCGGTATATTATTTATGTACGTATGTACGTATAGGTCAGAAAAGTGACCGCCCTGATGCACAAAGTCAGAGTATATCTGTTGTGCCGATTTTAAGATTCTTGCCTAAATTCGAAATTGGGCATGCCCAATTTCGAAATTGGGCACGGAACTTTGCCCAATTTCGAAATTGGCCATCCATTTTCGAAATTATGATTCAGTAAGTTCCGTGTGTCATGCAGAACTATTTCTGTCGATCTTTTTCGACGATTTATTGATAATTGAATCATACAACGCCCAAAATGTTAATATTATTTACGATTTACTGCGAAACTGTCACGCAGAAATATTTCTGTCGATTTATTCTCGTTTTTTTCCTCACCGATCTATTATTAATGAATCAAACAACGACATAATGATTATTTTACGGTTTACTTTGATTTTTGATACTTCCTACGTACTCGTTGCTGCCGCGTATCCAGGATGTCTGTGATGGGGTTCGAATTTACAAATAGAGAGGTTCGTTTTCCCAAGTATTACACAATTTTGACCGAATTTCTGCATTGAAATGAAATAATCAGGCTGCGGAGACAGTGGCAGATCCAGAGGGGGTTGCGGGAGTCAAACGGACCTCCTCTGAATCCTAATTATTTCAATTTCATGTAAAAATCCAGTCAGAATTTTGTAATAATAAGAGAACGAACCACCTACTTGTAATTTCGAACCCCCTTACAAAGTCTGGATTCGCCGCTGAGAGGGGTTTCCTTTGAACCTCGAAAACTCCCCTACCCATTGGATACGCCGCTGCATTGTAAACGTGTACACCAGAATGTAAAAACTTCATCTGCGGGTCCCAGTCGATATCAAAATCCAGTCTATTTTAAAACGAAAGTACAGTGCCATTCAAGGATAAACGAAACCTGTCTCATGGTGTATAGATATTTATCCACATGCGAGAAAGAAATACGGCAAAATTTTATCTGAATTTTCCGATAGAATTAGGTCACAGGATAAAATTAATGATGTCATTATGACGTTGCGAGGTCGTACTGTAAGCGGAATCATGCATACTTATTAAAATGATTATAATAGTATAAGATCCATTTCTCGCTCTGATTTTATTATCATTATTGTTCCAACGCATTTAAGCCGGGCATTAAATCAACAATTTACCAATCATTTATCTCTCATAAATCATATTTAATTTCAAATGTGATATACACTTTTGGGGTATTTTTTATCAATTTAAAAAGTGGGCCTTTTTTTGAACTGGGCCATTTTGGTCATTTACACTAGAACTAGGCATTTCTGGTTTCAGGGGATCAATAAGTTTGTCTAGGTTGGTCGCTTGTTCTGGCCGGCATGGTGGGAAGAATCGGCTTGTTCGGCTGGGTTGGTCGCTAGTTCTGGCCAGCACGGTGGGAAGGATCGGTATGTTCGGCTAGGTCGGTCGCTAGTACTGGCCAGCATGGTAGGAAAAATCGGTTTGTTCCTCTGGGTCGGTCGCTAGTTCTGGCCAGCATGGTGGGAAGGATCGATTTGTTCCTCTGAGTCGGTCACAAGTTCTGGCCAGCACGGTGGGAAGTATCGGTTTGTTCAGCTGGGTGGGTCACTAGTTCTGGCCAGGACGGTGGGAAGTATCGGCTTGTTCGGCTAGGTCAGTGGCTAGTTCTGGCCAGCACGGTGGGAAGGATCTGCTTGTTCGGATGGGTCGGTTGCTTGTTCTGGCCAGCACGGTGGGAAGTATCGGCTTGTTCGGCTAGGTCAGTCGCTAGTTCTGGCCAGCACGGTGGGAAGTATCGGCTTCTTCGGATGGGTCAGTCGCTTGTATTGGCCAGCACGGTGGGAAGTATCGGCTTGTTCAGCTAGGTCAGTCGCTAGTTCTGGCCAGCATGGTGGGAAGGATCGGCTTGTTTGACTGGGTCGATTGCTAGGTCTGGCCAGCATGGTGGGAAGAATCGGCTTGTTCACCTGGGTCGGTTGCTAGTTCTGGCCAGCACGGTGGGAAGTATCGGCTTGTTTGGCTAGGTCAGTCGCTAGTTCTGGCCAGCACGGTGGGAAGGATCTGCTTGTTTGGATGGGTCGGTCGCTTGTTCTGGCCAGCACGGTGGGAAGTATCGGCTTGTTCGGCTATGTCAGTCGCTAGTTCTGGCCAGCGTGTAGGGAAGGATCTGCTTGTTCGGATGGGTCAGTCGCTTGTTCTTGCCAGCACGGTGGGAAGTATCGGCTTGTATGGCTAGGTCAGTTGCTAGTTCTGACCAGCACGGTGGGAAGGATCTGCTTGTTCGGATGGGTCGGTCGCTTGTTCTGGCCAGCACGGTGGGAAGTATCGGCTTGTTCGGCTAGGTCAGTCGCTAGCTCTGGCCAGCACGATGGGAAGGATCTGCTTGTTCGGATGGGTCGGTCGCTTGTTCTGGCCAGCACGGTGGGAAGTATCGGCTTGTTCGGCTAGGTCAGTCGCTAGTTCTGGCCAGCACGGTGGGAAGGATCAGCTTGTTTGGATGGGTTGGTCGCTTGTTCTGGCCAGCACGGTGGGAAGTATCGGCTTGTTCGGCTGAGTTGGTCACTAGTTCTGGTCAGCAGGGTCGGAAGGATAGGTTTGCTCGGCTGGTTTGGTCGCTTGTTCTGGCCAGCATGGTGGGAAGGATCAGCTTGTTCGGCTGGGTCAGTCACTAGTTCTGGCTAGCATAGTAGGGAGGATCGGCTTGTTCGGCTGTTTTGACAGTTTCGCCTCTACAGCTTATGCAGGGAAAAATGCAGGGAAAAATGCTGAATATGGTATTTTTCACAGAAAGGGATTCTCCTGTTTAAATGGTTTTAAATCAGCTCACTATTTTGAGTTAGTTATCTTCAAAGTCTAAACGAAATTAGAACATATCAAATTAATCAACATAAGTATGCAGATCTATGGTAGATCACATATATTTAGCAGATGAAAAGCTTCATAATAAATCTTGTTTGCTTTAAAAGAACCATTTCTAAAATGTCGATATTTAACTTTAAGTAAGTGAAACCATTTTAATTTCGGTGGTTAGAAAGCCCAAAGCAATGGATCTAATTCAGACTCCGAAAAAAATGGAACTGCAACTTTTTGAATAAATAAATGAAATCGAGTGTAGATATGATTTTTATGGCAATATTATCGATAAATTTGATGTCCTTCTGAACGTGTAAACGAATTGATAAAAGCAGAGACATATAATATAATGTTTATCTATGTCTCTGATAAAAGATAAGGTGCGAATTGCTTAGGATACGAATCAACTTCCGCGCAAACGGAAGAAGAATGTTCCGTATGTTCTGTTCGGTACGGAACTTTGGCTGTTCCGTACCGAACTTTTATTGGACTAAAAACGGCTTAAAATGATTTTGTAAGTGCTAACTTTGATACCTCCCTAAAAACGGATATTTTGAAGATGAGTTCTGCACAGAAAATGGCCCGATATACCATAAACTAATTATAAATAAGCTCTTTCGCCGAGTTTCGAAATTAGGCAAATGAGTTCTGCAGGGATTTGCCGAATTTCGAAAATAGGCAAAAACGAAAATCGGCACAATATATCCACTTATTATGGGGGTTAATGACGTCATGGATAACCTTTCTACTATCGTTATCACTAAACACATGCCATTTGCCTTCTTGTTGGGAGATCATCACGTAATGTACTCTTCCAGTTTACGAGAGAAGAGGTCTATGGGGATAAGAAAAGCCCCTCTATGGCTGAAGTTCGTACAAGTATGTGCAAGATCATGAAAAAGACGTTATTTATGCAACTTCTTCCTGATGGAGATAGCCTCCGCCAACATATGCTGCGTGCCAACTACTTGGCCGTGAAGCAGCATCCATTTCCACTCGGACATGGATGGGAGTTGGTGAGTGACCGCTGCGGCCCTGTCCGCTATACACGCCCTGCTCTTCCAGTTACCCTGTCTGCACTCGAGGAAGCTTACGAAAGCTAGTGTGAATCGGATGATGGCGGATCAAATGACGAGCATGGGGCGATAATTCGTCGGAATCTGATTCTACCGAATACGGTGGTTCTGAAAGCTACGGTTCAGTTAGATAACGTGATAACTTTTCACTGTTTCAGAAGTTTGTTTTCATATCATGTAGTTACAGTTACTAAAGATAGATAGAACTAATTATCATGAACAATGAATTACAAGGGTGCCAATTTTATGTTTCTGTTCACTCCATCATAAGGCCTTCATCGTTGATAAATTTGTCAAAACGACATTCTTGCATCAAACTTATGTCAGAGTAGGATTACCCATATTTGATTCAGTGTGAATAATGTATTTACACTTGATTGTAGGTGATCTGGTTCAAAAGTAATCATTTCATAGTTATTTTTCTAAATTTACATTGGCGGCCATCTTGTATATTTTTGTCAAAAATACATATAGTGTAAATTAAATGTCAGAGTCGGGTTTAGCATGATAGATTAAGTCAGAAAAGTGTATTTACACATGAATTTCGGCTATTTTCTTCAAAAGTTATTAAAATTTTATTTTTTCAACATTACGCTGGCGGCCATCTTGAACATTTTGGTCAGAATAACATTTTAGTGTTAAACTAATGTCAGAAATGAATTCAACGTGATAGATTTCGTATGAAAAGTGTATTTACAGTTGATTGTAGATGATTTTGTTCAAAAGCAATCATTTTCAAGTTAATTTTTCAAATTTGCGTTGGCAGCCATCTTGTATATTTTGGTCAAAAAGACATTTAAATGTACAATTAATGTGAGAATCGGATTCCCCGTGATATATTCAGTCAGAAAAGTGTATTTACCCTTGACTTTAAGCTTTTTACTTCAAAAGTTATTTAAATTTTATTTTTTCAACATTGCACTGGCGGCCATCTTGAAAATTTTGGTCAAAACAACATTTTAGTGTAAAACTAATGTCAAAAACGGATTTCTCATGTTAAATTCAGTCTGAAAAGTGTATTTACACTTGACTGTAGGTGATTTGGTCAAAACAACATTTTAGTGTAAGACTAATGTCAAAAACCGATTTCTCGTGATAAATTCAGTCTGAAAAGTGTATTTACACTTGATTGTAGGTGATCTGGTTCAAAAGTTAATTTTTCAATATGGCGGCGGCGGCCATTTTGGATTTGGCCCTATAGCAAAAAACGCCAGCAAAATCTCGAGGGGCATGGTTTCTAATTTTTTTCTAAAAGGTCTATAGATGTCAAATCAATCGTCAAAACATGTTAGCCAGAAAATGGTCACGAGATTGGGGTATTGGACCCAACTACATTGGCAAAAATTCTCGTTTCTGCTTCCAGCAGCTTTAATTAATTTTTCTACTCCTGTTCCAAATGCTTCTGTGTACGTACATTCTTTTTTTTCAATGTCAATGAATTGTCTGCAGCAGGTTTCAAATGATAAAGTCAGAATTTTCGGAAAAGGTCAAGTAGCTGGTGGTAGTTCTTGATTCCCAAAACATGTTATGTTTGTGACATTATCAAAGTCTTATGAACAATGTACAAGCAAATTGCTTCCGATTTACTCCCGGTGGAACTTGTGCATATTCGAAATGACGTCAATCACATGGGTTGTATCGATGGTCATTTCATTTTCGACCGATGCCATTGCGCAGTTAATAGCGCGTTAGACATTTTATCATGGGGTATCTGGCTTGATCTCGGTTCCAATCTTTCGATCTTTGTCTTTATTTGGCGGATAATCGTAAGCCTCATTGGAAAAACAAATAAATACTAGATCTTTATCTAGTAAAATAATAATAATAATAATAATAATAATAATAATAATAATAATAATAATAATAATAATAATAATAATAATAATAATAAAATAAATAAATAAATAAATAAATAAAAAATACAGTTTTCTAAACCCTTTCAGAAACAGTAGAGTTCATGCTGTTCCAATTTATAATCTGTCGCAATCAACAAAATGTATGTTGATAAGAATAAGACTTAAGTATATTATAATGCAGAAAATGTTGATGCAAAGAGAGAGAATGCTGATAATCGTCGTTGTCTTCTTTTCATCCCAATGCTTTCTTGGTTCGTCTCAATTATGGACAATGTCGTTGTTTTTGTGTCACATGATTTCCCACCGGGAAATAGTATGTCGAAAAAATAAGTACGATTAGGTTAAGTCCGTAATAAATTGGTGCCAAATAATAATCAACCTGTTCCAAAAGCCTTTTAAAGCACATGAAACGTTTAATCAAATTAACCATTTTAAATGATTTTAAGTGCTCTATTAGAATAAAAGTATTTCCCATTTAAACCAATTAGCACTACATCTTATTCAGAAAACTATTTAAAATCCTAAGAAATAAAATCAAATATCGTGCTTCTTAAAATGCAATAAATTCTAATGCCAGGGATAAGTAGATAAAAGCAGTTAACCCTTTCATAAATAAGACATGCCTTTGACTTCCGCAATAGAAAACACTTGGAAACATTCAGACGAAAAATGACAATGCTCATAATCAGCATGCTCTCCTTTTGCCTAAATATCTTCTTTAGTATAAATATGATAAAACAATATCTTTACATGTAGTAGTGTCGGTGGTTGAGAGGTAAAGCGTCGGCTTCACGATCAAGAGGTTTCGAGTTTGATCCCGGGCATTGGTAGTTGTTCTTGGCTTCTAATTGGCCCATACATTCAGCGCGAGTACTGGTGTATTCTGCAGGAAGCAGAATCGAGAGGGAAGTTATTTAGCCTCTAGTTTGTGTCCCAATCGATGCAAACTAACCAAAAGATCTTTAATCGTATATTTATTATATAAAAAATATCCATTTTGTCGTCTAGCACCTTTTTTAATTGGAATAGTCTAAATTTTGCCGTTTGGGAAAGGGTTAATATCCAAAAGACTGTCGATTCAGAACAACAACTAATGCCCTTATATATTTTGTGAATGAACCTGGATCTTGAAAAGGGTAACCAAAGGCTTTATGGCATGTAGCAACCATCTGAGAATAACATTGATCCATGTTAGACTGCACTTAAGCACAGACTAATCCTGAAACGTGGCTGTCTCAAATGCGATAATGGCCTTTTTTTCCAGATCCCGGCTCAAACGTAATTCCAGACAGGATATTGTGTTGATGTTCCTACTTGGAAAACAATGGGACAAAAGAAGTAAATCATAACCAACATAATCTCATAATTATCTTGATCAACATTCTATGTAACTATGTGCCATTTGAAGCTGTGTTTTTCACACGACATGTTTAAATTCATGAAAATCACCAGTATGCCAAATTTTGTTATTAACCGGCTTCTTCATTTTTGAGATATTTCTGATAAAATTTGATTGTCGATTTTTCATCTTTAAACGTTCAAGCATTTCTCTTTCCCACCGATACATCATTTATGTGAATATAAGTCATACATCTGTTTTTAATATCTTTTTAACTCAACGGTGTCAATTAACCGACCGAACGCATTAATTCGTTTTTTTTGAAAATATGTAAGATTTTTTAAGAGACGTGAATGATCATAAACGTTAACAGACAAACTAGATCGTTTTCTTATGCTATTTGTAAGATTACCCCTTTACAAAAATCGAATGTTTAAACTAGTTGAATTTGGAAGCTGCCAAAGAAAACAGAAGCTATGTGTATAAAGATAGGATTGTCTACCCTATAGTAAGGCATCTAGAAAATAATACATAACGAGCCAAAGGATAAATGATTGTTATCAGGATTTTCTTCTTTTGTCAAAAATAATTTCTTATTCATATGTCATATAAAACCATAAAGTTTAAATTATCAGTAAGATTTTGTTAACATGCTCCAAACATAAGAGCCCGCTTTCTTTTGACTATTTCACTGCAAAATTTGTCAATAAGTACGAAAGCATTGAATTGATGCACACTCATACTTGGTAGAATGTGTTCACTCCTGATTTTATGGGTGATGATGAATGACACGGTGGATAATCACGTGATGCAATATTTTCAGAAAATCTTCAATAATTTTGTTAATTTGCGACCGATTTGAATTCGGTTTGAAGGAGAGAATGTGGACAAACGTCACACACTAGATGGATGTGGTTGATTTTTGAAAAATCATCTGATAAAAAAGTTATTGAAGATAAACCAAAACTTTGGTTTATCTTCAATAACTTTTTTATCAGTCGATTTTTCAAAAATCCAACACGTCCAGCTTATTCCTGGCATTTTCCCACCTTCTCTACTTCAAACCGAATTCAAATTAGTCAAGTATTAAAAAGATATTGAAGATTATCGGGAATTCAAAGTCGTGTGATTATACACCGTGAATGATGGCAGAACATCTGTAGTTAGTAGCTAGGGATACTCTGTCAGGTCATTTATCGGAGCCTATAATATAGGATAAATGCTTGTTAGGGGGAGTTCTAAATAAAAAGGGATTGGGAAAATGTCCATTTATAGTGTGATAAATTTGTCTGCGACATTAACAAAGTGACTTACGTGTAATAAATGATTCAATCTTTTCCCAAAAGGCAAAAAAACGTGTCTTTTTGAACGTGAGAGTTGTTGCAGATATCAGAATTTAAGTCGATATCTAGACACAAGATTTGTACACAATATAGCAAAACACTGAAGGTACTTAGTAATCGCCTTTTATCGCTTTTGTCTCAATCTTTTCCAACATGTATGTCCTTTCCATTAAACGTCAATTTTAAACACGATATTTTATGGAAAACGCTTAAGCTTGATATATCGGTCTGGGACAAAATAAATGAGCTGAATAATAAATCATTTAACATTAAAACACGATGTTGTTTTTCTCTCTCTTTTTTTTAATATTCAAAGCTTAATAAATAACAATGCATTTACAGTATATAATTATTATGCACATTCGCGAAGCTAGAGAGAATCCTTTTCATGGAGTAATGTATCTTTTAATATTCATGAACTTTCTCCTCGAAATCTGATCAACAGTGTTAGAATTTCTTTATCTATTCTTTTCATTTTTTTTTCGAAACCCTTCCATGGGCTTTGTTGTCGAATGTTGGCTTTGTTTTTTTTCGGTTAGGTGTATAAAATGGGTAGCCTACATATCGTCGGTGTAATTGCAAGACCTCGTTACTCCAGATTGTTAAATGCTGGAATAGGCCTAACGAGGTTTTACAAGAAAACCGACGATATACACATTTAAAGTTGAAAGCCCGAACTGTGTTGCCAAAACATGAAGTGGATTCACGTGACCTTACATTAACAAAATTAATGAAAAATATCATTTTTGTGTCACATTATTCCCTACTGTGCAAAGGCGCTGTTTGCTAACAGCCGACCTGAAGCTCAATGCTCGTGGGTGGAACTGAAACGTCAGTATGATATACAGTGGACACTCGTTATGTCGACATCGGATATGTCGAATTTCCGCTTAAGTCGAAGTGAAAATCTGGCCCCGTCCTCAACAATGGATAATCAGAAAGTTAAATGAAATAATTTCAAAATAAATGTGGCCATTGAAATTTAGTAGGAAAAGGATAGAAATTGCTCGATTCGAACAATTTCTGTTCTTTTCCTACTATATTTCAATTTTGAACGCACTTGATGAGCAACAAAAAATGGTCAAATGGTAGGCCTATTGATTCGTAATTGAACAAAATCGGATGAGTCGAACTCCGGATACGTCTAGATATTTTGACGGCCCTTCTGACTTCGACACAACGAGTGTCGACTATAATTGAAATCGTATATGCTATCTTTAACCTGAATTATTGTAACTTGTATATCATGTAAAGCCTGACTTTTTTTAAAAAAAAAGTTCTCATTACTGTTTAGTATAAATATGAAATTGCTTCTTATTGCATGCAGTAAAAATGCAATTCAACGTTAATTGAATGAGTAGATCTATTTCATTTTTATGTATGCTATTCATATTACTAATATAAAGATACTTTTGTTTCGATTTAACAGAATGTGACATAACTCATTACTAGAAAATTTAAGGCTGGTCCATTTGGAGTCAATGGTGTTACAGACAACAATTTCAAGTGAATGTGTTTTTTAGTTGATCTGGGAAAATAAAATATCAATTGATTGTAAAAGCTCGTTTAAAAACAAAACGATTGAAATTTGGTTCGAGTTCATGGAGAACACTTGTAAAATCCAACATTTTCACTAAATTACAGAAACAAATAAAAGTGACTATAAAATTGGGTGAATGGCCTTTCATTATGAATTTTCTGTAAAAACCCCAGCAGATTTTAAAATATCTTAAAGTTTGATATTTCTTTCTCCGTTCTTTGGTCAGATAAAAATCAATCCAATTTCCTCATGTAACATACTGTACAATAGCGAATGTCATCATTTTTCTATGATAAGAATTTATTTTAATGGTTTAACGTCATTTTAACGGAAATTCTTAGATATAAAACGACCTTCACATTTTTGCACTTGAACTTAAACTTAATTTTAAAGAGATGACAGATTCAGGAAAATATAATCTCTGAGTTTTAAAAGTGATGTCTGAAAGAATTTCTAAAAGTATATTTTTTATTTAGATTTTTTCTTCAACTTAACTATTTAATTAAAGCTGGAGTTACGAGGTGCTGCGATAACACCGACGATATATTTGTATTTTAGTGTGTGTTTCTGTAGGACTGTTCCATATTGTACCAAGATCATTCATAATGAGTTTGTTAAAGACGATATTTTTCCTTGTAGCCTATAAATCATATTGGATAAACTTGAAACATGTCACTGCTACGGCAGTGATTTTTCCAATTCATTTTTTAATGACCAGATTAGGGAGATTATTATGGATTCTTAAATTCTAAAGTCGTTTCCCATTTCCTTCATCTCTTGTCGATAAAAAAGCAATTAATGATGATTACCTGCGCTGGGATAGCAGAGCAACAGATGAGAGGGTAAAACATGCTAAAATATAGTTACAGTCGACACTCGTTGTGTCGAAGTCGGAGGGACCGTCAAAATACCTCGACATATCCGGAGTTCGACTCATCCGATTTTGTTCGGCTTCAATAAAGTTGATATTTGACCGTTTTTTAAACTAATCAAGTACGATTATTATTGAAATATCGTAGGAAAAGGAAAGAAATTGCTCGTTTCGAGCAATTTCTATCCTTTTTCTACTATATTTCAATAGCTATATTCAGTTCGAAATTATTTTGTTTGAAAAAATTATGCCCATTGATGAGGACGGGACCAGATTTGAACTTCAACTTAAGCGGAAATTTGACTTATCCGATGTCGAAATAACGAGTGTCGACTGTATTTCAAACAAAACCCCTATGTTGTGGGCACTCATTTCAATTGACGGGACGAGACGATTCTAACGAGTACATGCACAATTTCTTCATTTCCCGCAACGTTTCACATTAAAAAGACCAATTAATTAAAAATTCCATTCTCTTGAAATTGGTGTCTGCAACATCTGTGAATTTGAACCAGTCTAAAATTCTGACTGGTAATGGGTTTAAACCACCAGAGCCATAAGAGTCCTTTCTCCAAATCCACACACTTTTCTCAATGACAAGTCATATTTATAAATCCCCAAAATAACACAAGTTCCTGGCAGTTGTCGGAGTTTATAGGATTTGTTTTGTGTGGGTTAACTTTAAAATCCTCAAATCGAGCGTATAATGACAGAAGTCACCCTCTTGGGAAACGGGTTGGAATAAAGTCTATGCCGTTTTCGGAGTGTTCCTTATTGGGCATGCCCAGTGGGGATCTTAAGTTCTTGAAGTCAAAAGCGGTTAGGCGGGAAATCAGTAAAAACTTCATATTTTTCCAGACTTTGCAAAACGTTTGAATCAAACAAAACAAAAAAGAAACAAGTAAGACACACGAAAGTTGGAATAAAAATTCCTCTACAAATTTCACATTTGATGGTTCAATAAGTTGTAGAAAATATTTTAAAACTTTTTGATATTTTTATTTCACTGTAAAATATTTCTGATTTTCTTCAAAACACATCGTAACTACAACTTAAAAGAAGTTGTAGTTTCGACATACTTTAAAAAAGAGACGATATCTTTCCAGAATCTTTCAAGAGGGTTGATTAAGTTTTATTCAAGACAATTTTCAAGAAAATAAATAAGACATTTATGAGTTTTCCCTAGATACATTTGAGCCAGGATCTGGAAAAACGTCTCTTAAGGCTTTTGAGCCCAACATAGATCCAGATCAGCCTGTGCATACGCACAGTCTGATCAGGATCCTTGTTGTTCTCTAATAGCTTCTTCGTGACCTGTTGTAACTTAAAGAGAGCAGCATGGATGTACATTGGACTGCATTTGGCAAAAGGCTGATCATGTTGAAACTCAATTTTTAAAAAATGCTATAAGGGACGTTTTTCCAGATTTCCGCTCATTCATAAGGTTGTCTGGAAATTCATTGTGATACAATCAGAAAATTTGAGATACGGAAAATGTGCCCTAATAAAATGTTTTAAGGTAGTCTACCCCTAATGATATTCGCCCGACGTCGGAATTATTCGGGCGACGTCGAAATTATTCGCTGGTGGAACTTTCCTCCGCCGAATGTTAACGACCGCGCCCGAATAAGTTCGGATACGTAACGACGCCGCTCGAAAATATCCGATGTTTTATAAATCCCAAAATGGCCAGATTACGGGTATTCTACCGGACACAACAGATAAGTCAGCGCATACACACAATCTGGCCAAGATCATGTTGTTCCCTCATAATATCATGTATTGATCTGTATCTAGGTAGCAACGCCCGAGAGAAGTCTGTGTTCTGTTCACGCTGCACTGATATTTCGAGCTATGGTTTTGAAATACTTATAGGGCTCCATGGAAATAAAGTAGGAAAAGACAGAAGTTGTTCGTGTTGAGCAATTTCTTTCCTCTTTCTACTACCTCTCAAATATGAAGCATTTGAGGACTAACAAAAATGGTTAAAAAAATTTTGATGGCCAATCTGACCTTGATACAACGAATGTCGACTGTATAAAGTTTCTCCAGAGAAATTAAGCGCTGCATCCCAACGGAAACATCCCATAGATATTTTCTCTGAAATTTTACTTTATTATTTTTTTACCTGAAAGAATATAATTCTCATGAAAATTCTGAAAATATGAAGTCAAAGTATTGCGCCGTTTACTAGGAATATTTTTTTCTTAAAATTAGAATTTATTGTGGTTGGTTAACTACAATTCTCATGTAAAAACTATGGACTTTTTGTCTTTTTTGTCTCAACCTCAAGTGTATTTTGTGGTGAACTTATCAATGGCAATTATAAAAAGAAGGACTGATAGCATTGAAATGCATTAAAATAACCACTATTGGCATCGAAGCACATTCTAAAAATGAAATGGGAATAGAATGTCTCTTTATCCAAAGTTTGAAAAGGGCAAAGACCTTTCGTCTTCATTATTTAACATCATTTGATCTTTGATTTTCTGGGTATAATTTAACTCGTGAATGTGAGATAGTTTAATGCACCGGAAATTTTAACGCATCTAGTTGATGTGGCGGATATTCCTAAATGCCAATAATCAGAATGAGGTTTCTTTTCACACTATCATCTTTGTCTTACGCCTTGATGTTATAAGTCCCTCCAAAACAAGACATGCCCTTGACGTGCCTAAAAGAAAGGCTTGGGAAAGCATAGATATTTATAACCAGCATTGTGTCTTTATGCCTAAAAATTTTGTGCACTATATCGTGCACAAAATCACATCTACATTTTATCGGGTAAATTTTGAGTAATTGTTACAAGATGTACCCGTTTAAACATGCTTCATTTAAGAAACCACATGCTGAAATCCCGTGCAAATGGACAATGTAATAATTAGCGTATGCACAGTCTGATCTGGGTTTATGTTGTTTCTCAAATGTACATTGGCCCATTTCCAGATCTTGGCTCTTTTATTTTTATGGACATTCCGATCAATTCAATATTAATCACTGAATTGATAAAGCAAGGGAGAAATGTATCTTGCCTGTCGTCTGTACCGATTGTGCATGCTGACTGGCATCAATATTTTTGCACATAGCATACACGAATTCCCCTGTGCAATGGTATCTATGGGAAAATACTTATAAATTAACTTCCAGAATTCAAGCCAACGTTCTACTAATGCTTCAATTAATGGGAATGATATGGGTTCCATTTTCTTCACAATTTGCCTGATCTATCAATAAATAAATTGAAATTGGGTATTAAGGTCAGAATGTCTTGGCTTCCAATTTAGGAATGTCAATGACATTTTATCTTGATTAGATGAAGACTTTGTAACTTTAGAACTTGTAAAGATTCGACAAATAAACGATATTATAACGATAAAAAACACTAACTTGTATGAAGAATTTAATGACTTGCTTTCAGATTTCAACCTCACTCAGATGGTAACAGAAAACACCAGAGGAGAAAATACACTGGACCTTTTCCTAACATCAAACCACACTTTAATTAAAAATGTAAAATGTCTTCCAGGTATATCAGACCATAGTATTGTCTCTATTCTTGCAGATACAAAACCACAGATGACCAAACAACAACCGAGACAGGTTCATCTCTACAAAAAAGCTGACTGGGGTAGCTTTAAGAACTACATGGATCAAGTTAAAGATGAAATACTAATAGATTATCATTCTAAATCTGTTGAAGAAATTTGGTTAAAATTTTCAGATGCAATTTCCACAGGTATCGAGAAATTTGTTCCAACTAAAAGACTGGGGAATAAGAGATCACTTCCATGGATTACACAGCCTATAAAACGTCTAATTAGAAAAAGGATCATCTCTATTTCAGATTAAAGAAAGATGGAAACAACAAGATAAAGACTGCATTCCTGGCTCTAAAAAGAAACATCAAGAAACAAATAAAAATCTCTTACAATAACTATATAGAATACATTTTAGGCCTAGATGGAAACACTGAAGACAAGGAGAAAGCCACAAAATTCAACAATAAGAAACTTTTTAGCCTGATAAAAAATGCCAAGCAAGACGCAGCAGGAGTAGCCCCCCTTCTCGATAAAATTTCAGGTTCCATCAAATCGGACGACACAGAGAAGGCGGATATTCTAAATCAACAGTTCCAGTCAGTCTTTACCCCGATGACACCGATTTCTCTGGCTCAGTCCTGCCTTTCATCCATAAGACAAAATATGTTTTCTTCCTCTTTCAGCAAATACCCAGTCATGCCAAACATTACCATCTGCACTAGTGGAGTACAAAAACTAATTTCCAACTTAAAACCAGACAAAGCAGCAGGACCAGACAACATCAAACCTCTAGTACTAAAAAAACTTATGTTATCAAATTTCCCCTATCTTACAAATTCTCTTTCAGAAATCTCTAGACACAGGCACCCTCCCCCAAGTATGGACAAAGGCAAACGTGACACCACTCTTCAAGAAAGGAAACAAAGAAGATCCTGCAAATTACAGACCTATATCCTTAACTTGTATACTATGTAAAGTTCTTGAACATATTGTAGCATCAAACCTAACTAAACATTTTGACAAAAATAATATTCTTTATGATTTACAGCATGGATTCAGAGAGAGGCGTTCATGTGAGACCCAGCTACTGCAACTGACCGACCATCTTGCCAGAAACCTTACTGAAGGAAAACAAACTGATTTAGTTTTGTTAGACTTCAGCAAGGCTTTTGACAAAGTTAGCCACTTAAAACTTTTGTATAAATTGCAGGAACATGGAGTAAACAATGCTACCCTTTTGTGGATTAAATCTTTTCTTATAGGCAGAACACAAAAAGTAGTCTTAGAAGGTGGATGCTCATCCGAAGTTCCAGTCACCTCAGGAGTACCTCAGGGATCGGTGCTTGGTCCTCTCCTATTTCTCTTATATATTAATGACCTTCCTAATACTATCACCTCCCAAGTTCGTTTGTTTGCAGATGACACTGCCGTTTACTTAGCTATAAACAACAGGCAAGACTGTATCACCCTGCAAGAAGATCTAGACAAGTTAATGCAGTGGGAGAAAAAGTGGGAAATGGAGTTTAACCCCAGTAAATGCATTGTCCTTAATATTACTAAAAAGAAGAAAAAGATTTCCTTTGATTACAGGCTACATGGACAAGTGCTAGAGACTGTGGACAATGCCAAATATCTTGGAGTTACTATATCTGGAGATCTTTCCTGGAACAAGCACATTGACAATATAACATCAAATGCAAATAAAACTTTAGGTTTCCTCCGCAGAAACATCCAGACCAAAAATAAGAAGATCAGAGAGACAGCGTATAAAACCCTTGTCAGACCTCAGGTTGACTACGCTTCAACTGTTTGGAGCCCTTACACAAAAACCTAAATCAACAAAGTGGAAAAAGTACAACGTAGAGCAGCAAGATGGGTTCAAAATAATTTTTCTTTCTATGACAGTGTCACCTGCATGCAGAAGGAGCTTGGCTGGCAAACTCTTCAATATAGACGAGACGTTTCCAGAGTTACTATGTTTTATAAGATCGTTAATAGTTTTGTTGCAGTGCCCGTACCAGCTTATCTTGAAAGACCAATTAGGACAACCAGACACATGCACACAGCATCCTTCAGACAGATCCATACAAATGCTTCCTTCTTTAAATATTCTTTCTTTCCATACACAGTGATACTTTGGAACAGCCTACCAGAATCAATAGTACAGCAACCTGACATTGCAGCGTTTAAAAAGAGTCTCGATTCTTTTCAGATAGTGAGCCGTCCCTGAAAAACCATAATGTTTTATCAGATCTTTTAATCTAACATTCACAATATTTTTAATTGACACCATCACCTATGACTAACAGTTTTTATTCCAGCACAGACGCGCACCTGCCAGTAATACCCGAAAGGGGAGTTAGGCAGTATATATAGATAGATAGATAGATAAAAACGACGACATTTTTCATCAGTTTAATTTGAAAGGAATTTTAGATGACAAATTACAAGATTTCAAAAGTAACAAACGTGTCCTATATCACATGAAATATTAACGGAAAATGAGAAATTGCCCAAAAAAGGTTCGGATACGTAAGCAATGATAACGGCGTTACAAGAAAACTTCCGACGTCGCGTGGGTCTCAAGGGGTTAACTACCTTAAACGTCGACCAGTAGGAGAGTATATGAATCAAGAAATGAATTTCTTTAACATTAAATGACGCAAAGACGTAACGACGAAGACATCGCTTTCTGTATGAGCCCATTTACTGATCAGTTGCAGATTTGTTAAAAACTACGATGCTAATCAGTGTCCTTTCCATGGATTCAACCGGGCATCCATTATCAAAACAAGACGTTTATTGACATTTCTTAAATAAAACACCAGAAAAAACAGAGACAAAAGCTTATGATGCTTATAAAAGCATTGGTTATAAAGCGTCCGATAACCTAATATCTTGTAATTTTGCAGGGTTACACATTTTTTTTTGTTAAACGAATTCAGGTTAACGTTCTACTAATACCTTAATTACTTATAAAGATATGGGTTTCGTCCTTGCCGTCGTCAACAATGTGACAAAAATATCGTCGCTTTTCATCGAAAACCTCGTATCTGCAGCTTGTTTTAAGCTGCAGATACGATGTTTTCGTTGAAAAGCAGCGATATACGACAAATTGTTATCTTATGATGCAAAAGGATGACAGATTGCGTAAATTGACCTACTGAATTCAGGGCAACGTACAGCTAATACTTTAAGTAATGGGAATAATAAAGGCTTCTTTTTCTACGTGGTCAGTCTGATATGTCCAGAAATAGAGGCAAATTGGGTATTAAGGTTAGAATGTCTATGGGTTTTGCTCCTGAAATGTCACAGGCGTTATGTCGTTGCTGGGCCTTGCCAAAAAAAAAAAAAGAAAAAAAAAAAAAAGAATGAATGCAGATAGTTCCGATCTGAACGATTTTGAAGACTGTACAAACGGTGCAAAGTTGCAAATGTCCTGATTACGTCATTTGTATGAAGTATAGAACATTCGGGACACTGCGGTTTATAAGTTACGGAGCATTCGGAACAACTCGGTCAAGTTTTTCTATATTGTTTCTACAGAATTGACAAAAGCGTTTCCGCAAAAACTATAGAGTAATGCTGCCTCCAAAATGAGCTTGCTCTAAAGAACGCTTTATCTTAATACATGTCAAGAAATCACAAGACAAATTGTGGTATGGCGTCAAATTAATTGACCAATCTGTATCCTTTCGATCAGGTCGGACATCAAATTAGCCAGAAACATTTTTACGCAATTAAGGTAAGAAGGGCCTAATTATCACCAAAAAGCCAGCGGCGAAATTTGAAAAGTGCCAGTAATTCCTAAACTGTGTTACATTTCCATTCCAAATACAAACATAAGCATTTTGTACGGTTTAGAATTTTGAATTAATGCATATTTATGAAAATATTCGACAAAAATGTTCAAAATTACCTCCCTTGCATATGAATATAGAGTAAAACGATATTTGTAAATTATTTTCTTCTTGAAGCATAATCTTGAAATCTGGCACGGTGAATCAACTTATGTGAAGTGTATTTACAAGTGTGTGTAATTTGATACATTTCGTATGGCTAGAAAGTGGTGTTTTTAATTAGGCACTTTATACCCTAAAAGTATTTGTTTAGTTTTCCATCGATTACTTCATTTTTACAGACCCTCTTACAGTACATTTACACGTTTGAGATAGTTTCCCATGCTTTCTACACGCAATACGACGAACGCTTGTTGTCAAGAAATCCACCCATTAAGCCCGAATGAAAACATCAAAACCGTCAGTATCGAGACAGACAAAGATTTTGATTGGCTGACACAGACGGGGGTTGAATAAAATAGACGGAACAGCCAATCCATAGTTCGAACTATTACCAATCGAATCGGCTAAAATGTAGTAATGAACAGTCACGGAACTGTTCGTTACTCCGTGTCCTTGTGCAATTTACACCTCCGGTTACTAAACTCCCGTAGCATACCAAATAGAACGGCGCGTTCACGCACCGTCCAATAATATATCTTAAAAATCTCGCTTTAAAGAACGCGCACCATGTCTTGTTTGGGAAAGGGTTCATCCGCGCATTTTGTGACCAGACAGTATAAATTAAGGACTGAAATTCAGGTCAACGTTCCGGTAATTCGTTACTTAATGGCAATAATAAAGGTTTCGTGTCCTACGTGGTCACTTGATATATCTGGAAATAAGGACAGAATGGGTATTAGCTCTAGACTGGTTGTCTTTGCTCCAATTCAAAAACACATTCGTGATTAATTAACTTAAAGCTTACAAAACGTCACATGTGGATAAAAATTGATAATGACCGACACATCTTTTTAACTTTGTTGCTTGAGAAATAGAGTAAATATTTCTTTCGAAGTATCTGGTACAAATCGCTGATATGGCTCAGAAAGCTATGTCGGACCGTATTTGGTACAAAAACGAATATGGTACAAATTTGTACCATATTCGGCCGAATATGGTACAGCTGTCTAATTGTACCATATACGTATCTGCAGTTTTGGGGTAAAATGCCTGACCAAATATGGTACAAACTTGTACCATATTCGGATGAAAAATTTACCACATTCGTTCCGAATATGGTACACACTCATCATCGTCATCATCATCATCGCTATAAACGAGACCATTTTCGGTGCTTGCTATGACTAGTACAGTATTTATGCAATTATATGGCAAAATCATGGGTTGTAGAACATTTTTAGAGTTACCTGGAGCAAGCACGTCTCTAGTCTTAGAGTACTAGTACTTAGTAACCAGTACTAAGCAGATACATTCGCCAGTAATTGACAACTGCCCTACTTGAAACAGCGGTAGGGGAAGAATGGCCGTAGAAATCATTTCGTGACCAATCTCCACGAAAGTATCTGGCCCGCCCAGGAATCGAACCCAGGCCGCCTGCGTTCTGAGCTAGCCGGCGAAACAGTTACACAACCAGCAAAATCCATGTAAAGTGTGGTTAGGTTAGCTGTTTCTGTTACTGCTGCTGACGACGACGACGACGACGACGACGACGACGACGACGACGACAACGACGACGATGATGATGATGATGATGATGATGATGATGATGATGATGATGATGATGATGATGATGATGATGATGATGATGATGATGATGATGATGATGATGATGATGATGATGATGATACTTTTGTCACTTCCAATATTAGGTTAATACAATGTATTTGAGTTTGAAAAAAAGTTTACACATCGGCAGACTATTTCATTTATTAAGGTTTACGAACTGAGAATGAAAACACCATTATCTAGCCATATGAAATGCACCAAATTACACAAACTTGTAAATACACTTCACATAAGTTGATTCACCGTGCCGGATTTCATGATTATGCTTCAAGAAAAAAATAATTTACAAATATTATTTTACTCTATATTCATATGCAAGGGAGGTAATTTAGAACATTTTTGTCAAATATTTCCATAAATATGCATTAATTCAAAATTCTAAACCATACAAAGTGCTAATGTTTGTATTTGGAATGGAAATGTAACACAGTTTAGGAATTACTAGCACTTTTCAAATTTCGCCTCTGGCTCTGCATTTCATTCTCAGTTCGTAAACCTTAAGAGATACATAATATATGTACCATATACGTAGGCCATTTTCATTTTATGAGTTTCTTTGGTATGTACCAAATACGTTTTGGCGAGCATAGAAAAACTTATTTCAACCGAATATGGTACAATGTTTGTACCATATTCGGTCGAAAATTGTACCATATTCGGTCCGAATATGGTACAAATGTACCATATTCGGTCGAATATGGTACAAATGTACCATATTCGTTTTTGTACCAAATACGGTCCGACATTATTATGTTATTATGAATTATCATATCGGTACTTTTCTTACAAACCTCGTAACTACAGCTTGTTTAAAGCTGTTGTCACGAGGTTTTTGAAAGAAAAGCAGTCATATGCGAATAAATTTCCTCTGAAGAAAGATAAGACATGACAGTAAAAATACACATTCATATTGGGGATATACTTTATGCTAAATAGCATGATGTTGTAATTACGTCATTCGTTTATTTTTCGCCGTACATAATAATTTGTAAACCTTAACGTATTTATGTGATTACGTCAAAAATATCTGTCATATTGTTTTGTCTCTATCGAGGGCTTGGTGCAAAACTATTGTTACTACATTTTGTAAAATTTTACAGGAGATGGAAAAAACTTATTGACTTTCTCAGAGTTAAAGAGGAAAAATGTTTTCAAAATTGTAAATATCTTTTTAAGTATACAGAATTTAAACCTAATATTAGAACACATGGTGTATAGCGCCCTAAAGATTCAGAAAATGCAAAAAAGTGAATTTCTGAAAAATATGTAGTTACAATAGTTTTGCACTGAGCCCTCGATATGCTGTATTTTCTAATCCCCATGGGTCAACGACCTTCTCGATATTGAAAATTTTTGCTAATAAACTATGTTGTAAAATAAGTTTATTTATCGCCGTTTCAATAAAACAGTAGGTTCCCGCGACAAAACATTTGAAAAATTCATTTTTTTTGTCATAGTATCAAAATAATCACTCTAAAATTATATTGTTTAGGAAAGGGTTAACCCATTACCAGACTGCAAAATTTTGGACTTGTACAAAACCAAAGATGTTGCAGACGACAGTTTTAAAGCCAATAAAATTTCACATTTTTTGTCTTTTTTGTGTATTAAACATTGTGGGAAATGAAGAAATTGTTTGTCACAAGCAATTGCTTCATTTTCCATAGTGTTCTCCAAATCCATTATCTTGAGGGGAGTCAAAAAGAGTCACTGTGTGGTAATGGGTTAAATAAAGGAAACAACAGAAAGGTTTTCGTAGTAGAGATTTCCTGAGACAGATGCAGATTGCATTGTTTTTTCCTGTGTGTTCCTTGATGTTGTCGGTGTCCCACAATTTTACATGGATAATTTCCCGCTGCAAATCTGCAAATTGTCAATATCACTGCTTTTCAACGAAAACCTCGTATCTGCAGCTTGAAATAAGCTGCAGATACGAGGTTTTTGTTGACAAGCGACGATATAGAGGAGATCTTTGTCTTGTTTATCCTATTTCGTCGCTTTTAATCGAAAACCTCGTAACTGCAGCTTGTTTAAGCTACAGTTACGAGTTTTTTATTAAAAGCAATGATTTACAATTCAGTATTAACGACGTAAATGATGCAAAGAGCTTGTTTTGGAAAAAAAAAAAAAAAAAAAAAAAATGAAGTCAAAGTCAGTGACGTGAAAGAGGTTCATGGCAAGGTTTCCCGTTACGAAGCAATAACATCAAATGCAGAAATGCATTTTCAATATTTGTCGATACGCCCCTACAGCTCTGGGAAAAGGTATGGCGAAGGATATATCAACCTGCGCTGCGTTATTTACAGCGAGATTTCTTAAGATATCTCGAGATATCTTGAGATGTTTTAAGATAAAGCGTTCTTTAGAACAATATTTTTAAGCAGCTGAATGGGAGGTGCCATTACTCTATAAATCATGTGGAACTCTCGGTTTACGCTGTAGAATCAATATAAGAGAGAATTGACCGAGGTGTTCCCAATGCACCATGGTATCATGGTAATGATCCGTACTTCATACAAATGACGTCATCATGACGTCATTTGTATAAGGTATGAAGCATTTTGAACATCTCGGTCAGAATCTATATCTTAAAAACGCTTAATCTAAAACATCTTAAGAAATCTTAAAAAATCTCGCTCAAAAGAACGCGCCTCTGATGTCTTGTTAATGTATCATGGCAGAATATTCAAATTCAATTTTCAAATTTTATTTCTGGAGGTGAAAATTGGCCCGGAGACAGTTTTTGTACAAGAAAATAGAGGGGTATCACGCAATCTTGCTTTGTATCAAAATTGAATTGTCAAACATTCCTGTCACATTCTGCTGAAGAAAATTAAAATTGATTATGTCGCAGCTTTTTCAACAAAAACCTCGTAAATGCAGCTTAAAACAAGCTGCAGTTACGATGTTTTTGTTGAAAAGCCACGATGTGGTCCTACAAAACAAAATCCGGTTTTTGGCAAACAAAAATAATCAGCCGTATGCACATCGTGGAATCAATTAGAACAAAAAAATGTAGAATATTTTCAGTTATTATGTTAATGCGTGACCGATTTGAAAATGATTTCAAAGTAGACAACGAGGAACTACACCACGGACTTCTCTCCAAATCCGGAGTCTAGTGATTAAATCATCAAATACGAAAGTATATCACAATAAGAGGAAGAGATAATGCACTCTGTTCTAAAAAAGTTGTCATGGACTTGCTGGATGTGAAAATACATATTGATGTATATGTTACAAACAATGATGGAAGTAAGGATTCTCGAGATTGATCGTATGTTACAACAACTCAGTTAAGTACTCTTAAAATGACTCAAATATATACATGTATCTGTCTTTTTAAAATGTGCCATTCTAATTCTATTGTTCCAATGAAAATAGTGACAATGGCAACACGATATTTTTGGTCAGCTATTACTCACGGCGTCTCGCAAAGTTCACACCATTGGCTTTTGCAAAACGAAGAGGGGAACTTAAAAATATGAGCCATGATGATGTAGGTCCCATGAATCGTTATATCGTTATAATGATAAGATTTAATTATAAAATGGCATATTTTGAATTCATAGACCCCTTCTCATTTATACTGAACAAAAGTGAAAACGCTACACTGCAAGATTTCTTATTTCTGGAAAAGATTCGAACTATTATCATAAAATGTATTTTGACGTTATTTCCCAGGCTTTCAGCAATCGTTTTGTCGAAATTTCATTGTCCTGTCTCCTTTAATGTCAGAGTTACAGCCCTTAATGCGTTTAGAGCTAATTTAATCTAATAGCGCATATGCGCATGCGCAGAAAACGCTTCATTGTTTTTTCAGAATTGGTCATATCCGGGTTGCCAAAAAAACACTTAAAATCTCATTTATCTCTTGTAGCAAGCTCTAAAACCAAGGTCCAATATGTCAATTTTGCAAATTACCCCCCTTTGACATAAACAAATAGGGAATCAAAAACGTTTGGTATTCACAATTTTATCACGGTTTTCGATTGGGGTTTTTGTCAACATCATGCAGGCCTTACAGGTTATTTTTGAACCATTTCTTCGCCTAGGATTGTTCCAAGATGTCGATGCAATAGCGATTTCAATTTCCTATGGAGATTACATTGTAAATTGTTTTAGCTTTGGAAGATAATGAAAATTCTGCTTTTCAAACATAATTTTCTAAACGCTGAAACAATTTTATGCAATCTTCTTCACATTTCCTGATTGGTAACTTGTCAGACTACGATTCCGTGCAGTCCGGCATGGTTTGCATTCTTCTGCTTGGATTTCTGAAGGTTTAAAATTCCGTTCAAATTCCGTTCAAATTGTACACCTGAAAAACGGACCCCTGTCACATTAAAATGGTCATTTTTTCGTCCCCGTAATTAAGAGCCACAAAACGTTTAGTGCTTGACACAACCAAGTGAATGAAGAATGCGAAACACTTTCATTTGGTTTCTTTACGTGTTGTATTTAGAAGAAATGTGACAATCAAAGTAGGTGTAGCGTTTTCACTTTTGTTCAGTATATTAATCTGCAAGCAGCTCAATGCTACTGTTCAGAAGGATCAGCGCAAACAGCGAATCTGTTCACCACCACCATAATGTATTAATTAAAAACCCTTTCATTGCCACCCTTGCTTATTGGACTCTTGATATCGTTTTAAGGGACATTACGTATTTAAAAAATCGCAAATCAACAAAACAGACATTTTTCGTTATTTTTCCTGCGTCCGATTCTAAACTACATGTAATGATGATTTTGAACATATTATACGGTTAAGGATCTTTTTGATGTCGTTAATGTCTGAGATGTTACAGATGCGCTAACAATTGCAAATCAATGCCAATGGTCTTGTTACGTGCACAGTCGTGACGCCATGGTTAACTCTTTCCCAAACGACAAAACGACAAAATTTTAAGGAAATCCAATCTGAAAGCTGCTGCAGATGACAAAATATATGTAAATCAAGGTTTGATATGTGAACAATATAGTTCAGAAAATATTGAGACTAAAGAAAAAACTGCTGCTTATCAGCAGTTTCTTCTTTTGCCTCAATGTTTTCCCAAGCATAATCAATTAGGGACGTCAAAACCAGGTTTTGTTTGGGAAAGGGTTAAAAGATGTATGGAGTTCAATGGCACTATAGAATAACAAAACACTCTTTATCGTAGCTAATGACGTTTTTGAACGCATTAGGCAAATGTCACTACTTCCTGTTACGCGTCTTATGCACAAGAAGTAACACCTCAACTATGAAAGGCATGTCAATGCAAATGGTCTTGTTGCATGCACAAACGTGACTCTTGAATTGCAAAACAACGGTGCACGAGGTTCAATGACACATTTAAGCTAATGGTGTTTTTGATTATTCTACAGAATGCAATCAGTTTAACCCATTACCAAACAGCCAAGATTGTGATTATTAGATAATTTCTTTCTCGCCACAGACGACAATTTGGACGTTGTTAAAGATAGAATTAGAGCACAAAATAGTAAAGAAAATATATTGAGAAAATATTGAGACAAAAGGAGAAACTGCTGGTTATCAGCAGTTTCTTCTTTTGTTTCAATGTTTTCCCAAGCTTGTTCTATTAGGGACGTCAAAACCAGGTCTTGTTTTGGATAGGATTAAATTGGACCACCCAATTTTTTTGTTGTTTGGGAAAGGGTAAAGGATCTTTTTGATGTAATGTCTGATATGTTATAGATGCGCTAACAATTGCAAATCAATGTCAATGGTCTTGTTACCTGCACAGACGTGACGCCATGTGGTTAAAAAAATATGCATGGAGTTCAATGGCACTATTGAATAGCAAAACACTATTTATCGTAGCTAATGGCGTTTTTGAACGCGTTAGGCAAATGACGCTCTTTCCTGTTATGCAAGGAGTAACATTTCAACTATGAAAGGCATATCAATGGAAATGGCTTTGTTGCATACACACGATGGATGATCACGTGATACAATATTTTCAGAAAATCTTCAATAATTTTGTAAATATATACTGGACCAATTTGAATTCGGTTTGAAGCAGAGAATATGGACAGACGTCACGCATTAGATGGACGTGGTTGATTTTTGAAATTTAACTGACAAAAAAAGTTACCGAAGATAAACCAAAATTTTGGTTTATCCTCAATACCTTTTTTATCAGTTGACTTTTAAAAAATCCAACACGTCCAGCTTATTCCTGGCATTTTCCCACCTTCTCTGCTTCAAACCGAATTTTAATTGGTCAAGTATTAAAAAAGATATTGAAGATTATCGGAAATTCTGAGTCACGTGATTATACACCGTGATGGAGTTCAATGGCACTATTGAATAGCAAAACACTCTTTATCGTAGCTTATGACGTTTTTGAACGCATTATACGGTGAAGGATCTTTTTTATGTCGTTAATGTCTGAGTTGTTACAAATGTGCTAATAATTGCAAATCAATGTCAATGGACTTGTTACGTGTACAGACGTGACGCGATGTGGTTAAAAAGATCCATGGAGTTCAATGGCACTATTGAATATCAAAACACTCTTTATCGTAGCTAATGGCGTTTTTGAACGCGTTAGGCAAATGACGCTCTTTCCTGTTATGCAAGGAGTAACATTTCAACTATGAAAGGCATATCAATGGAAATGGCTTTGTTGCATACACACGATGGATGATCACGTGATACAATATTTTCAGAAAATCTTCAATAATTTTGTAAATATATACTGGACCAATTTGAATTCGGTTTGAAGCAGAGAATATGGACAGACGTCACGCATTAGATGGACGTGGTTGATTTTTGAAATTTAACTGACAAAAAAAGTTACCGAAGATAAACCAAAATTTTGGTTTATCCTCAATACCTTTTTTATCAGTTGACTTTTAAAAAATCCAACACGTCCAGCTTATTCCTGGCATTTTCCCACCTTCTCTGCTTCAAACCGAATTTAAATTGGTCAAGTATTAAAAAAGATATTGAAGATTATCGGAAATTCTGAGTCACGTGATTATACACCGTGATGGAGTTCAATGGCACTATTGAATAGCAAAACACTCTTTATCGTAGCTTATGACGTTTTTGAACGCATTATACGGTGAAGGATCTTTTTTATGTCGTTAATGTCTGAGTTGTTACAAATGTGCTAATAATTGCAAATCAATGCCATTGGCCTTGTTACGTGCACAGACGTGACGCCATGTGGTTAAAAAAGATGCATGAAGTTAAATGGCACTATTGAATAGCAAAACACTCTTTATCGTAGCTAATGGCGTTTTTGAACGCATTAGGCAAATGACGCTCTTTCCTGTTATGCGTCTTATGTACAAAAAGTAACATCTCAACTATGAAAGGCATATCAATGGAAATGGTATTGTTGCATGCACAGACGTGACTCTTGAATTGCGAAACAACGGTGCACGAGGTTCAATGACATCTTTAACGTTTTATCTTAGTTAATGGTGTTTTTGATTTTTCTAGAGAATGCAATTAGTTTAAATTCAAAAAACGAGTTGAATTATCTAACGATTTCTTTCGATGGTGTTTTGTGCTTTATATGCTAACAGTAGACCTAAATGAAACGAATTCATGTTAGAAACATAACTACAAAAGTATATAAATGTTTTGTACGCATTATACGGTTAAGGATCTTTTTGATGTCGTTAATGTTTGGGATGTTGTAGATGCGCTAACAATTGCAAATCAATGCCAATGATCTTGTTACGTGCACAGACGTGACGCCATGTGGTTAAAAACGCACGGAGTTCAATGGCACTATTGAATAGCAAAACACTCTTTATCGTAGCTAATGGCGATTTTTAACGCATTAGGCAAATGACGCTCTTTCCTGTTATTGCGTCTTATGCACAAGAAGTAACATCTCAACTATGAAAGGCAGATCAATGCAAATGGTACTTTTGCATGCACACACGTGACTCTTGAATTGTAATACAACGGTACACGAGGTTCAATGACACATTTAAGCTAATGGTGTTTGTGATTATTCTACAGAATGCAATCAGTTTAACCCATTACCAAAACGCCAAGATTGTGATTATTCTAATTTGCTGCCCGCCACAGACGACAAATTGGACGTTGTTAAAGATAGAATTAGAGCACAAATTAGTAAAGAAAATATATTGAAAAAATATTGAGACAAAAGGAGAAAATGCTGGTTATCAGCAGTTTCTTCTTTTGTTTCAACGTTAACAATTACAAATCAATGCCAATGGTCTTGTTACGTGTACAGACGTGACGCCATGTGGTTAAAAAAGATGCATGGAGTTCCATGGCACTATTGAATAGCAAAACACTATTTATTGTAGCTAATGACCTTTTTGGACGCATTAGGCAAATGACGCTCTTTCCTGTTATGTGTCTTATGCACAAGAAGTAACATCTCAACTATGAAAGGCATGTCAATGCAAATGGTCTTGTTACGTGCACAGACGTGACGCCATGTGGAAAAAAGAAACATGGAGTTCCATGGCACTATTGAATAGCAAAACATTCTTTATCGTAGCTAATGACGTTTTTGAATGCATTAGGCAAATGACGCTCTTGACATCCTTGAATAAGACATGGTTGTTTTCTTTAATCTTTTAGAGGTAGTTAATAGTGTTTTTGAACGCATTAGACAATTGTCTTTCTTTTATTGTCGTTAATCGTTTTCCAAACGAAACCTTGTTTTGACATCTCAAATTGAAAAGGCTTTGGAAAACACTGAGGCAAAATTAGAAAATGCTGATTATCAGCATTTTCTCCTTTTGCCTCAATATTTTCTAAGCTAAATTGTAAATCCTCTTTGCATTAATCTCAATTTTGTCGTCTTCAGTAGCTTTTGGGAAAGGATAAATGACTGAGATGTTACAGATGCGCTAACAATTGCAAATCAATGCAAATGGTCTTGTTACGTGCACAGACGTGACGCCATGTGGTACCTAATGGCATTTTTGAAAGCATTAGACAAATGACGCTCTTTCCTGTTACGCGTTTTAGGCACAAGAAGTATTTTCTCAACTATATAAGGCATATCAACGGAAATAGTCTTGTTACATGCACACACGTGACTCTTGAATTGTGAATCAACGATGCACTAGGTTCAATTACACATTTTGACGTTTTATCTTAGTTAATGGTGTTTTTGATTTTTCTAGAGAATGCAATTAGTTTAAATTCAAACAATGAGTTGAATGATCTAATGATTTTTTCGACAGTGTTTTCTGCTTTCTAGCAAATAGTAGACCTAAATGAAACGAATTCATGTTAGAAACATAACTACAAAAGTATATAAATGTTTTGAACGCATTATGCGGTTAATGGTCTTTTTGATGTCGTAAAATGCCTGAGATGTTACAGATGCGCTAACAATTGCAAATTAATGCCAATAGTCTCGTTACGTGCACAGACGTGACATCATGTGCTTAAATAGATGCACGGAGTTCAATGGCATTATTGAATAGGAAAACTCTCTTTATCGAGGCAAATGGCATTACTTCCTGTTATGCGTCTTATGCACAAGAAGTAACATCTCAACTATGAAAGGCATGTCAATGTAAATGGTCTTGTTGCATGCACACGCGTGACTCTAGAATTGTTAAACAACGGTGCACGAGGTTGAATGACACATTTTAACGTTTTATCTTAGCTAATGGTGTTTTTGATTATTCTAGAGAGTGCAATCGGTTTCAATTCAAACAAAGAGTTCAATGTTCTACAAGTAATGATTTCTTTTGAATGTGTTTTCTGCTTAATAGGCAACCAGAAGGCCTAGATTAAATGACTTAAAGTTGAAAACATAACACCAAAACAATTAACATGTAAATACTTTATATATTATATTGTCGCCCCTATTTTAAGGGTTTGTCAATTATGGCTTATGAGTCACTCTCATGTGATTGCACAGTATCTCCAGATTCACCGCTCATGATGCCGGTTGTCTGGCAGAGATGGGTCTACGGCAACCATTCTCTAACTAGCTGGTGGCTCACCAACCTGTTGCTTCCGTTCTTTCTCGATGAATTAATCTGCTCCATTTCTATACTAGAGGAAAGAAGAAACGCAACAACTATTTTTTGTTATTTCTCTTAATTCTTTAATGTTATTGAGTCAAAGTTGTAACTGATGATTGCGGGGAACTTTAACTTGATATTGATCTTTGCGGTCACGTTAGAACCTGTCTTACATTAGAGATAACGCAAAAAAAGACGTTTACACGTTTTTCACGTGCAAACCTTTAAATACCCAAATTTTACATAAAACTCTTTTGACTTGTGTAGATGCACGTCGACTCGACAAAATGCAATGATTTTCGTTTGGATTTAACCCCTCATATCATTTTGCGACTTATTCAAAGACGTCGTCCGGTAGCAATTGTTATGTTTACAAATGGAACATCTCGAAATGCAATTGCTGCTGACTTTGGTGTACATCGGTTGACAAGATGTTGCTTGAGATAACGTCTTAGAACGAACGGAACAACTGACGGTCGCCCGAAAAGTGGTTGTCAACGTCTAACGTCACGGCGTCAGGACGATAACGTTCGCTTATTTTCCTACGGAAACAAAGTCTCTTATCGAGAAAAATTGTTTATGCTACTCATGGACAGTACAGCAATCAAATTTCAGCCAGGAATCGTAAACGTCAAATTGGATTGCATGCAAGAACGCATTTAACGTAGACGCTAAAACACTCTCAATATTTAAGGCACGTAAAACCTGTGACCTTGATGAAATTTTGACACTAGAAAGTCAAATGATGAAGTTTTACTATGCATTGAAAAAATTACTCAAATTAGGGTAACGTTGAGAAAGACAGAAACAAAACGTATGATCAAATTTATTTTTTGTTGCGTTTCTTTTTTCCTTTAGTATATTTTGCTCGAATTACGATTTGGAGTCAGTGAATGGTTTTAAAATTATACCGACAAATGCGTGATAATTTGTTTAAACAAATTGCAAAAACCGTGTTAATTCGAGTTTTCTCTGATGAAATTAGCTCTCTGATATGTTGGTGTCGCGACACCAACATATCAAAGAGCGAATTTCGTCAGAGAAAACTCGGATTAAAATCGTATCAGACCGCTTTTTTAACATTTGCTATGCGATACGCGATAGATTTTGTACTTTTGACATCAATTATCTAGTCGTCTGCAGCTCCTCTCAAGTCAAAGCAATCCGAAGTTATATCGTTTGAGAAAGGGTTAAAACATATATTCGCGATTTGAAAATGTAAAAATTTTGACGATAAATCGTCACTTTCAGAAATTGCAGAATAAATACGAATAGATACCGATATCCCGACATGTAGTTCGGTTTATTGACCTTTATTTTTGGCAAGTTAAGCTTAAAATCTTTAGGTTTTGGCAAAACGACTATTGGGGATCCGATTGAAATGATAATAGTCGTAATACACTTTCGCAATTCCATATACGTAGGCATATAGTATTTAAGTATCCATTTTAGATTTTGAACTGTGAAAATATCACAGAGGAGGCATAAATGGAGGCATTAATTCAAAATATAATTTAAACTGAGTCTGTAAAAAGCAAATAATATTTCAACTTTTTCAACATTTTTTCAAAATTTGACGTCATTTAACAATATGAAGGGTGGATTTAACTCTTTTCCCGGACAGTACCGGATTTTGAAGTCCCTGTAGAAAAAAAGCTTTGTTTGTGAAATGTTGAGAAAAAGAAGAAAATGCCGACTTCCTTTTGAATGAGAAAGTAAATTATTTTTGAAGAAAAGTAGCGAATATGCAGTTCCAATTGGGGACGGCTTTTTTCAAGGGACACAGTTGATGAATTAAATTACCTTATCAATTAGACAGCGGCCACTGTATAGCTAGTCTCATATCGTCCTCTCACTCGAGAAGTTCCGGGTTTGATCCCTGGCCGCTTAAGATATCTTTTCTGACAAAATTATCAATCTCCAATGGGTTTGATATCGTTAATCTATGTGAGGCTCAGTAAGGATTTATGAGGTGGAACTTTGTATGTGGCTGGAAATTGGTAGGCTACATAAAAAAGTGCGTCGGGGAGCAATGTCTAAGCAACTCTTCCAGCTAACACTAACCTTGTGGGAAGTGTTAAAAGCATCGACCATAGTCAATTTGAGTGGACTACAAGAATGTAAAATAAGTCTTAGCTGGTACAAATTTCAAAAATATTTCAGACGGTATTGCAAGAAAGCGAATTTTAACATATTTTGGCCTATTTGTTAGAAAACATGACCAATCAATTTCTACAAGTTCTACAATTTCCCCCAAAAGCCTTCAACTAGTAGGGCGTCAGAACAAACTATCATACGGAAATGTGCCAAGGGAACTGCATGTGAACTTTTTATTCTCGTTTCTTTCGCTGTTATGAACTAATAAATCCATCATTGACAAAGTTTATGACATGTTTGCGTCAAATACAACAACATTACGAATGCAGTAAACACGTAAATTCTTCCTTTAGACATATTTGCGGATATATTGGTGTATATTTCGACATTTTGATGATTTATATCATCCGAATAATGTTCAGTTATTCTTTTTGGATTTTTGAAGATATATTTAAGCCAGGATCTGGATCTAGACGCATAAGACTTCAAGGGCGGATCCGGATTTTTTTTCCAGGGGGGGGGGGGGTCCAAGACCAAGATTTTTTCCAGGGGGGGGGGGGGGGTCCAAGCTCAAATAATGGCTTAAAATGCAATAAATATGTAACGTTACACTAAATTTATATTGTCAAAATTTAATTTGCGGCCAATACCAGGGTGGTCCGGATCCCCCCACCCCACCCCATCTAGATCCGCCCATGAGACTTTGAAAACCATCATGAATCTCGATCAGCTTGTGTTTAGCTCCCTTCTCAAAGTTTCAAAATATTTTGGTAATTTAAACTAAAAAGATATTGAAAACTACAAAATGAATGACATTTAAACAACATTAATAAAAGAGAAATAACTTGAATTTTCGTGTACAATATCTTTAAATGTAGGCAAGTATAAAACTCTGCTGTCAGGTAATGGGTCAAATGAATAATGCAACTGTTGAAGTTTGATCTTTGCTGCTTCTTTTAACCCTTTCCCAAACAAAACCTGGTTTCTACGCACAAGAGGGAAAACTTTGACAGCAAGAAAAACCTTAATCCGAGTCTTCTCTGATGTTAATACGCTTTTTGATATTTTGATTTTTCGCTATTCGTAAATAGCGAAAAATCAACATATCAAAGAGCGTATTTACATCAGAGAAGAATCGGATTAGAAAAACCTGTACATGTAGGCAAAACTAAAATTGTGCTGTACGGTAATGTTTATTCTCTCTTATTGCCTCAATATTTTCTGAGTTATAATAATGATTTAGAAGAAAAAGATGAAAGAGAAGAAAAAGAAAGTGAAGAAAAATGTAGACCTACTGAAGAGACGAGTATTTTTTTTTTATTTTGGGGAAGCGTCATATTTTTTTAAACTTTCGCCTAACCCTTTTTCAAAACAATAATCTAGTTGATATCCCAACCGGGAAACTTTGAAACAAAAGTATAAAATATCACGCAACCGCTTATCCTGTCCTTTTTGCATTTGAGATTAGCGTGTTTCCAGATCAGTATAGGCCTACGTGCTGTCTGATCAGGATCTTTATTGTTGTCTTGCAGTTGCTATAAAATCTGTATGAGAGCAATATGTATCTATCAAATTGCATCATACACACAACACTTACTGTCTTGCTCTAAATCACTTCACTCTTAAGAAAATTGATTTCGCATAAAGATACGCTCTTATAGTCAAAAATGGTGACTTATAATGACAAATAAAATACATACATGTATTATCGAAAATCTGGTAGCAAAACGTATATGGCACGAAACTTTCAACTTTCTACAGTAATGACCGAGTGTTCCGAATAAGTGTGGCATTGCTCATTAGGTGAGAAAGAAATCCAAATAGCTTGAAATGAATGATGAGTGCTACGTGTAATAATTATATAAAGTACATTCATAATTGACCTTTAATTAAAAGATCATTTAAGTTGTTGAAATGAAGCATAAGTGACAATTGTGATGATAAACATACATAAAAAGATGCCAGGATATGACAAAAGGGCCTTTATGGCTTCTAGTATGAATATAGGCATATAACTATAAATAAACATGTACGTTAAACCTCTCTTAAGCCTCTCTTACAACCGGTCGTACGTGCTCCTGCGTGCGGTCTGCGTCTAAAACGTACGTTTAGTCGTGCGATGCACGCACGTGCAACGAACGATTTTTGTGGACGCAACCACGACGCAGACTGCACGCAGCAAAGAATTGACCGGACAATTCTTATGAGGCGCTCTTACAACCCGTCGTGCGTCTTTATAAATCGTGTGATTTTGCAGCGTTTTAAAACGTTCGATTTAAAAAGACGCACGACGGGTTGTAAGAGAGGCTTTACAACCGGTCGTATATGCTCCTGCGTGTGGTCTGCGTCTTAAACGTACGTTTAGTACGTTTAGTCATGCGATTCACGCACGTGCAACGTACGATTTTGGTGGACGCAACCACGAAGCAGACAGCACGCAGCAAAGAATTGACCGGACAATATTTTGAGGCGCTCTTACAACCCGTCGTGCGTCTTTATAAATCGTGCGATTTTGCAGAGTTTTTAAACGTACGATTTAAAAAGACGCACGACGGGTTGTAAGAGAGGCTCTAGCAAAGTTTGACCAAGTTCAAAAAGGCATTTTGTAACTTTTTTACAAGTGAAATAAATAAGTAAAGATACAGAGAAAGAACAAATAAGAAAGAAAAAGTAACGAAAAAAAGGGACAAGAAATACAAACTCCATTAAAAACTCCTTTTACCAATTACAAGACACCCTGAATGCATAGTGGTCGTACAAGCTGAAGTGGCCTTCTTAACCCTTTTACAAACAAGGCCTGATTTTGACGCCCTTAACATCAAGAGCTTTGAAAACATTAAGACGAGAGAAGAAAATGCTGATAATCAACATTTTCTCCTTTTGCCTAAATGCTTTCTCTGCTATATTGTGCACCAATTTCTTTCTTGATAAAAATCCTTTGTGCCACTTGTACAGTCCTTGAACTTGGAAAACCCTAAAATATCGATGTTTAGGAAAGGCTTTAAAACATAAGGGTCCTGGCTAAAATGTACATGTCATATCATCGGTTACGTGTGAAAACGCCGTAAATACAGCTTATTTAAGCTGTAGTTAGGACATGTTCGCACGTAACTAGCAATATACGTATTTCGTAACATCTTTTCTCATTTTGCTTTAGAAGCCAGCACTGCCCGGACACGAAAAATGGTTCGTATTGAAGTAACTTTGGTTATGTTGGTATCCTTGTTAACTGCTGATCCAAGTAAGTTTGCTTTTGTTATTCTCTAATGAAGATATTTTTTCGTGTGTTTGCATGTCACCAAACAATTTCTTTAACACTAGTTATACCTCACGATAAATGACCTGGCAGGGCAACCCATGCTTATCGAATGGAATGCTCTACCAGGTCAATTCTCGTCCGATATACATTGTTTGGGTTTGCACTTTGTCATCCTCGGATACCCATGTCTTGCATAATGCTCCTAGTATGCTGTTTAAGCATTGGGACAATTATATATTGAATTTCTATCGTATTGCAGCTGACCGAATATCGTCATTTCACTGGTTACCTGATCATTTATGCGGGAAAATTAAACCAATAAAAAGTTTCCTTACAAGAGACCACTTATCTGATTGGACCGCTCTCTGTGACGTTTCGTAGCTATTTTCATTTACTAAATTTTTTCCCAGTGGCCAAAAAGAGTGACTTACCCGTGTCCATGAGACTGAAGACGGCACTTTGTGGACAACATTCGTATTTTCTCTAAAGCTGATAAAAACCTCTTCGCAGTTCTAGCCATCTTGATGTGTTTCCCACGCTTATTGTTTACTTCATTTTACTGCGAAACAATCAAGCTCTGTCGTTACGATAGCGAATCTCCTCTAATCTCACGGCATTTGCGGGATTTCATTATCCAACAGTTCGCTGTGAAGGGCATAACAATTTAAAATTCTGATACACATTTCCGTTGGTTGAAACCTCACTTTGCCGTCACTAACATAAAAAAGGACATATTTCTAAATCTAATTCAAATGTTCAATTTCATTGAATGATTGGATGAGTTACCGAATACTGTGTAGACTCTTTTTGGATTATGTAAAAAAAAAAACAATAGTGACACATTAAATCACGTCAGAATACAGCTAAAAAGTTCTATTCTTATATAGCGTTACGACAGAGTATGAATCGATCGATATGAGTAAATACTCTGATAAACTCTCTTGCACACGGTTCATTCATTACATTCCCCTCTGTAGTTGGCTCAGAGAGTATTGCGTCATCATCTTCTAGATTATGTCACTTTATATCACATCAAAACGGCAATAACAAGTCATTTTTCTTTTCCGAAGTTCAAAATATATCATTACATCACGTTGCTTAAAATTCGATATCATTTTCCAACGATAATTATCTAACATTTGTACATTGATGTCATTCATTCAAGGGCGCAGTAATTTTTCAATGCATCTCATTCTGATTGGTAAGGAGGCTTGAGCAAATAAAATGGGTAAATTCATCAGTTATAATGCTTTTCAAAGGTACCCGGAATCATTATTTCTTTGTCTACTTTATTATGTTACACATGAAACAGTTAAACAGATATTATACACGTTTTCCTCGGTTTGACAAGATTCCTGTCATTCATGGCGTCAGCCCGTTGCAGAGGTATATGGTGAGAATAACGAACGACAACTCTGCTCGGAGATGACCCTGACCATCCCAACGTCTGTTCTTATGACCGCATTTGTTCATGCAACTTTTATTCTAAATCTATTATTGAAATTTGATGCATTTCAAAAATACTTTTAGTCATTCGATTGAGCGCACATTGTTGGGATTTTGACAAATTACACACTTTTTTCACACAAAAAGGAAATGGAGAGTACATGTACATGTATATCTTACTGCATATACAAAACCAGCGTTGAAATCTAGATATGTGACGTGATTTCGACACTTTTCATTTTTCCATTCTGAAGCCGATGGACTGATATGCTATGAGTGGAATATTGGTGAAAGATTCAAAAAGGTCAACTGTAAGGGAAGCTGTGTGAAAAACATATCACGTAAGTCTCTTTTACCCACTACCAGACGGCAAAAAATTAGGCTGGTCCAAATTCAAAGATGATGCAGACAACAATTGCAAATGTGTCAAAATTTACATTTTTGTGGGTTGTTTTTGGTAGAAAACATTGTTGAAAATGAAGAACTTGCTTGTCACAAGCAATTGCTTCACTTTCCGCACTGTTTTTCAAAATCCTAATATTTTAGGTAGTCAGATATAGTGATTTCACCGTGGTTAATCACACCATCTTTTGAGTTTGAGTTTATGGGGGTTTTACGCAGTTTTCAACTGCTATGGTCATATCGCGGCGACTGGGGCACCTAACCATGGACTCATACAAGTACTACCATAACACCCTAACCGAGCCTCCAGCTGCCTCTAGGTTTATGATATCACACCATTAGTTGGTGACATTTAGTCAAAAAATAATATTTGCTGGGGCCGGGGATCGAACCCGGGACCTCTCGAGTGAGATATCATCGTTTCCATGGTGGTTAATCACTTGATACAACAATTTCAGAAGATATTCAATAATTTTGTTAATACGAGACCGATTGCATATTACTGTGGAAATGTACGCCCCGCATCGAATATGCTAAATTTTGTAAATAGAATCAGTTCTTAAAGCTTCCCCGAGTGGACAGCCTCGTTTTGGCACGGAAATTTATTTATAGAACCTGATCCTGTAAACAATACAAGTGCACTTGTAAATTTACAAGTCCACTTGTAAATTCGAGCTATTTCTAGCTTGCACTTATAAAGTTTACAAAACCAACTCAGAAAATTTATCTTTTCAAATTTTATTTTTTTTACAGATGTAGGCTAAATCTAGACTTTTGACCCATTTGGTACAGGATAGGGCTCAAGCCCGCTTTGCGTGAATTTCATATCTTATGAATTTCAGCATACATAAGGATTCTGAAATGCCACCCGGTGTACCACAAGACAGAATGTGTTTGTAACGTTGAAGGATATATGAGCTGTTTTTGTAATTATTGTGCTTTATCATATATCGCCGGTGGGGGATCAAAACCTCGTAACTCCAGCTTTGTCAAGCTGTAGTTACGAGGTTTTGACTCCCCACCAACGATGTAATTTTTGCATCTTATGAATTTCAGCATACATACGGATTCTGAAATGCCACCCGGTGTACCACAAGACGGAATGCGTTTGTAATGTTGGTGGATATATGAGCTGTTATTGTAATACTGATTTGTGCAATAGATGAACGCCTAATACAGATTTGTGTAATAAGTTAATGTCTAATACAGATTTGTGTAAGAAGTTAACGTCTAATACAACTTTTTGTAATTAGAGAACGTCTAATACAGATTTGTGTAATAA
This sequence comes from Fragum sueziense, assembly GCA_963680895.1. Lineage (NCBI taxonomy): Eukaryota > Metazoa > Mollusca > Bivalvia > Cardiida > Cardiidae > Fragum > Fragum sueziense. The sequence continues at coordinate 12,539,652 of OY804610.1, forward strand.
GTGAACGTCTAATACAGATTTGTGTAATAAATTAACGTCCAATACATATTTGTGTAATAAACTAACGCCTAATACAGATTTGTGTAATAAGTTAACGTCTAATACAGATCAGTGTAATAAATGTACGTCTAATACAGATCTGTGTAATAGATATACGTCTTATACAGATCTGTGTAACAAATGTACGTCTGATACATATCTGTGTAATAAATGTACGTCTAATACAGATCTGTGTAATACATGTACGTCTGATACAGATTTGTGTTAAAGTTAACGTCTGATACAGATTTGTGTTAAAAGTTAACGTCTGATACAGATTTGTGTTAAAGTTAACGTGTAATACAGATTTGTGTTAACTTAACGTCTAATACAGATTAGATTAAAAGTTAAGGTGTGATCCAGATTTGTGTAATAAGCTAACGTCTGATACAGAATTGTGTAATAGGTTAACGTCTAATACAGATTTGTTTAACGACTAATACAGATTTGTGTAATAAGTTAACGTCTAATTCAGATTTTTGTAATGAGTTAACATCTAATACAGATTTGTGTAAAAGTTGTCGTCTGATATAGATTTGTGTAATTATAATAGTTTAACGACTAATACAGATTTGTGTAATAAGTTAGCGTCTGATACAGATTTGTGAAAAAAGTTAACGTCTACTACAGATTTGTTAACGTCTAATACAAACTTGTGTAATAGGTAAACGTCTAATACAGAATTGTGTAATAGTTTAACGACTAATCCAGATTTTTGTTACAGTTAACGTCTAATACAGATTTGTGTTGAAAGCTAACGTCTAATACAGATTTGTGTTACAAGTTAACGTCTAATACAGATTTGTGTTCAAGTAAACGTCTTATACAGATTTCTGTTAAAAGTTAGCGTCTAATACAGATTTATGTTAAAAGTTATCGTCTAATACAGATTAGTGTTAAAGTAAAACACTAATACAGATTTGTGTTAAACTTAACGTCTAATACAGATTTGTATTTAAAGTGAATGCCTAATACAGATTTGTGTTAAAGTTAACATCTAATACAGATTTGAATAAAAGTTAAGGTCTGATACAGATTTGTGTAATAGTTTAACGACATATACAGATTTATGTAATAAGTTAATGTCTAATTCAGATTTGTGTTATGAGTTAACGTCTAATACAGATTTGTAGATTTGTGTAAAACTTGTCGTCTAATATAGATTTGTGTAATAAATTAACGTCTAATACAGATTTGTGTAATAAGATAACGACTAATACAGATTTGTGTAATAAGTTAAAGGCTAAAACAGATTTGTGTAATAGTTTAACGTCTGATACAGATTTGTGTAATAAGTTAACTTGCAATACAGATTTGTGTAATAATTTAACGCCTAATACAGATTCGTGTAATAAGTTAGCGTGTAATATATATTTGTTTAATGAGTTAACGTCTTATACACATTTTTGTAATAAGTCACGTCTAATACAGATTTTTGTAATAAGTTAATGTCTAATACATATTTGTGTAATAAGTTAACATCTAATACATAATTGTGTTATAAGTGAACGTCTAATACAGATTTATGTAATGAGTTAACATCTTATACAGATTTTTGTAATAAGTTACGTCTAATACAGATTTGTGAAATAAGTTAACGTCTTATACAGATTTTTGTAATAAGTAAACGATCGCACTTGAAATTTGGTGAGGAGGTTAGAGGGAACAATAAGAGAGGTGCTTTCATTAGACCGAGATTTTTTAAAGATTTCTTAAGGTGTGTTAGATAACGCATTTTAAGAACTAGATTCTGACCGAGATCTTCCTAACGCTCCATGCTTCATACAAATGACGTCATGATGACGTCATTTTTTATGAAGTATGGAGTATTACCATGGTACCATGGAGCATTTGAAAAAAGAAAAATTTGGTCAACTCTGTCTTTACTTGTTTAGAACTACAGTGTTAACAGAGGGGTTCCAAACGAAGTATAATATGATGATGGCACCTCACATTGAGCGTCTTTAAAATCTTGCTCTATAGAACGCTTAATCCTATTATATCTTATGAAATCTCAATATATCTCAAGAAATCTAGCTCTAAAGAACACGCATCTGGTCTTTCTTTGGATATGGTGTTGATCCTATTTCTGAGGTTTATAAGAACACTCGAAAAAGATCCTGTCATATCAACTAGTTGTTTTCTTAGATATTTAGATTAAAGAATTTGAAATAAGAACACTGTACATAGTAGGTTTTGCCCTGGGTAAATCAGAATAATGGCATGCGTCTGGTGTACTTAATTTTCTTGTATGTTCAATAAATGTCGTTGTATTATTCGTATTATTCAACATAATGAGAACTACAGAGTGCTTAATGGCATAAACTTTAGAGTGGTTCAATCTGACACCTAATTACAAGAGATGACAAAAATATACAGAATCCTGTTTCCTGCCACCCACTTTCTACCTGCACACAACACTAAAAGTCGGAGTTAGTGCGGCTACCTTCCACTACCAAACAGTAACCTAGAAATTACGGTGGAAACAGGATTCCGTAAAAAACTGTTTAAGACCACAGATCTGTTTTAAATTCTGCAGCAGGATGATATACATGTGTAGTTTTTCTAGATAAAGATGTTGTAACAAAAAGATAATTGTTTTTATCAATCAGAATAATAAAAAGTGTCTGTCAAGTTAATTTGCTTGTCTGTTTACTGTATCTTGTATCATTTAGAACAACGAGAGTCTTATGTTCTAAAACCGTACCCAAAGGACACTTTTTACTATCCATTTTAATCCTTTCCCAAACAGCAAATTTTCGAAATTTCTATTTCAAAGACTGCTGCAGATGACAAATGGACCTTGTTTAAGATAGAATTTGTGTACAATATAGCACAGAAAATATTGAGACAAAAGGAGAAACTGCTGGTTATCAGCAGTTTCTTCTTTTGTCTCAATGTTTTCGCAAGCCTTTTCTATCAGGGACGTCAAAACCAGGTCTAGTTTGGGAAAGGGTTAAAAAGGTGCTGCAGTCGACGACGACGACGACGACGACGACGACGACAACAACAACAACAACAACAACAACAACAACAACAACAACAACAACAACAACAACAACAACAACAACAACAAAAAACCAACAACAACAACAACAACCGCTACCACCACCACCACCACCACCACCACCACCACCACCACCACCCCAAAAAACTTCATTCAATTGGAGTGTTTGTGTACAACATTTTGGAATTTGTAACATTCTGACAATGTATCGTCCGATACTGGGTCAAATTGATTAACCCTTTCCAAAAACAAAACCGGGTTTTGACGTCCCTATTAAAAAGGCTTGAGAAAAGATTGAGGCAAAAGAAGAAAATGCTGATGATCAGCATTTTCTCCTTTTGCCTCAATATTTTCTGGGGTATTTTGTATTTATTTTTCTTCTTTAAAAACAACCATTTTTGTCATCTGCAGCAGCTTTAAAATTGGAACACCCCAAAATTTGTCGTTTGGAAAAGAGTTAAACCTACATCCCCAAATGAATGAACATTGGACTTTCTGTATTACAAAATACTGCTTATTATGATCAGCAATTTCTTATTTTCCCTGATATTTTCTTTGCTACAACATACAGATTTTATGCTTGATTCAATCCGTAGTTACGAGATTTTATAACAATGCCTTCGGAAATAGTATTGTTTGTCCGAAATAACGTCACGGTTAAATGGATAAAATCGTTCCTTTTTGGTCAACCCTAAAATTTCAGTGCTAGAGAAAGGTTTGACTTGTGGCAAATTACAAAATGGACCTTGATAACTGCACAGACTGACTATGGTCTATCGTCGTTGTAAATGGAAAACCTCGTATCTCGTTTTTGGAAAATGTCAAAGGGGAGTGAAAAAGGTGTAATAACTTTTCCCAAACTGAAATGTTTTACTTGAAATTTGGACATATTGTTCACAAATAATGTGCCATTAATACTGATCAGTAAAAATATCTCAAAACCTGCGAGAATTGTCTAAACTGGGCACACAAGTGTGTACTTTGAAAATCGCAAAAATCGACATACGAGGTTTTGCATTTACACCGACGATATATTTCTCTCATTTCACAGAAGGTACATTTTAGCGTTTCGTGTCACACTTATCTATTGACATATGACAAAATTTAATGTCTGATGTACTTAACCCATCAGACGGCAATATTTCAGACCAATTCAAATTCAAAGATGTTGCAGACGACAATTTAAATTGAATGCTGTACTGAACCTCAGTAATTACGCACCACTTTTTCTTGTTAATATTTTTTCAACAAAATCATTCATTTTGTTGACACAGTGACACAGTATCCGCCGGACACTGGGTATGCACACAACACACTCTTAAGTGCAATACATATTCATCCGTGACGCTAGCCGTCCAAACTTGGTAAACATATTTCTGCACGTGCCGCAGTATTGACCTCTTGCACAAACCAGTTTATCGATTTATGCGGTACATGTAGTCGGTGAAAGAAAGAAGACACCCAAACGTTTCATCGTTCGGAAATTTTTCATGCTTTAAACAATTCCAAGACTTTCCACTGGTGAACGTTATCGTGCTATCGGAATGTTGCAGGCAGTGATGACGTCATGTGCTATTGTACACACGATGGGATTTCATCACAAGACTATTGGCTGGCTTAGAGAACGTTTCAAACAAACTGGTGCACTGTTGGACTGCCCGGGAAGTGTTGCGCCAAAGTTCCCAACTGCAGCTCAAACAGGCACACAGCTTAAAGTGCAAAGTGATACAGGGATAGTAGAGAGTCATTCCAAATGATAGAGTCCAAAATGGGATCAGTTCCATACGTCGACGAAGCACAGACTGCATTGCTCTGCAAAGTGGTTACACGCAGCACTGATTTTGTGACTTTTACTTTAGAGGGTAGTCACGTTTGTGCGTTTGTCACGCTTAATTGCTTTAAGGTAGCGAAAAAATCTTTGACCAGAAACGAATAAACTGATAGCAGTTCGGGTTGTCGATTTACAGTTTGAAAAAGTAACATAATAAAAAAGTTATAGTGAAAAATGTAAGTGGTGCGTTATTTCTGAGGTTCAGTATATTTTACACCTTTTCGTCTTTTTGTATAGAAAACATTGTGGGAAAGGAAGAAATTGCTTGTCACAAGCAATTTCTTTATTTTCAACAGTGTTTTCCGAATGCTTTACCTTGTTGAGATTCAAAAAGAGTTTATATATGGGAATTGGTTAACTCCATTTTCTGTTTCATGAATAACATCGTATCATTCTAGAAAATACGAAATTATTCTTGGGGACACCTACGCAAAATGTCTTTGTTTTCCAAAATGTCGTAACAGCAGCTTAAATAAACAGAAGGTTCTTTTTTAACGTATAAATCTCGAACAATATATGATAAATATTCGACATTTTCTACCATAATGTTGTAGCTATTGATTGACTCGAGTTTCACTTGGGTTTCAACATGTATTGTGTCGCTTTTCAACGAAAACCTTGTAGCTGCAGCTTGTTTTCAGCTACAGTTACGAGGTTTTTGTTGAAAAGCAGCGAACTGCAGTTGTATTGCATCGACCCTTGTGCCTTGTTCCTGTGTTTTTATGCTCCCCGAAGGGAGAGCATATAGTCGCCGCTTTGTCTGTCCGTCCGTCCGTCCGTCCTGTCCGTCCGTCATTCCGTCCGTCCGTCCGTCCTTCCGAAGTGATTTCTCCATAACCCTTGAGCCAAATCAAATGAAACTTACCATGTGAACTCCCTATGACATAATGCCGATGTACTTTTCCCGGTTTTTGGATTTGAGGCCTCGTCATTGGAAAAGGGGACTTAAGGTAAAATATAGTTTTTCTATAATTTCTCCTAGTCTAATGGTCAGAATTTGATGAAATTTCATATTTGAGTAGTACATCAGATGCCCTTGACAATAAACCACGTGAAATTTGGTTATAAAAATTATGTCATGCAAAAAGGGGGCTTAACATTTGCTAGCTTTATGTTAGCTCTGCATGGCATACATTTATTGTGACAATGCCTTATTCGGGTAGCATTGTCCGTCTCTGACGGCTCTTGTTGTATTTCTAATAACAGAAAAATTACAAACGAACACAAAACCGAAACCGAGCCACCCAGCTGTACATCTAATATTGACAGCGACTCGAATTAACACACACGGCAATTTTTTACTTTTCCGAATTCAAAGATGTTGCAGACGACAATTTCAAGTTGATGAAATTGTAAAAATATTTCGATTCAGATAAGAAAACATTGTCGAAAATTAAGAAATTGCTTATTACAAGATATTTCCTAATTTTCTACAATGTTCTTCCAAGCCCTTTCTTGTTGGGGAGTCAAAATGCGTCACGGTCCAGTAAAGGGCTATATACATTCTCAAACAAGACCGGAGGGGCGTTCTTTAGAGCGACTTTTTTAAGATTTCTTAATATGTTTTGATACAGCGTTTGTGAAACCGAGATTATAAGCTAGGTGTTCCGAATGTTCCATACTTCATACAAATGACGTCATCATGACCATTCGGAGCTTCGCGATTTATGAATCATGGAGCATTCGGAACAACTCGGTCAATTCTCTCTCCTATATATTCTACAGAATTTACCGAGGCGTTCCGAAAGAAGTATAGAGCAATGGCGGCTCCCATTGATCGTCTTAAAATCTTGCTCAAAAGAACGCTTTATCCTAAAATATCTTAAGAAATCTCAAGATATCTTAAGAAATCTCACTCTATTGAACGCGCCTCGGCTGATGTCCAACTAGGCCTATTCTGGGTTTTTTAATTGCTTTTCTGTAGTATGCAATTCCTTAAAATTCGGAACATTCTAGAATTTCGTTGTCGGAACAAGGATAGAATGGACGATATTGTCGTTGAAAAGACTCGGCCTCATTTTAAAGTGGTAACCTTGAAGTTAGAACTAATATCGCCGCTTTTGTTAAAAAACAACAACAACAACAACAAAACAAAAACAAAACAAACGGAAAAAAAACAACAAAAAAAACACGAACAAACAGCTTTTTTTGAGTTGTAGATACGATTTCGGAAGAAAATCAGCGATACAGATTATAACACAGATTAGATTTTAGATTGTTCACATAATTACTTTTACATGACAAAAGATGTAATTCTTCTGAAGTGTTGACAAAGCCTTTGTATTTGATCTGAATGTCGTAATTTGATTGCTTTGTGGTTCAATGTCCGGATAACAATGTCAATCATTCAAATGACACATCGTTGATTTAGTAGACTATTGATGAATCTTATTTTATAGCAATGCATTGCCCTGGGTACTGGATTTAAAGTGACATTTCACGGTCATTCTTTATAAATGTTACTTTTATTTCTATCCGAAAGACCACATTTCCTTATGAAAATTCTTAAAATTTCAAGCCAAAATATTGCGACGTCTACCAGAAGTATATATTTTTGTGTTAAAACTAAACGAATTGTTGTGGACAACAGTTCAGATGTATATGGAATTCGTCATATCTATCTCAACTTTAAAGGTGTGTTTTTCGCTTATTAGCAACAACTTCCAGTGCCGGATCCAGGATTTCTGTGAGGGGGGTTCGTTTATACAAAAAGGGGGGTTCGTTTTATAAGTATTACACAATTTTGACTAAATTTCTGCATGAAAATGGAATAATCAGGCTATCGAACCCACCCCCCCGGATCCGCCACTGACTTCAGAAAACTGATTGCATATATATGTTCATAAGAATAACCAATCTTGACATCAAGACATACTATAAAAAATTGAAATAAAAATGAAATGTCCCTTTAAAACTCACATGACTGGTACACCAAGAAGAATGTAGTTTGTCACTGAAGACAGTGCAAGGATGCAGGTTGAAGCCAATTCTAACTCACGCCCATTTTATCGTAATCACTCTATAGTACATGTTAACTGCAGTTTCAAGCAAAATGCAGTTACGAGGTTTTTGTTGAATCGTACTGATATGTATCATCACAGGAAACGTCTTTAACATTTTCCCAAACGACACAATTTTGGACTGACCCAATTTGAAAGCCACTGCTGGCGCCAAAATGAATGTTGATAATTATAGTATTTGTGTAAAATAACGCGCAGAAAATATTGAGACGAACGGAGAAACTGCTGGTTATCAGCAGTTTCTTATTTTGTCTCAATGTTTTCCCTAGCGTTGTCTACTAGTGACGCCAAAACCAGGTCTTGTTTGGGAAAGGGTTAATTATCTAAGGTAAACAACTTTAGAAATAACTAACGTATTGGACAAACTCTACTACGGGAAATACTTCCGAGTCGTAACTAGTACGCTAACGTAGTTACATATAAAATGGATGGATTCCCTCCTTGTGTTGCAATGATTCTGTGTATGTAGAATTAGACAGATGCATGAAATATGTTTCTGTACATTTGCAGACTAATAGTGCACTGCTAGGATGCGTTTTATCCCATTACAAGACGAAAAAAATGGACTATTGCAATTTGAAATACGTTCCAGACAACAAAATGAATCTGATGAAATTTCAAAAAATATTTCAATTTTGAGTTAGAAAACATTGTGGGAAATGTTTTCCCAAGCATTTTCTGGTTAGGGAGTCAAAAGGCGTCACAATTCAGTAACGGGTTGATAAATCTTTCCTAGAACACTTCTAGTCCGATCGAGACCTTTCATGGGGGGGGGGGGGGGGGGGGGGGGGTATGACACATGCACATTTTCTGTAGTTGTCGTACAACGTGATTTTTGCTAGTGTTTTTGTCAAATATACACTGACTCCAAAATGTACTTCTTACCCAAGAGTGAAAATATAACACAAGATAAATAGAGAAGTACCACGCAATATGACATTATTTCAAAATTGGAATGTCAAATTGTATTATCGCGTTCTTCTAGAAAATAATGCGTTTATCTTCTTACGTAACTGAAAATGAAAAGGTTCGGCTAGTACAAATAAGAGTACAAATATATAGCAGGAGGTCAAAGAACATCAAAACTACTTAAAGGGCGACGGTAACAGATGGTCTAATTGCAAAAAAATGATTTTTTTTTTTTAAAAAATATGCAAAACTTTTGTGTTGACCACCTCGGGATGGTTAATAATATGCGATTCAGACAGAGAATGAGCCGAAATTACAAGACAGATAGCTGAATTTAGGGAGAATCCAAGCCTAAATTCAACCCCATCACTGATGGGGTTAGAATTATTTTTAAATTGTTGCGCATGCGCATACAGCGCGGACCATGATTCAAACGAGATTCGTACTTAAATTTCAATATGACGTCATCATGTATGTTGTGACGTCATTTAAGAAAGTCGCATGTCCTACTGTTTTGACCTACTTTCGACGTCGCTTCATGAATTTGCTATCAAATTGTGAAAAAATGAGTCGTTGCTTCAATAGTTTCTCGTAATCATTTAATCAGGTCATATAAAGCTTAAAAAGTGTACATTTCGTTTATATTTGACAATTTTTGGGTCCAAATCTGGGAAATAGTAGCTTTAAGGGTCAGAGTAACGAGACTTTGACCTCAAACAGACTAAATATTTCATATGTGTTGGGAAATCGGAAAGCATAATTTGGAGGGATTATGGTTAATCTACTACTGCACAGCGACGCCCAATGACTCCCTGACAAGAAAATGCTTGGGAAAACATTGTGGAAAATGAAGAAATTGCTTGTGACAAGCAATTTCTTCACTTTCAACAATGTTTTCTAACCCAAAATGAAAACATTTTTAAAGTTTCATCAACTTGAAATTGTCGTCTGCGACACCTTTCAAATTGGAACAGTACACAATTCTATCATTTGGTAATGAGTTAAACATGGCTATCTTATAATCTTTTTCCAGACGGCCATTTACGTAAATCATCGGATATGTTACGGTTTGAAACATTGATATACACCCACGATTTTTGTCGTTGTGTCCTAGCCTAAATTGTACTCTTATAATTGTGAAAATGACGGGCTATCGAATTATAAAGAAAATCCATTAGTTGTTATTTTAACGGGCATAATAAAATCTGTGCTTTTATATCTAGTCTGTAACTCTAATTTCCGCTTCTAGTATGGTTTATATGGCTGCTTTTCAGCTTAAACGGACCAGTCCTTAAAGTGACATTATATTCCCATCTCGTTTTTAAAGTATGTTTTTATGCCAAGATGCGTTTAAATGCTATGAGTTTTTTTTTAATTGTTGCTTATAAGCCAAAAATGCTTTTGAAGTAAAAAATTAAAAAGAAATCACTGAGAATCGTATGATGTTGACGATTCAAATGAGTACCCCAACATAGGACTTGAATTTGAAATATCAAAATTAGAAGGTCTTTACCCCCCTTTTTTCTGTAGCACTGTGGCCCAATTCAACCTAGACTGAAAAAAACCTGCGTCTTGCTAGATGACATATTGTCATTAATACTTATTTATGGTGGCTAGGGTCTTGACGACTTTGTCTATATCTTTGTAACTAGATGCCAAAGTTCACATTGTCGAGAAGGAATTGGAATAGGACAATAGTATTCTTCTTTACCAGATGATTGAATTTTTTACGGTATAAAACATATTGTTCTCTAATACGATGTAAGCTTATTTATGACATGTAGAAACTTTAAGGTATCCAACCCCTCAAAAGCACAAAGAGCCAGAGGCGAAAATTGAAAAGTGCAAATAATTCCTTAACTGTGTTATATTTCCACTCCAAATACAAACATAAGCATTTTTCACTGTTTAGAATTTTGAATTAACGCATACTTATGGAAATATTTGACAAAATGCTCAAAAATACCTCCCTTGCATATGAATATAGAGTAGAATAATATTTGTACTTGTAGGATAATCTTGAAATCCGGCACGGTAAATTAACTTATTTCAAGTGTATTTACAAGCGTGTGAAATTTTATGCATTTCGTATGGCTAGAAAGTGGCGATTTTTTAGGGTCTGTAAACCTTAAGATAGCAGCTTGGATTCTGATTAAATTGTATGTTTGGGAAAATAATTATTTTCTATAAGTGACGTCAAAGCCATGTCTTTTTTTCAGGCAGGTTAACATAGTTGGGTTACAAACTGTTTGTTAGCTTTATGATGATAAGATAATTAAACTTAGTTACGTGGGTTACAATTGATATTTTGCGTATGTTCGACACTTACCTTTCAACGCCTGGTCTTATGTCTTCGGCAATATCAAAAATTTACAAACTCACTGGTGGTGAACTAAAACAATTTCCGCTACAACAAGGTATAATAGTTTGAGTTTAAATGTGAGTTTGTAGATTTTTTTCTAATGACAATAAACCTTATTCTAAAAACAGACCGGGTTTACCGTTTGTATTGACAAACTGTCGGTGTTGTTATAAAATCTTGTAACCACGGCTTCGATAAAGCCGTAGTTACGATATTTTATAACAACACCGAAGGAATACATTGATCGCGAAAAAACGTCCCTCGCTTTGGCCGAGTTCACCACCGGTGAAACTATCAAATATACAAAAGGTTGCAGGGTGGCCAGTATTTAAGGAAACGCAAGTTTTTTCAAGCACCGCTGGTTCTAGATATTCTTATGAGTAAAATATTTCCTGGCCAGGAAACCAGGGTTATCGTCGGCGTAAATGCAAAACCTCGTATGTCGATTGTTGCGATTTTCAAAGTATAAACTTGTGTGCCCAGTTAAAGACAATTCTTGCAGGTTTTGAAATATTTTTAACTGATCAGTATTAATTACAAATCATTTATGAACAATGTGTCCAAATTTAAAGAAAACATTTCAGTTTGGGACAAGTTATTACACTTTTTCTCTCCCCTTTAAAATTTTCCATAACGAGATACGAGGTTTTGCATTTACAACGACGTTATACAAATCCGTTCTCTATTTTGCAAGTTGTTATAAATCCTGAATCCAAATGCCTGTTAGATTGACCTCTCTAATACGGCGATAATCTGGAAAACATAGGTAGAAACAAATGTCACACTGAAAACCAGCATTAAATTGCTTTTCAACAAAACACTGTAACTACAGCTTTAAACAAGCTGCAGTTAAGAGGTTTTTGTTGAAAAGCGACATTTTCTATACTATTTCTCCTTTTTCCTGGAAGGTTGTCGATGCTAAAGCATTGAGATTCCCTTCATGGTTCTGTATCAATATTGTCGGATGGGAAAGAGTTAATCGCATCTTTTCAACGAAAACCTCGTAACTGCAGCTTAAAACAAGCTGCAGTTACGATGATTTCGTTGAAAAGCGACGAAATGGTCGTCATTAGGTTTGACGTTATGTGGGTGGGTGTACCTAATTAGCTTACAGGACTGACTGAGAATTTAACAGGTTTCTGCGATAATTTGTCGACGTCATTAACTTTCATGTTTGGTCCATTTTAACGTTTTCCCGAGCAGCAGAAATTTAAGAAACATTCTTTAGGTATTTCTGAAAGAGCATATCGTCTCTTTTCAACGAAAACCTCGTAACTACAGCTTGTTTTAAGCTGCAGTTACGAGGTTTTCCCTGAAAAGCAGCGATATCTACTAATGCAAGATCTGAAAATTTCAAGTCAAAGTTTTGCGCCGTTTACAAGGAATATAAGCTTTTTCTTCAAGTTACATTAAGGTAGAATACGCCTAATGGCAACTTTAAAAATTGGGGTGACAAACACTTCTGTCTGATAGTACATTATATTAGACATCTATATGTGCAATATGACAGAAATTCGTCCAGAGGTTTACTAGAAATTTGATTTTCCCTTATCCCACCCCAACTTACAAAATTCCAATATGGCGGCCACCACTCAAAGCAAAAAAGTATCTGAATTTTGGACATAAACACATTAAATGTGTCTAGATTTTGGTTTTTATTATCAAAAACATGTTTACCAATCGTCTGATGTGAAATGATATGACCCTTGTGCGCATTTAAGAGAGATTTTGTTAAACTACTGTGTGCTTATTTAAAAATAAAGCCTCTTTATTTCCTAGTTTGAAATTTATGCCTCTGAAACAAATGTTGACAGTGCCAGAAATAAGTTCAGCACTCTCTAAAACCGATATCAAAATTATGCTTATACCTGTAGGAACACGATAAAATCCACATATGTACATTTTATCCGTCAAAATTTGAAAATATACTGTTCACAAAAAGAAGGGGATATTGTTGGATATGACATTATTTGGAGTAACAAATAAATTCTTTACCTTTTGAATCTGTTTCTAATCAGTCGAATACAATTTTTCACAATCATTTTTATTGAATTCGAAATTCTTCAATACATTTCACCAAAATTGAAACGACGTTTCATGTGTTTCTGTTACGTCACTTTTTTCACACGTCGTTAATAACGAGTTGGACCACCTCTATTGTCACAACAGGCAACACAACGACGTCTCATACTCCGAATAAGACGGCTGATAGTCTGCTGCGGGATCCTGTCCCACTCTTCTTGTAGAGCTGTACCAAGGTCACCTAACGTTCTTGGCGGTGGATTACGTCTACGTACACGTTTTCCAAGAATGTCCCAAACGTGCTCGATTGGCGATAGGTCTGGGCTCATCGCTGGCCATGGCAAAGTACGAATTTGTTGGACTTCCAGGTAGTCACTGACAATTCTTGCTCGGTGTGCCCTTGCATTATCATCCTGGAAGATGAATTGTTGTCCGTAGCGGCGAGAAAACGGAATAACGTATGGAAGTAACACATTATCACGCTAGTACTGACCCGTGACGCTACCCTGGCATATATGCAGCGGTATTCTATCCGTCATAGTGATACCTCCCCACACCATAACAGACCCTCCTCCATATCGGTCGTGGGCTACTCTTGTAGCATCCATAAATCGTTCACCAGTTCGACGCCACACCCTTCTTCGCCCGTCAAGAAAGTCCAAGTTGAATCTTGATTCATCGCTGAACATTACACGAGACCACTGGTTCATGTTCCATCGACGCCGCTCTCTACACCACACCAAACGTTCATGACGATGTCTTACAGTCAATGGTAAGACAACTTGAGGGCGTCTAGCGTTAAGACCGTCTGTGTGTAGACGGTTTCGGATAGTTTGTCTTGAGACATTGACCCCTCTGACCTCTCGAAGTTGTTGTTGGAGTTCCGTTGCCGTTAAATTCCGATTACGGAGAGCTTGATTGGTGACAAATCTGTCGTCCCGAGCGTCTGTACATCTGGGTCGCCCACTTCTTCGAATATCAACAACGTTACCAGTCCTTTGATATCTTGACCACAACCGACAGACAACAGACTGTGAAACGTTGAGTTGAACTGCAGCCTGTGACTGCGTACTTCCGGTCTGCAGCATACCAATGGCACGCAAACGTTGTGCTTCTGTAAGACGTCGCATTATTCCAACAATAAAATCGGATGCGATTACGCGATGGAGATCTTCACAAAACAATATTCTTTAAGTTTTGCTCAACTAAAGTCAAAATTATCATTATTTCGTGCGATGTTAAAATCCGCATGCTACCCCTCCCTTTTTAAATGCTGAACGTGCCGCACACGTAAAGCAAAAAATTGAATTGCATACCTACCATGATATCCACGCTTTAACGGTAAGTTTATTAAGCAAATGTAAGATTTGACTATAACATTTGCAATGGCAATAGAAGTGCACATTAATAGAATATCCCCTACTTTTTGTGAACAGTATATATAAACGTAATTCTTAGTGCCCTCATACTTTCGAACGCACTATTTCTTACCAAAAGAAGTCAATGCCCCAAATGAAGGGAACCGTAGTCCATATCTAATTATATGCTTATAACTAAACCCCAAACGTTGTATAAGACTTTCAGAAGTTGGCAAATTCTAACATATCAGTTGTGATTCCGTATGACTTTCACTATTTTAACCCTTTACCTAGTAACTAATAGAACATAGCTATTTGTAAAACGTAATGCAAATTCTAAAGACAAAATTGTACTTAATCTTTTTTGTAGTCTATTACAGCTTCCTTATACCACTTCTTCTAGATTGCATATTGAATCTAAGGACTTAAATGGAAAAATAATCTAAAAAAGGATCAAATCACGGATCAAACCACGTTACAATTAACTGACAACGAGTTTTAAATAAGGATCGCCGGCGAAGAAGTGATGAAAATCGAGTGCGAATGGCTGAACAATGATGAGCTCATCCACGCGTCGTTCTCAAACGATAGGCGTTTGATCACCACACCATAGATTTCATTAGAATACATGTATGTGTCTTCTACTGTAGGGTTTCTCTGTATATTGAGCCGACCAGTACCAAGGGAAGAAACAAGCAATATACTTACTACAATTTGTTTCCTAAATAGGAAGTTTCATTAAGTATCAAAGACTTTTAGTTTCTAATCACATACAAATTGGTGATATCAATCAAAATCATATAAAATTACATTTCATGTCTCTGAAAAATTGATGTTAAACGGAGAATCATACCAGAAAAAGATATTCAGAGCGTATTCGGGGAATTTTATTTACAAAGGGAAGTAATGTTTAGCAATATTGTTGCTAAAGATAGATACGGAAACTGTCGACATGTCAATAATATAGGCCTGTCCAGAAGTAGAGCACTTTTATTAGGTACTTTGATTATCCATTTGAATACATTGAATACTTTGATTCATAGATCGAAGATGGCCGACAAACTCAAATGGCTTGTTTGAAAAGTTGTAATTTCGTAGATTATAGAAAACCTACAAGATTTTCGTGACTAAAGACAGCTGAATTAGTTAACTCTTACTACAGACTTATTGATAATATCCTGTTTGATTCCTAAGAAACGGTGTAACCTGTCAAAAAATGCCTCAACAGCGGGCGACAAAAGGCGCGAACAAATTGCCCAAAGCTAAACCGGCAACCGCCTCTCCGAAACGGGACACACTCAAGGTAACAGATGCGGAGGAAGAAGATCATTTCGTAAATGAAGCTATGAATGACCTCGGTAATCTGAAAGTGAAAAATGACACTGATAAAATCGCAGTCAATGTGGCCAAAATCCTGATCCCATTCCTCGGTAAAACTGTTAAATCATCAGTGGAAACGTACTCAGTTCAGAAGCAAGACTTCGAGAGAGCTAAGGCTAATATCCGTGTCAATAGGTATGACAATGACCGTCTCGAACAATACACAAGGAGGGAGAACATTCGTATCCACAATCTACCTGTCGTTGAGGGGAAAACACTAACTGAAAATGTTGTTGACACTCTAAGTGAAATGTTCAGCCATGGTGCTGAGGCTGATCCGCCTGTCGTAGTGGACACAAAGGACATAAGCATTTGTCACCGTGTCAATAGAAGGCAAACAAGGGATGACGATGATGACGATTCGGGTGCTGGCAGGAAGCAAACAATTGTTCGCTTCGTTTCGAGGCGTACTGTCAGCAACGTCTACAAGTTTAAGAAAAACCTGAAAGAGATGGATAAGCACAAAAAGGACAATGTCTACATTACTGATGATCTCACACAATTGCGACTCAAACTAAAATCTGTCGTTAGGGACATCGATGGAGTCACCAAAGTCTACACGAAAGATGGAAATATCCACTGCGATAGAGGGGGTTCTCATCATGTTATTTCCAGCCCTGATGATCTTTTTAACCTGGGTGTAGATGAAATAGACTATGAGCAGCTAGGCATTCCTAGTCTTGTCTAGGCCAAGGAGGATGGTGTCGCAACCAATGCAAATTGTAACTCTAGTCAAGACGATACATCTAATCATATCATTGATCATAGTTATTGCTCAAGTTCACAGTTTAGAAAGTTAAAACTTGTTTCATTAAATGTGTGTGGCCTATGTGCCAAACTTAAATTTCCAGATTTTCAAGAATTTATAAACCAGTACGACATTATATGTCTTTCTGAAATTAAAACTGACCAGTATGATGATATTAACATAAATGGGTTTAAGTTCATAAGTGCTAGCAGAGCTTTTGCAAGGAGAAAATCTGGGGGTGTTGGTTTATTAATAAAAAATAACATATGGCCATTTGTAAAAATTTTAGACAGTTCTAATGAAAATTGTATATGGTTTACATTTAAAGATACTTATGACCTTAAATGTGTATTTGGTGCTATTTACATCCCTCCTGAGGGTTCACCTTACAGCTCTGCCAGCATTTTTGATAAACTTGAACAAGATATTATTAATTTTTGTGTTGATGATAACACTTATACTTGTTTAATAGGAGACTTCAATGCCAGAAGTGGTTTAATGTCAGATTTTATCAATATTGATGAAGAAATTGGTGACTTTACTTTGGATTTTGAATCCAAACTTATTTTAAGTAAAAACAATGTACAAGAACTTGGTTTCCCAATAGAAAGGTACTCTTTAGAATCTACAAACTGTAATAATTATGGTTATAGACTTATGGAACTGTGCAAGTCTTTAGATATACATATAGTGAATGGTAGATGTGGTGCAGACTCTTATATTGGTAAACAAACATGCAAAAATAGTAGTGTGATTGACTATGTTATTGTGTCTGCTGCACTTTTCCCGATGATTTCTTATTTTGAAGTGCTTGATTTTGATCCGTTATTGTCTGATATACATTGTCTAGTAGCATTTACTATAAATATTCAGTCCCAGACTGAAATTCCTGCAGATATAAAGCAAAATAATGATGTCCATTCTAAAGACACCATTGATCAAAATAGTTGTTTTCCTACATGGAAAGCTGAATCTAAATTAGAGTTTATGAATAGTATAAGTGAGTCTACCTTAGACCAAATTAATATTGATTTGGATGTTTTGAATCAAAGCGAAGTTTTGGATCTTGATTCTATTAATAACATTACTTCTAAAATCTCCCAGACATTAGTTGATGCAGCTGAGCATTGTAATTTGATAAAGAAGCCAAATAATTTATCTGCAAATCCGCACAGGAAATCTAAAAATCAGAAACCTTGGTTCAATAAACAAAGCGAATTAAAACGCAAAGATTATCTTTCCGCTAAACGTAACTATAAGAAATTGAATTCAAGAGAAAATTATGAAAACTTGGTGTCTGCTAGCAAAACATATAAGAAATTGATAAACAAACAACTCAGAGAGTACAATACTAATCTAACAAAAAATTAAAACAAATGAAAAATACTGATCCAAAATCTTACTGGGCTATGCTTAATAAATACTCATCAGAAGGCAAGGAAAAATTGCAAAAAGTATCTGCTGATTGTTTTTATGAACATTTTAGTAAATTAAATGAAGCCGCACCTGAAAACGATTTTGGAAACATTGATCTTGATAATCTCACTGAGTTTAATTGGGAACTAAATACCCCAATTACTGTCAGTGAGATTTCCAAGGTGATTATTAACTTAAAAAATCAAAAAGCCTGCTCTTTGAATGACAATATTCTGAATGAATATCTAAAGTATTCTAAAGACCTTATGTTACCTATTTACTGTAAACTGTTTAATCTTATATTAAACACTGGTATAATACCAGATGCATGGTCTAAAGGTACTATCTTGCCAATTTATAAAAATAAAGGTGACATTAATGACCCTGATAATTACAGAGGTATAACCATCTTAAGTTGTTTTGGCAAATTGTTTACAGCTATTCTTAACCAGAGACTGAATAATTTTTTAGAATCTGCAGGTATCTTAATAGAAGAACAAGCAGGTTTTAGGAAACATTATAGTACTACAGATCATATTTTCTCACTTCAAATGTTAATTGATTTTTATCTGTACAAGAAAAAAAAGACTATATTGTGCTTTCATTGATTATCGTAAAGCTTTTGACTCGGTCAATAGAGTTGCTCTTTGGAGAAAGTTACTCAGCAATAATATTGATGGCAAAATTTTCAAGGTAATATTTAACATTTATGATAACGCTAAATCTTGTGTTAAAGCAGGTGGTAACTTATCCATGTTCTTTAGTAGTATGTCAGGTGTCCGTCAGGGCGAAAATCTATCACCAATCTTATTCTCCTTGTTTTTGAATGATCTTGTACATTTCATGTCTAACACATGCAATGGTTTAACTACTCTATCAGAAGATATTGGTTCTGTTTTGAATAATGATGATGTTGAGGTGTTTTTTAAGCTATATCTATTACTCTATGCAGACGACACAGTCATATTTGCTGAGTCACCTGAAGAATTACAAGTTGCTCTTGACAGAATGTTGTCATATTGTGACACATGGAAGTTGAAAGTTAATACCTCCAAAAACTAAGGTAGTCATTTTTTCTAAAGGTAAGATTAGACTGAAACCAGTCTTTTACTATAATGGCGACCTTATTGAAGTTGTAGATGACTTTAGCTATTTGGGCATTAAATTTAATTATAATGGAAAATTTGGTAAAACAAAAAAACATCTTGTAGATCAAGCCAGAAAAGCTATGTTCTCGCTGGTTAGAGAAGCAAGAAAATTATCTCTACCTTTTGATATCCAGTTACATCTATTTGATAGCATGATTACCCCAATATTACTGTACGGTTCTGAAGTTTGGGGTTTGAAAATGTGGATATAATAGATCAGTTTTATCTTAAGTTCTCTAAGTCATTATTGGGCGTAAAGCAATCAACACCTAGCATTATGGTGTATGGTGAACTAGGTACTATGCCATTGCATTTGAAAATAAAAAGTAGAGTTTTAAATTTCTGGTATAGAATAGTATGTGGTAAGGAAGAAAAAATTTGTAATAGGTTATATCAGCTTATTCATTATTTACACGAAAATAATTTATACCATTCTGATTGGATTAAAACTGTGCATAATACACTAAATGATTTAGGTCTTACTGACATCTGGTTATCGCATGACCAATTTTATTCACAAATAGCTTTTAAAAATAAAGTTAAAACTAGGATAACGGATCAGTATAAGCAAAAATGGGAAAGTAGCATGGGAGAAACAGAGAGATGTTTTAACTACAGGTTGTACAAAAAAGAGCTCTGCTTTGAAAACTACTTAAAAATATTGCCATTTACACTATCTAAGTATTTATCTAAATTTAGATGCCTTAGCCATAAATTACCCATTGAAAATGGACGTTACTTTAACATAGAGAGAAACGAACGCTTATGCCAGTTGTGTAATACAAGAGAGATAGGAGATGAATTCCATTATTTGTTTAAATGTCACTTTTTTCACAGGAGTAGAATTAAATTTCTTCCTCTTTGGAGTTTCCAATCACCAAATACATTAAAATTCGAACAACTCATGTCTTCTGACAATAGAATTGACTTGACTAAATTAGCACTTTTTATAAAAATAATACTGACTAAATTTAAGTAATACTGAAACTGCCATCTTCCTCTTAGAATTTAACACTAAGAAATATAACAGTATAAATTATGCATGAAATTTCTTTTTTGGGTTTGCATATATACAATTTGATAGTTGCAGGAGGTGTAGAGCCGCGCAGTACTGTACTGTAATGCACAGACCTGCACGGCCCTGCACATCACCTGTTTATAGCCTTATCTTATTAAGTGCTGGTTGTCCCCTTTTCCCGGACGAGTCCTGGTTTTTGAGTCTCTGGAGGGAATTGTCTTGGAAAATATGTGGGGGATTGAAGGGATTTCTGATGATCAGCAATTTCTTCCTTTCCCTTCATATTTTTGACTATTGTCGTCACATTCTGCCTTTGAAACTACCAATCGTTTCGTCATCTGTAGCATCTCTTGGGTTAGAGCAGTCTAAAATACTGTCATTTGGGAAGGGGTTAGCCAGGATTTGTCAATTAAATTGTATTTCTATCATGTACTGTACTTCACATGCCATTTTATGTTTGTTTATATTTGTTTCATGTTCCTTTTTAGCTCTTATGCCCGCAATGGGCCTGGAGTAAATAAAAAACTTGTTGTTGAAAAAAAACTTGTTGTTGATAGAGTACTTTGATTAGGTACTTTGATTGTCCAGAATACCTTGAATACTTTGATTCCATGCTGGAGTTGTATCTATTTTTTGCACAACTTCATGCATATTAATCCGGATCTCAAGATTATGCTTTAAGAAAAAAAATTTTTCACAAATATTATTTTACTCTATATTCATATACAAGGGAGGCAATTTTGAACATTTTTGTCAAATATTTCCATAAGTATGCATTAATTAAAAAAATTCTAAACCGTTCAAAATGCTTATGTTTTTATTTTGAATGAAAATATAACACAGTTTAGGAATTACTGGCACTTTTCAAATTTTGCCTCTAGCTATTTAGTGCTTTTGATGGGTTGTATACGTTTACAATGGGGGGGGGGGGGGGGGGGTCTTCCTGTGAAGAAAACACTATGGGAAGTGAGGAAATTGATTGTTTCATGATATAGTTTTAGTGCTGTTTCTATTGTATTTTTTCACTTGCAAGGTTTTTCTTTTAGGGAAGCGAAACCCAGATCTTGTTTGGGAAAGGGTTCAATAAAATTGGAATTCCGGTAACAACGTTCAAAATATTTATGCAGTCGTATATCGTGAAAAGATCTTAGCTTCTAGAACATTTAAATGTTTCCGAGTGTCAACCTCTGCAATATATTCGTCTGTGCAGAAATTATCGCTGCTTTTAAACCAAATCCTCGTAACTGCAGCTTGTTCTAAGCTGCAGTTACGAGGATTTCGTTGAAAAGCGACGTTATTTGGCAAGAGAATCTCATTTGTATGGATTTATAAGCATCTTTGTATGCCGAAAATAATACTGCTGAAACTCGTTCGTTGTGTCGAAGTCTTAGAGAGCGTAAAGTATTGCCTTGAGATATCCGAAATTTTGACTCGTCTGAGTTTTTTTAGCTGTTGCTTATAAGCGAAAAATGCACATTTAAAGCTGAGATAGAAATAACAAATTCCATATAAATCTAAACTGTTGTAGATATCAATTTGTTTCATTTTAATACAAAAATATATATTTTTCGTATACGATGCAATATTTTGGCTTGATATTTTCCGAACGGCATATGACCTCGAGAAATTCGGATGTGACCCGTCCGATTTTGTTAAGTTTCGATTGAAATGATATTTAGCTTTTTTTCTAAACATTTCCCATTCAATTATTGCATACAAATTCTTTCCTTATCTACATCAATTGGGTTGTTTAAACCAGCTTTCAAGTAAGATCAGTCAAGGTTATTGACGTTCGGGAATATCTTGTTCAAGAACTCGTGTCGCTTCAATGAAAAATGGCATTCCCATTAACCCATTACAAGATATCAACATTTTAGACGGGTCAACATTTAGAGATGTAGACGAAAATACAAGTGAATTAAGTTTTGCATTGAGGGGGGGGGGGGGGGTCTTCCTGTGTAGAAAACACTATGGGAAATGAGGGAATTGATTGTTTCATGATATAGTTTTCGTTACATTTCGTTATCATTTCCTCAACCTATCTCTATATAGATAAACTTCTTACAACGCTTCAAAGAGCATATTGAGCTAAATTTTGGAAATACTGGAATCGGCGTAGGCATATCCTTTTTCCCCATCATTTTTATTTTTTCACCGAGTTTTTGGCCTTGAAGAAGGCCAAATTTAGCATGCCATTTTTCTCAGGGCGTGCAGAATCACTAGTCGGCCTTATCTTGTGAAAACGTTGAACGCAGATAGTGTTCTTGCGCGATGAAAAGTAGATCGGAACTGGATTAGATCTATACTACTTTATGCAGATTTTGTAAATTTCGACCCATGTACATTACAAAAGAAGTAAACACAAACAAGCGGCGATGAAATTATTTTCATGATTTTTCATCCCCGTCTCGATCTGCGCATGGGTTGAACACCCCCCCTCCC
Organism: Fragum sueziense; assembly: GCA_963680895.1. Taxonomy (NCBI): domain Eukaryota; kingdom Metazoa; phylum Mollusca; class Bivalvia; order Cardiida; family Cardiidae; genus Fragum; species Fragum sueziense. Next base: position 12,562,352 of record OY804610.1, read on the forward strand.
TGGGAAAAGTCCCTGATTCCGCGCTTGTATATTAATACGCGTAGATTGACTGAAGACGATGAATCTTCTCGTAAGATCAATTACGGAAATGTATAGCTCTAAGCACTGGGGTTTTGCTTTGTAATGCTTATATGGGTATGGCAATTTGTCATTCAACCAAATGCATTTTTAAAACACTCAGCGTATTGCGGCATATTGTAATCTCTTTACTATGCTAATTAATATTTAAAGGAACTCGTTCATTGCAAAATTTTCCGTAAATGTTCGTTTTTCCCCCGCGAAAGAACTATTGGGTGCATAGAAATACCGGAACACCATGGAACGCATATAGTAATTACCGGAACACACGGAACGCGTCAGTGATTACCGATACACACTTGAAATATTTGGTTTTCCAATACCGTAGGTAATAGTAACGATTTGTTATTCTTTAATCTGTCTTAAAACTTTGTTATTTATATATCTATGTATTTGTATGTGTTAGATAGTTATGTTTTAATAGGCAGATTCATGATTTAATAAGGTTCTAAATGATATATTGTGAAGATATATAGAATAACATCACGATTTGTCGGCAATGATTTAACTTCATTTAATAAATCGTTATCCAATCCATTACTGCATCTTGATTGTTTGAACAAGATATGAAATATGGAATTTACCATTATCTCACCCATTCCAAAATGTAAAAACTTTTGACTTGTCAAATTCCAAAGCTAATGCAGACGACATAATGGGCATTAATAAATTTGGAAATTGTGCTCAATATAGCAAAAAAAAAAAAAAAAAAAAAATACAGAGTAGAACGTACATTTTCTAATTATGCCGCATTGTTTTCCAAAAACATATTTTACCAGAGGTGTAAAGAAATATTACAAGATATACAGTTGATCTATTGTCAAGGTCATCTCCAATCTTTCTCTAGAAACAGGTATTGTCCCCAAAGATTAGAGAAGTAAAACAGTAGCACCCGTCTATAAAAAGCTGTCCAAAGTATAAAGCCAGCAACTATAGGCCAATCTCTTTAATCTGCATAGCATCAACAATTATGGCGCGCATCCTGATAACAAACATCATGGGCCACTTTGATAAGAATAATCTACTTAGCCAGTACCAGCATGGCTTCAGAGCAAAACATACCTGTGAATCTCAATCGATTAGCCTTACCCAAGAAGCATGCGACAATCTTGAAAATAGTCAACAAGCGGATATATACTTGAAATGGATTTTAGTGAGGCATTTGATTTGGAACCACCTTCCTATAGCCGTCTCGGATGCTACTACGCTCAGGGGCTCAGGGTCGCCCTACCACAGCATGCTGCAGCCCTACCCAGTAGCAAGTAACCGGTTTATGGGTGTACATAGTTTTAACTGTACCGTATAGACTTTTAGCTGTACATAACCAATGGAAGAGGTGATTGTCTCATCCCATCGTACATCTTCGCAAGCCAAGGGTTCTACCTCCACTTTGTTCCTTACGAACCCTTGGCCGCTCGCCTCTATGGAGATCGAAAGTACCGCTGTGCGATTTCACTGGACGCGATAACTTTCCCATTATCCAATCATAACAAAATTTACAAGCCCTCTTGGTCAAAACGAAAACAATGCGGCTGACGTGAAAATCGATATCCGTATCTGACGCACCGCCTAACACGTTTTAGTACGAGGCTTTTGATTAGCCAGAAATAGCAACTGCAACGGGCCGTGACTCTTTATCACCGAAAGGTGGAGCGGCGGTACTTTCGATTTCTATAGAAGCGAGCGGCCAAGGGTTCGTAAGGAACAAAGTGGAGGTAGAACCCTTGGCTTGCGAAGACGCCCATCGTAGGTCAAATATACATTCTATGAAGAACCATGACCTTAACCGGAAGAAGAAGAATGTTGATCACAGCAATTAAATATCCAAATTGAATAAGCTGGGTGTCCTTCCACTGATCTCAAGATGGATATAATCCTTCTAAAAGGAGCGTTCTCAATGAGTAGGTATTGATGATCAATCATCAACTACTCTACCCGTTCTCTTAGGCGTCCCTCAGGGTTCAGTGCTCTGTCCATGTCTTTTCTTAGCGTATATAAATGATCTGAATGTCGTCACATTAGTGCAAAAACTCAATATCTGCAAATTTGTAATTTTACAGGAGAAGCAAAAAACTGATTTAAACTTTCTGTATAAAGTTGATCTTGCCCATTTTCTCACAGAGGAATAATTGATTATTAACATTCACTTGTATTTCTGACTTGTGCATGATTTTATATTAGTTAACAAGATATTTGAAAAAATGTCACTTATCACAATTTGTCGCTGATTTTTTTTGGTGCAAAAACTCAATAAGAGCCCTTATCATGCTAAAACGAAATAATTTCAAAAAAATCTTTACTGCAAAAAAGAAAATAATAGAATCAATATAGGAAATTTATAGCATAATTCCTTAGTCTATGAATGTTTAAGCTTTTAGATTTTGTGGATATCAAATTTACATTTTCAATTTATACAAATGATAAATTTAATTCTTCATAATTTTCACAATACAACAAATCTAATTTTTGCAACAGTATAATTTTACCATTCTTTATATCTATTGATAAACAAGCTCCAAACAGTTGATTTTGTGAAGAATGTTGCCTGTATAATGGCTATAATATATTATTACATTCTGTTACTATAAATAGTAACATTTTCGACTAGAATCGGCCAGATATTGGCTGGGCCGAAAAAGATATATCTATGTGAATCCTTAGCAGCGGGCAGATATGCGATATCTGCCCGCTGCTAAGGAATTTATTCTAAAGACTATAGCTACAGATCTTTTGCACGTGCCTTACTATAATATCACATTTATCCATATTAATGCAATAACCTATAAAACTTAGAGATTATTACACGGCTGATGCGGGCCGGAGGTGATATCGGCCCGCAACCGTGATATCTGTCCCGAGGTCTTAATAAAAAAAAGGCTGCCGTCGTAACGTTCTCTGTCTTCACTTCAAGTGTGATTTATGTAAGAAATGAATGATATTGAGTTTATTTCAACAGGAACATCTGTGGAAATTTTATTTAAAGGTAATATTTATTCATCGAATAAAGTTTTTTGTAACAAAAAGAATGCAATATACAGATTATTACACAGCAGATTCGGGCCGGAGAGTGATATCCGCCCTTACCTTGATATCTGCCCTCGGTCTAAAGACCTCGGGACAGATATCACGGTTGTGGGCCGATATCACCCTCCGGCCCTCATCAGTCGTGTAATAATTTCTAAGTATTATAGGTTATTGCATTAATATGGATAAATGTGGTATATAATAATGTGCCTGATAAGTTCTTTGGGGAGATTTGCCCAATCTACGTACATGAACAGAGCCTATGGGCAAAGAACAGGTCCAAAACATTTCATTCCCAAGTCAAAAAACTTTTTGTAGAAAAATCAAACATGTTGAAAAAATATGTACCGTAATTATGTATTGCACTTGTATGAAAATACAAGGTTCTACAAACAGCAAGATGTTATGATGACATTATACGAAGTGTTTCGTTAAATCTTGCTTTTGAAGAAACATTATTGGGTGAAAAACATAAAGTCTTCAGCTCCATTGGCCTAGGGAAGTTTCAGTAACTGAATGAACATTCACAATAGCATGCATTTTCGGGCATCTTCAACGTTATGACTGAATTGCGACTGATAGTATGGTCTCTACTGACATATAAAATAATAAAAAATTAATTTACTGTTGCAGCAAAACCATCTCATGATCTAAAATTTGCGTTCCTCTCTGGAGTGGGAATCCAATAAATTTATACAGTAGTTTGACTTATGTGCATGCTATGATGCAGTAAATGTACTGATGTAGATAATTGTTCTTTAACTGGATGTGAAACTGCCCATGGTGAACAGAAATGCAAAATGACACAGATCTTGTTAAAGGCTTCCTCTAAGGACTTTATCATTTTAAAACAATGGTAATCCAAAATGTTATAAAATATCTTAGCGCACAAATTACTGACAGTCACTTTCATTGACTGCAGAATAGCAGCTAGTGTATTCAACATTCTTTAGTCAACCATTGATTTTGAACAATTACAACATTTTACACATGAGACAGAAATTATGGGTTGCATACATGAGACAGAAATCATGGGTTGCATATTTGGTTAAACCATGTAATGCATCAAAAAAGTAAATAATCTAGTGTTTTAATTAAGTTAACAATATGCAATAAATTTGGTTAAAATTGTTCGTAAAAAGTCTCGCTGAGAAAATGCAAGGTAATATTGATAAAGAATAGAAAAACATAACTACCCAGTAAACAATAGGTTTTGGTGACGAAGACGTTTTTTACTAGTCTTGGTTTGGAAAACGTTTTTGATAAGTTTTGACGACGTGTTGTTATCTTTGAGATGTATTGAATACGTAAAGACGACGTACTTAAATCAAAACCAACTCGTTACTTGATGACAACTACACGTATCTAAACACGGAAATGATATTGATATTGGTAAAATATCACATTTTGTTTGACTTTCTTGATAGTTAAACACATTTTGAATATTCAAACTCTTATTTCCCTTATGTTTTAAAGATGACGCTTTTAATTCGTTTCAAAAACATTTTAAACACGATTTCTTTTCCATGTATATTAAAGTACCTTCATGGTTACGTTTCCAAAACGTTTCAAAAAGGTTTTTCTACAAGTTAAAAAAAGTTTGTGCAATGCTTCACTTGATGAATGTTTGATTCAAATAGTTCATTATTCGCGTGAAGATAATATTTTTCTATGTGTTTATTTTAGTTTATTAGAAAAACAACCGAAATGCTAATGTTTGCAATTGACGGTTCAGAAAACGTTTTAGATACGTTTTGGTTGTGATTTGCATTTTAACGACGAATTAGATACGTTTACACAACGTACTTAAACCACAACCAACCTTAATCAAAATGGAATGTACAAAAACACCAACACGGATATTATATACATGTATCCTAAGTTCATGTGTGTAATATTCTTGAAAATTCGAACATTTAATTCCTATTTCATACATTCGCACCCTTTACAGTGTATGTAGTTTTTGATTTCTTTTATAAACACGTGTTCAACACGTTTTGAACACGTTTCCTGCTGACATTATTTGTAGCAACTTGGCAGACACGTTTTCATAACGTTTATAGCACGTTCGGTCTTACAAATGTATTGAAGACCGGATTATTACGTTTTCATAACTGCATTCTAACGTTTTTAAAACGTTTTTACTTAAAAATACCAATAGCAAACTGCATGGAAACTTGAAAATAACACTTTTTTTGTAACGTCCAAAGAACGATTGGTTTTGGAAACGTGTTGAAGAAGTTTCGAAGCCGCCATTCTAATGTTTTTATACTGAGCTGAGGACGTTTTCGTATCCCTAAAAGTGTCCCTTTCCGAGACGTTTGGAAAACATTGTCATTTAGATTTAAGCACATTTCGTTTAACCCTTTTGCAACTAGACGTATTGAGAACCAGATTATTACGTTCTGATGACTGCATTCCAACGGTCTCTAAACGTTTCTACCTAAAATACCTGCAAACGTTTCCAACAGACGTGTTGGTGACGTATTATTACCCCGATAAAGTGCCCCCTCGACCGACGTTCGGAAAACGTTTTCAAGAATGTGTTGAAAACTTTAATAATACTAAAAGAAAACTACATGGAAACTTAATTCTAAAACGTTTTCATAACGTTTATAGCACGTTCGGTTTTAAAAACGTATTGAAGACCGGGCTATATCGTTTTCAAGTAAACAAAAGGTTTTGACGACGAAGATGTTCCTTACAAGTCTTGGATTGGAAAACGTGTTTCATTCGTTTTGACAACGTGTTTTCATCGTAAGGACGTATCAAATACGCAAAGACGACGCACTTAAAACACAACCAACTGAGGACTTGATGAAAACGATAAATATGAAAACATGGAAATGGTATCACATGTTTAAATTGTAACGTTTTGTTTGACTTTCATGATAGTAAGACTTATTTTGAATATTGAAACCCCTTAATTTGCTTATCTTCTACAGTGAACGTTTTTAATTCGTCTCAAAAACGTTTTTATAATGTTTTCTTTTTCATGCGTATTACAGAACCTTCAAAGCCATGTTTTTTTACATCCCTAGATCTAACTTTTACAGTGCTTTACGTTTTTAATTTTTACGTAAAACGTATTGAAAACGTTTGAATGCGTTTTCTTCTAACATTATTTTTAGCAACTTGATTGCCACGTATTTTACACGTTTTCAAACGAAAAGTTTTGATGCAAGCGTGGGTTCTTTTGGTTTGCATCTTTATAAAATCCGTGAAACAAGTTTAAACAATGATTACTACAATGCTTCATATCGTGAATGTTCAGTCAAATATTTCATCATTTTAAAAGAGAAAGTAAACTGACGTTTATAAGTCGTTTTAAAAACGTTTCCACAAACATCCGGGTACTTTTATTTCAAACCACAAATTTTCGGGCGCCATTTTGTTGATGTTGACAGAGTGCAAACGTTGAAAGAGTACAAACCACATTTTATTCATATTCACACCGGTAATTCTGAAGGAAACATTGGGTAAGTCGATCATTGAAATATTCTTTATTTCAATAACCGCATTTTAACGATTTATTTTTAACACGGATGAGTAAATAATGTGTGTTTTGCAAATTTTGAAGAAACTCAGCTTGGATACTTCACCAAACTGTTCTAAATCTTATTATATATAAGTGACTCATCTTAGTTTGAAGTACAAGTTGTTCTAATTGACATTTAATGTATGTGAGACATTGTTTTTAATTCTCTTGTCTCAAAATAGATTTATTTATACACCACCTATAACAACATCGTTTTCAGTACGTCCTGAAAACGTCGTTTAAAACTTTTCAGATAGAAAAGTAGATCTAACATTCATTGTTCGTGTGTACTAGTAGTTAACAAGTGTCGAGGTTATTAAATTACTGAAAGCCTTGATACTGGGTATCAAATCTTGTCCTCGGTCTTACGTATACTAAAGTACCAACAACATTTTGTCAACGTTGTTGAAACGTATTCTGGATTTTTACACTTAGACTTTTCCTAAATCAAATGAAATGCACAAAATTTATCTATCAATACTGAATTGTACTAGATTTAGCAATCAGCTGATGAAAGTCTAAGACCTGTGTCTCAGTACTAAAATAATCATCACATATCAGTTTGCTACATTGCCTACATATCGACCATGTCCATACATAATTATATGGTGTTTTTTTTTGTTTTGTTTTGTTTTGTTTTTTGTTTGCTTTTTGATAAACTTTGAAAATTCTTATTAAAATTGTCAGAAACTTTAATTGGAAAACAAATAGTCAGAGCTAGTATTACCTTTCTGTGTATATCATCAATCATTCTCAATTTCACACTTAAATCTAATATATGTTTTATATTTCATAGGCTTATGAGTTGATTGTTCACCCGACGACGACTATCCTCCATTGCCTGTACTACAGCACATACTTGCTAGCAATTCAACGAACACACATGAGCACAATCCCTAAGAAGTGTTTCAGTCCCATGTTTCACTTTATGAAACGCGGTCGAAGGTAGAAGGCGTATGCGAGGAAGATGTTTACTGTATGGACGTTAATAAATGACGATAGTTTTTCTGACAATTCTTTGATGCGGAGGACATACCTACAGATATTGAGGATATTATTGATATATATGGTCATCCAATTGTGCCTCCTGACTTGGAGTGACTCCAAAAACTCAAGTAGTAGTAATGTTGACCATGCAGATTTTAGCGAGAGAACGTGTAGCTACATAATATCAAGACAATCTCTTTCAGTAAGCGCAACGTTGTAACTATAATTGTAAATATAAAAACGTGCTGGAGTCTAAAACATACATATGGATAGACGAAACCTACTCAGAACACCTCAATACCACCAAAACATTCAACTAAACGCTGTGGTGGCTACAAGAATGTTGGACTCACTTCCAGAGTTCAAATAAAACAATCAAGATGTTAAATTAAATAACAATACTATATTTTGTGCAAGTATACATGATGCTCCAATGTTTAAGTTAAACAGTGATCAGTTTTGGCAATTGTTATGTCGAGTTTGAAGAGCAAGTCCTTTATTGTATTCTTGTATCATGGGAAAATGAAACCAGATAATATACGATAATACTAAAGGACTTTATCGAAGAATATACAGACTTGCATCAAAATAGATAGGCGGAATCTTACCCATGGTATACCACAATTCACAAGACTGCGATATATACTAAACTGGAGAACGAACACTGCTCACTTAATTTTCTGTCATTGACTCTCTGTTTATCAAAAGATAATTAATTGGGATAATTATATTGTTTTGTCTTTTCGACCCATCTGTCATTCTGTCTATGCCTGTCTGCAAATTCAACTTTTTTCAAAAACATCTGTGTTAGATAAGTCATTGGGAAACATTGGAGAAAGAAGAAAACGCGATAACCAAGTTCCACAACAGTATATACTTTTGCTCAAATATGTTATGTTGCATTGTACATAAATGCAGCTGTTATCTACTTATTAATGATGTGTCGTCTGCAACAACTTTCAAATTGGACCACCTTTTTTGTCTTTTTGGATAAGGTTAACATTTTAATTACCTCAGATAATAATAAAGCTCATGTTTGTTATGTAACGTTTTCTCATTAATGCATTTTTTTTCCAAACAAGTCCTGTTTTCCATGACCCTACTTTTGATGAAATTGTTTTGGAAAAAAAGAGAAAAGAAAATAATACTTTTAATCATCAAATTCTCCATTTTCTTCAATTGCAAATAAAAGTGCTTTCAGGCAAACTCATTCCAGAGACTTTAAGGTAAAATACCAGTAATGTTACCATTTTGAGATTCATTAAACATTGGATTTTTTTTCGAGTGGCCTCGTTACGTATCCGAACCTATTCGGGCCCGGTCGTTAATATTCGGAAGTGAAGAATTCCACCGCCGAATGCTTTCTATCGCGCCCAAATAATTCAGACGTCGAGAGAATCTCATTAGGGGTATACTACCTTAAGTACACAAACTCAATTAACGACTGTTTACTCTCTTAGTACGATGTGAAAATTCGTTAAGTTTACCCTTTCCGAAACAACAGCAACAATAGAGGATAGTTCAGTTGGTTAGCTTCTGCAGATGACAAAATGGTTAATAATATAGGAAATTTTGTAGAATATAGCACGGGATATATAGAGACAAAAGATAAAAAATGCTGGACGTCAGCATTCACACCTTTTGTTTCAATCTTTTCCCAAGCCTTTTATATAAGGGACGTCAAAACCAGATCTTGACTGGAAAAGGGTTAAACGAAATGTTCTAAAATCTTAATGACAACGTTTTCCAAACGTCTCAGAAAGGGGCACTTTTAGAGGTACGAAAACTTCTTTAACACAGATTGTAACGTTTTGCGTTCGACGTGAAAACGTTAGAATGGCGGCTTCGAAACATCTTCGACACGTTCCCAAAACCAAACGTTCTTTAAACGTTATGAAAACGTGTTAATATCAAGTTTCCATGTAGTTTTCCATTGGTATTTAAGTAGAAACGTTTTAGAAACGTTAGAATGCAGTCATGAAAACGTACTTACCCGGTCTTCAATACGTTTTTCAAACCAAACATGTTTAAAACGTTATAAAGGCGTTTTAGAATCAAGTTTCCATGCAGTTTTCTCTTAGTATTATTGAAATTTTCAACACGTTTTTGAAAACGTTTTCCGAACGTCGGCCGAGGGGGCCACTTTTTGGGGTAATAAGACGTCTTCAACACGTTTGTTGGAAACGTTCGCATGTGTCTGTGGTAGAAACGTTTTGAAACCGTTTGAATGTAGTCATCAAAACGTAATAATCTGGTCGTCAATACGTATCGAAAACCAAACGTTCTTAAAACGTGTTAAAAACGTTCTAGAGGCTTGTTTTCACGAAGTATTCTCTTGGTATTATTGAAGTTTTTACCACGTTTTTGAAAACGTTTTCCGAACGTCGGTTGAGGGGGCCACTTTTTGGGGTAATAAGACGTCTTCAACACGTTTCATGGAAACGTTTGTTGGAAACGTCGTCGTTACGTTTGGAAGACTGAAAATCATTCAGTTTTCACAAAGTTTTCTATTGGTATTATTGAAGGTTTGAAAACGTTTTTGAAAACGTTTTCCGAACGTCGGTCGAGGGGGCCACTTTTTCGGGTAGTAAGACGACTTCGTTACGTTTGTTGAAAACGTTTTGTGGAAACGTCGTCGCTACGTTTTGAAAACTAAAAATTGTTTACTGGGTAATTATGATTCTGCATACATGTAATATATCTTACCATTACCAAATTTCATCAATTTCTATAAGTACTATCAAAAACGCATAAAAACTTGCCAGAATTAGTTATTTTTACAATTCTTTCTTTAAATATTTAACTAAAGACACTTAATTATGAATTTTTATAGGGTTAATTCACGTTTTTGAGGTCGTTAACATTCTCAGAGGCCCAAAAAATGCGTTATCGCCTGAGACCGAAGGTCGAGGGCGATAACCCATTTTGTGGCCTCTGAGAATGTTAACGACCGAAAAAACGTGAATTGACGCTATTATTGCATAAAATATGAAGAATTTGCAAAGAAATGTAATGAAATAAGACGAATAACTGAAAAACTTTGTGAAACTTTAGCCACATTTTCACCGACAGACACCAGAGTTTTCCGGCATTCGACTCGACATAAGTCCGATATCCACTAGACGGGCCGTTAGATCTACATCGTGTAGCTATGTAGTCAAGTTTCATCGCATGTTTACTGACATAATCTTCATTTGGGTTGGCGAAATCGTAACAATATTCGACTAAGTTTTCTTTTGGATACATACTCTGGATATTCTAACGTTCATTTCAGTGCGGGTACAGTAATAAAACAAAAGGTCGGAACTTCCGAGGTAGATCTCTGGTTCGTTTCAGACATTCGTTCATTTCGATAAAAAACAAAGTTGTAAAGGAAAAATTGCAGTAACTAAAAGAAGAACAAGAAACACATAGGCTTACCATCACATTTGACCTAGACCACAACCACTCAATTCTAATCTATATTCTTCCATGTCCACGAAATCCACTTTTAGTTCAAAATCTGTCAGCTGCCCGTTTGTTTACCTTTTGATTCCAAGAATTAAACCTACGTCACTATATTACGTCATCAGATATGGTTACACTGGGAGACCTAGTTTATTGGGGTTTAAACTGGAAATGGGGTCTTATAAGAATTTACATCGCGGAAAAGGGAAATGACAAAATTTCGGCTTTATTTTCAATTTTCTGAAGCACTCACAACAAATCCCCGATCGAGGATATGTGAATGCAAAACCGGTCCGAAATTCACGTGAATTTACTGAATAACGACCGTTTTTGACAATATCAGACTGATTTTTGCATGTTATCCAATGCCAATAACAGACTGAAAAGACACATTTTAGGCAATAATAGCTATTAATAAGACGTCGCGCATGGTATTGCGGCACTAAAATGTAACATCAAACTAGCGAATGTCAATTCTAATCATTGCGTAACGTTAAAGTTTTTGCGTAGACGGTTGTGATGTGTTTTTTAATGTTTACTCTCTTTACAAACTAAAGTGATGTATACATAAAAGACCAAATTTTAGTAAATATCCCACTATTTCCGTCCATTGTCTTTTCTTAGCTTTAACGCCACTTTGATTCATTCTATTATTTGTCTGAAAAATGTGACAATTAGATGATTTCAAGTTAACTTTAAATAAAAATTTTACGTCGAATAAAATTTTTGTCCACAAGAAAAAATTCGAATATCTCTTTTACTTTGAATTACTTTGCGTTGAAATTTTAATATGTTAAATAAGAAAAAAATGGTATTTCCTCATTGAAATTATTTTTTGTACGAATAAAGGAACTGGTATTTTTTAACATCTAAAGAGTAAAAAAGTGACGTTTTCAACGACCCGAAACATTTTCTGTCCACACGCATTTAACGCAATAATTGTTTCGTTTATTATTCTAACAGGCTTTCTTCTATATATTTTAGAAAAAGAGAAAAATGGTATTTTCTATATTAAGTTTGGTAGTATCTGAGTCATTAATTACCAAAATATTTAGGAAAATTTTCATTTTTTCTACGACGTAATTGTAATTGTTACACTTCGATTTTTGGTAAACAAATTGAGATAATTTGCGTAATCGACATCGAAATTTGATTTCTTTGCACCAACACATTCTACAGCATCTCCATTATCATAAAATATATTTTTCTGTGTGTTTGACGTTAACTAACCACATTTTTTTTTATAAATATCCGTCGCATTTGTACATTTATGTTACATGTTACACGCATTTTTTCGCTTAATTTACGAATAAAAATTCTCTCTAGTAAATTTATACAAACTAACGAACTGAAAAAAACATGACATAGAAAAAGATCACAATTTTACTGTTATTTTGATATATAACAAAGTTATGAGAAGGTAAATAGGTCTTGCGAAATTTAGTTATGAATCCCGGAGGGTACCAGCGTTTTTTGAAAAGTGACGCAATACCGTGCGCGACGTCTTACCCTTTAGGATGTCATTAATGATGTAATAAATGCAGATATTCATTTCTTGCATTAAACAATTTTCCTGTAAAAGTAAAATAATTCAGTGCAAGAAGTGAATAAAAGCAGTTATTCAGTTTTTGCGCTAAAAAAATTGACCATCTGTAGATATTGAGTTTTGCTTCTATTGAAAAAAATCACATTTCTAATTTGAAATTCAACATGAAATTTTTTTTAGGATATGTAAACCATGCAAAGGATTAATTTAATGCAAAAAAAGCATTTTTGGAAAAAAATGCACTTATTGAGTTATTGCACTAGGGTGACGATGTGTTCAAATTCTTCAAGGCCTTCAGCGCTTTCAGCGCTTTGATTTCTTCTAGGGAAGCGAAACCCAGATCTTTTTTTGGAAAGAGTTAACATTTCTTTCAATTCGAATTCGGTAACAACGTTCAAAATAATTATGCTGTCGTATTTCGTGAAAATATCTTACAGTCTAGAACATTTAAATGTTTCCGAGTGTCAACCTCTGCAATATATTCGTCTGTGCAGAAATTATCGCTGCTTTTAAACCAAATCCTCGTAACTGCAGCTTGTTCTAAGCTGCAGTTACGAGGTTTTCGTTGAAAAGCGACGTTATTTGGCAAGCGAATCGCATTTGTATAGATTTATAAGCATCTTTGTGTACCGAAAATAAAACAGGTGAAACTCGGTCGTTGGGTCGAAGTCGTTGAAAACGTCATAGCGCTGTTTTAACCCTTTCCCAAACAAGACCTGCTTTTGACGTCCTGCTTGGGAAAACATTGAAACATAGCGCTGTTTTAACCCTTGCCCAAACAAGACCTGCTTTTGACGTCCTGCTTGGGAAAACATTGAAACAAAAGATGACACTGGTGATAACCAGCAGTTTCTCCTTTTGTCTCAATATTTTCTATGCCATATTTTACACAAGTTTTTGAAGTAGATCACCCTAAAAGTTTGACGTTTGGGAAAGGGTTAAACAAAAATATCGTAATTGCAGCTTAAAACAAGCTGCAGTAACGAGGGTTTCGTTGAAAAGCGACGATATTACCTCGAGAAATTCGAATGTGTCTCGTCCGATTTTGTTCAGTTTCGATCTAAATGAAATTCTGCATTTTTCTTTTGCCTAAACATTTCCTATTCATACGAAATATATTGTATTATTTAAATCCCTTTCCTTATGAATATCCATTTTGTTGTTTGTACCAGCTTTCAAGTAAGATTCGCCCAGGTTATTGGCGTTCGGGAATATCTTAACCTTTTCCTAGACAAGGCCTAGTTTTGACGTCCACATTACGATGATATGTGGAAAATTAAGACAAAAATGCTGTTTCTCAGCATTTTCTTCTTTTTGTCTTAATGTGGTGTGTTTTATTGTGAATAACATTTTAAAGTGTATTTACATCCATGTAGCCGTCTGTCAGCATCTTTCAAATAAGACCCACCCTCGAAAGTTTGACATTACACTGACCGAGTTTCAATACATTATGTTTTTTAACACAATCAATCCTTATTTCACAGAAAGTTGAAGTTCGTGTCAGAAGCGATAGAAAGTGGTCACGCAATGTCGCTCTCTGTCAAATTTGAATTGTCAAACAGAATGTGTTATGTCTGTGACAGAAAATTTTAATCCTTTCACAAACGACAAAAAATATGCAGTTGCACAAGACTTGACACTAGGTCAAAAGTAGAAAATGTGTATTTTTTCAAAGAAAATATTAATGGAAAAGGACACATGGTTCTTTATTGGACTGCTTGTATACTTAAATGTCATTTTCCCAGAGCCCGTCTCATTTATATCAACTCTATCCAAAACAAGACCTGTGTGTTTTAAAGTCCCCATATAGAAAAAAAGGTTGAGAAAACATTGAGGCAAAAGAAGAAAATGCTGATATAAATCAGCATTTTCTCCTTTTGCCTCAATATTTTCTGTACTATATCAAACACATTCATTTTGTTGTTTGCAGCAGCTTTTGAATTGGACCATTCTATTTTTTTTTTTATTTTGGAAAATATTAAATAACACCCTGTTCCAGTGAGGTGACAAACTCACTATAATCAGGCATGATTGTCTAGCAACTGTCTTTACTAATAATGGTCTAATATTGTACACAGAAAAGTGGGATTTAGATCAGGATATAAAATATAAACCTGAAATAAGGTCAGGTATCATATACTGAACCATAAAAGAAACTTTCGCCAAGTTTATATTAAATAACACCTTTTTTCCAGTGAGGTGGTACAATTACTATAATCAAGCATGATTGTCTAGCAACTGTCTTTACTGATAATGGTCTAATATTGTACACAGAAAAAGTGGGATTTAGATCAAAATATAAAATATGAACTTGAAATTAGGTCAGGTATCATATACTGAACCATAAAAGAAACTTTCGCCTAGTTTATATTAACCCATTACCACAAATTGACTCCTTTTGACTCCCCACAAAATAATGGCCTTAGAAAATATTGTGGAAAATGAAGAAATTGCTTGTGACAAGCAATTTGTTCATTTACCACAATGTTTTCTACGTAAAAAGACCTAAAAATTCAAAATTTCATTCGCTTGAAATTGTCGTCTGCATCATCTTTGAATTTGGAATGGTTTAAAAATTTGCCGTTTGGAAAAAGGTTAAATAACACCCTTTTCTAGTGAGGTGGCACAATTACTACGATCATGCAAGATTGTCTAGCAACTGTCTTTACTGATAATGGTCTAATATTGTACACAGAAAAGTGGGATTTAGATCAGGATATAAAATATGAACTTGAAATAAGGTCAGGTATCATATACTGAACCATAAAAGAAACTTTCGCCAAGTTTATAATAAATAACACCTTTTCCCAGTGAGGTGACAGAATTACTAGAATCAAGCAAGATTGTCTAGCAACTGTCTTTACTAATAAAGGTCTAATATTGTACACAGTAAAGTGGGATTTCGATTAAGATCTAAAATATGAACCTGACATAAGGCCAGGTACCATATACTGAACCATAAAAGAAACTTTCGACAAGTCTAAATGTATATATGTACATGTATGTATAGTTTCAATCCTTGCGCAAAACTCGAATTTTACGTTGTACAAAACGCATTGAGGTTTATATATAGGGACTAAGTGACCGATTTTGCAAACTAAAGGAGTTTTAAAAGAGACATTTCAGATTATTTTTTTCATAATATTTACTATTATTTTTTTCTGAAAGAGCAAAGTTTCTTATGACAATTCCGAAAATTTCAAGCTAAAATATTGAACCGTTTACGAGGAATATAATAACAATATTAATTTTTTATGCTAAAGTTAAACAAATTGTTGTGGACAACAGGTCAGATTTAAATGAATTTGTCATTTCTGTTTCAACTTTAAATGCGTATTTTTCGCTTATAAAAACTGATAGCATTTGTACGTATTAGAATAACCAATCTTTGAATCAAGACATAAACTTTAAAAATATGAAATTAGAACGGTGTTTCCCTTTAAATGAGTAACATGGTTGTACATGTGTACATCTAAGTGATACCATTGAACAACTGCCACTTGCCTTGTGAAAGTTTCTTTTTTGGTTCAGTATATCGCTGCATATCAACAAAAAACTTCATAATTGTAGCTTCTTTTAAGTTGCAGTTACGAGGCTTTTTGATGAAAAACGACGATATTTACTTGTCTAGAAATACTTCTTGGAGCCCGTCTACAGGAAAGTTTCCTGTCAACTTAGTCCGAAACACGTACGATTTAAATTTAGAAATTGCAATGTTATGACATATAATTGGAATTGAAAAAAATGTTTTGTGAAACACTAATGCCCCCGAAAATGCAAAATGTTATGTTTTCACGTTAAGTTTTCGGAATGACAGATGGACAGACAGACGGACGGACGGACAGACGAACAACGGCAAAACAATATGCCCGCGATCTTAATACGGGCGGGGGGGGGGGGGGGGGGGGGATAAAAATATCAGAAATCGTCGCTTTTCAACTTAAACTTCGTAACTGCATGCAGCTGGCGAAGTTTTTGTTGAAAAACAGCGAAATGTTGTTACTCATCAAAAGGTTCAATAAATCAGACCGGTATATCGCTACATTGATTCCAACGGATCTTATCTACCGTTATAAAGGTAGTCCACCACCAATGAGATTCGAGCGACATCGGAATTATTCGAGCCCGAACTTTCCACCGCCGCATGCTTACGACCGAGTCCGAATAAGTTCGGATACGTAGCGATGACGCTCGAAAATATCCGATGTTTCATGAATCTCAAAATGGCCACATTACCGGTATTCTACCTTAAATAACCAGGTTGTAGTTCCAATGGTCGAAGAAAGGCCATGATATAGCACTGAAAGGCAGCCATATAAAACATAATGAGAACGGAAATTAGAATTACAGACTAGATCTAAAATCACAGATTATCTCTTTATACCCGTTAAAGTAACAACTAATGGGTTTTTATAATTCAATATCCTAGCATGTTCACAATTATAAGAGTACAATATAGGCTAGGATACTAGGACAAGGAGCGTGGGTGTATATCAATGTTTCCAATAGCAATAAATTTTGTGCTAAAAAAAAGACTGTGTTTAACGTTATGTTTTGATTTTTTGAAATCACTCGCTATTTCTATTAGCTAAGCAGATTAGTGCAAAAATCATGCATTTATGATGCAAGCATCAAATTTGGCACATATATTCATAAGACCATGTAGTTTCATAAAAACCCCTTAGCCACTCAAAAATTCAAGATGGCTGCCTTTTTTCAAGATGGCCGCCATTGCCAATTTGAAAATATCGTTTTCACCCTAAAACCTGATATAATTGGCCGATTTTTGTAATTTTTATACCAAAATGTATGTTTTTCAGCGCAAGAAAACAGAATTTCAGCATATTTAATGCATAAAATCCCTCCTTCATATGTTTTTTAGCAAAACTGGGCAAAATAAGCGGGATTTATCAGCCTTTAGGCATATTGTTTCTTTCCAACAAAAATGTAGTAAAGTTCATGTTGACTTTCTTTCTAATAGCCTATATCCGAGGAATTACGTAAACTGGTTCGGGAAAAGGGCCTTTATATTATTTAAAAGCCTGGTCACATACAATTTTACGTCCATATCACGTCCACGTCGCGTCCACAATTATGCTGTAAAACTGACCATCTTCGGACGTGCTTCAGCTGTGATGTGGACGCGTATTTGTGTATACGACCAGACTTTAAATCTATTGGAGTTAAACGCCATTTTATTTTAACTGCTTTCAAGCTGCTCACCCACATGGGTTAACGATTATCAAACCATTGGTGGGGACAATTTTGTAAGAAAGGATATTTACCGCGGCCGGGAATCAAACACGGGACCTCTTTCGATAGAGGGATCAGACCTTAAGACCACGTTCCAAAACTGCCCGAGCCTAAACGTAACCCGATCAAAATTGTCTGAAAATGACTATGGCATTTCATCTTAATTCTTAAAAAAACCTCGTGACTGCAGCTTGTTTAAAGCTGCAATTACGAGTTTTTTGTTGAAAAAAAAAAACGACGATGTGCTATTATATCATTAATCCGAGTCTTCTCTGATGTAAATACGCTCTTTGATATTTTGATAGCGAAAAATCAAAATATCAAAGAGCGTATTTACATCAGAGTAGACTCGGGTTATTATATCATTTGCGATAACAATGGGTCTAACTTAGAATTTGCTTCAACCTGCATCCTTGCTCTAGATCTATCTTAAGTGACAACCTTCACTTTTTGGTGTGAGTTTTAATTCTAGTACCCATGACAATACATTATGATAAAATCAGATTCATCGATGGTCTAAAAACCAATGATGTGTTATTTGAAGAGTTGACATTTTCATCTGGACATTGAACCAGAAAGCAATCAAATTACGACATTCAGACAAAATACAAAAGCTTTGTCAACATTTCAGAAGAACTACATCTTTTGTCATGTAAAAGTAATTATCTGATCATTCTATTGATGTAAAAATCTAATCTGAGCTTTACTCTAGAATTTCTAACAAGGTCAACGTTTGAAGCAAGGTCATTGATTTGAAAATGCAAATGAGCCAGGATCTGGAAAAAAAGTTCCTTATGACATTTGGCAGCAACATGGATCTAGATCAGCCTGCGTATACACGCAGTCGGATCAAGATCCATGTTTTTCTCCAACAGTTTGTTCATGACAACTATCAACTTTTGGTTTAGCAAAATAAAACCTTATTAGACTACATTTGACCACAGCCTGACTTTAAATTTTTGCTTTTTAAAAACCTCACTGGAAAAGGGTGTTATTTATTATATGTTGTAATGGACCCTTTTCCAGATTCTGGCTCATGTACTACTCTGCGAATGAAAGGGATGTCTTTTAGATACAATCTTGATTAACCCTTTCCCAAACAAGACCTGGTTTTGACGTTTTATTAGATGAGGCTTGGGGAAACATTGAGGCAAAAGAAGAAAGTGCTGATAATCAGCTCTTTCGCATTTGCCTCAATATTGTCCGGGGCTTCATTATACAGGAATCCTATCTGTAGAAGCATGAATTTTGCGTCTGCAACTCCTTTCAAATAGGACAAGTCAAAAATTTGCCGTTTGGCAAGAAGGACATTGTAACAAGGACAGTAAGTGATGTTCCGAAAACAGGAATAAAAGATTAACGCCGCTTGTTTTGTCTACAAACAAGACGATTATCTTTAATCTGTCATTGTTTCGTTTTTTGTTCTTTTAGGCGTTGTGTTTTCGTAACCCCATATCTTTATTGTCCGTTTTTCTTCCATTTAATCTTTTTTAGTAACCTCATGTAGAGCTACAGATAAGAAAGGGTTGAAGACATTATAATTGTGGTATTTCAATTCCAAACTCTGTGTTCTCTGTATCTATTTGAAACGTCTCGCTGGGACTATTCCAAATAGTACCTTCATTACCATAGAACGTTGGGCACCATAATGGACACTGTTTACTAAAAGGCAAGTTTTCAACTTCTCAGAGTTCATGTGTTGTGGACGACATAATCAGTGTTACGAGGAGCAAACCATTTGCACTTTATAGAACTGAATGTTTAGAAAAGAATGTATTAAATGAAAATAATAAAACAAAAATGCTGGTCATCAGCGTTTTCGCTATTTCTCTCTGTCCTTTACAATGTCTTCTTAAATAGTGTCCTCAAAACCAGGACATTCTTTGGTAATCGTTGGTGTTATTGCAAAGCCTGGTATCAACAGCTTGATTAAAGCTGTAGATACGATGTTTTGCAATAACACCGACTAAATGGTTAATGGAATCTGACAATGCCCAGTAATAACATTTGCCAAAGGCATGTTTAAGATCAAATCACACCATTGCCAATGAATATTTATAGAAATGGAAATTTTGTGAGGCCATTCGCGTAATTTGTGAAGTACATTGTACATCGCCAATGTCAACCATACTTAAGTATAATCTCATGAGAACATGCTCAACTTCAAAGGGATACTCTCCAACGTTGAAGGGTATTCGATTGAAGTTCACGTGGATTTCGTGCGATTTGAGCACGGTGCTCAGATTTGAGCATGAGAACGTACTAAAGTTTTTTCGAGAAGCCGGGGCCAGGTGTTACGATCTGGAAATGATTATAATCCTATACCCTACTATACTTGTAATCTAACTGCAACAACAACAACAGTAACAGCAAAACAACAACAACAACAACAACAACAACAAGAACAACACATTTAAAAAAAATATGCTTGACTGCCCCACATCCACCCGCTTTATAGTCTATACTTAGTACATTTAAAAACGCAGAGTTTTCAAAGCCTTAAATCAAGATGTTGTAAGATGTTATAAGAAATAAAAATATTTTTTATGAATCTCCCACAAGTTTTTAAACGTGAATAGAAAAGATTAGAGTTAGTAATTTTTTATCGTTTTACGGCGCCATAGCCAGAGCGTTAAACACGTTGGCGTTGTGTAAATTTGATTCACGTGAAACTGGAGTTAAATTGCAACATGTTTATAAAGTTTATCTATAGGGACACTATAAAAACACGTTTCATTGAGTTATTCTCAATTCTATCAGTGTGTCCCGTCTTCTTGAAAATGTGAGGAACCAAGTTTTGGGAACGCATTTGTTTGGTTTTTCAAACTTGGACATTTCACGGCACGTAGGATGCCGTAACTTATTAATATCACGACTAGTGACACGATGGCTAGACCACATACTGTGGTTACACACTATTGGCCT
Organism: Fragum sueziense; assembly: GCA_963680895.1. Taxonomy (NCBI): domain Eukaryota; kingdom Metazoa; phylum Mollusca; class Bivalvia; order Cardiida; family Cardiidae; genus Fragum; species Fragum sueziense. Next base: position 12,583,150 of record OY804610.1, read on the forward strand.
AATATGTACCCTGTAGACTATGTTTGGAATGGCCTGAAGAGATGCGTGTATTCACGTACCCCACCACCCAAAACGTTGCAAAAACTTCGATTTCCTGTTATTCAAGAACTGAACAAAATGCCACAAGAGGTTTCATTGCGAGAAAAGTCCTTTCTATGCGACGACGATGTAAGGCTTTATTTCAAGCTTTATGTAGGCACACTAGTTATTAATTGATTTGACATATCTCAATTAAAAATGATCAAATTTTATTCCGACGTATATTTAAAGCATCTTCGACCTTTTGAGTTTATGGAATTAGATAAATCAACGAAAATAAACCCGCATTACGTAGCCTTTGCTTGTCATTTCCATCCTTTAAGAGAACGAAGTATCTCTGCGGAATTAAATGTGCTCAGTATATGACTATTGACTTGTATTCGTTTAAAAACTCACTCCCCCAACAAGACTTGATTCGGCGGCTCTTAGAGAGAAAGCTTTGAAACACGTTGAGGCAAAAGAAGACAATGCTAAAATAATATACGTAAAAACTGCCTTAAAACTTTCCGGACAACCCTCGTAGATGTTCTTTTATCCGTCTGCTTCAGTTCTTTCGGTACTACATTGCTGCTTTTTAAACACAAGCATTATCATTGCATGTTTTTGTTGAAAGGCGATGATATTTTGCACTAATCCAATCTTTATCAACATCGAATAAGTCGTTTGCATCGGCTTTCAAATTAGAACAGTCATTCTTTTTGTCGTTTGGGTAAAAGTTTAGATGCATTTCTTGTATTGGGAAAGAGCTTTCAAAATACAAAAATCTTTACTTTTGTACTCGTATAATCAAAGGGAAACAACCCTTTCTGTAACAATCTTGGATGATCCAATATGGTTCGACTTCATCAACTTAACCGTAACGTAATTTCGGATAAACAGTAGTATTTCGTCGTTGTTATTCTCAAACTTCGCAAATATAGCTTGTTTGAAGACGAGTTACGAGATTTTTTAACAAAACCGGTGGGTAATTAATACATAATGGTAAACCTAGTTTACTTTTAGCCCAAAATGCAAATTGCCATTACACCGACGAACATTTTCGTCTCTTACTTTTTTCACAAGTATCCTAAATTGGCGATGCCACATCATGACTTGTGTGTGAAAGTATTAACCCTTTCCCAAACAAGATATGGTTTAACATCTATAAGAGAATGAGCTTGGGAAAAGATAATCAGCATTTTCTTCTTTTGTCTCAATATTTTCTACGTGTATAGTACCAAGCAATTTAGTATTGGAAATTCAATGCCCTGTCCAGGCCAGTGTCTGAATATTAGATGGCTGAATTGGAATTTCCTTAAATATTCAGTGCGAAATAAGGAACATTCGTTCCTGTGAGTCTGTGTGCACAATTCCAATGTTTATCAACGCGCAATTTGACGCCTTTAGCAGCTTTTTAAGCAGAAAACTCTTACATTTTACCATTTGAGAATTAATTCTGTCTAATCGAATTTACTAGACACTTTGAATATAAATGGGACTAGACATTTTGGTTAATATTTCCAAACAGCGAAATTCTGCACTGTTCAGATGACAACACAAAATAATAAAGGTAGGACATGTGTAGATATAGCACAGAAAATATTTGGGAAAAAAAGGAGAAAGTGCTGTTTATAAACGTTTCCTTATTTTCCTATTTTTATGCCCCAAATAGGGAGGCATCATAAATTTGACTTGTCTGTCCGTCCGTCCGTCTGTCTGTCCGTCCGTCTGTCCGTCATTCCGTCCAAAAACTTTAACATTGGCCATAACTTCCTTATTACTTAGCATATTCGCTTCATACTTTACCACAACATTCCTTGGTACATTACCTTTCTGTAGGCACATACTTTGGTGACCTTGACCCCTGGATGACCTTGACCTTGAACATAGATTGGCCATAATTTAAAATCAAAGCGGTGTCGGGGGCATTGTCATCTTACAGTGACAGCTCTTGTTTTTTATTAAATTCTTTTCTATTAAAGACGTCGTAACTTTGTTTAATTCGGGAGAGGATTAAGAGGAAAGTTAGATGTCAGTCTTTTTCTTATAAATTCAAATAAATTACCGGTCGTTGCAACGACAAAATAGTGCCGTTTACTCTTTCCCAAACTAGACCTGGTTTTGACGTCCTGAGAAGAAAGGGGTAGGGAAAACACCGGAGAATGGTGATGATCAGCATATTCTTCTTTTGTCTCAATATTTTCCAGGCTACATACGTACAGTCACATTCTACGAAGGCTTGACCGTTTACTTTTAATACGGCCTGATAGTAGCATAATCTTGCTACACATTTCATAGGCGTTGACGCATTGAAAGTATTCTCACGTTAATTAATGGTATTCCACATGGCTCATAACAGATATTGATAAGATAGACAATTCATATATCCGTACTCACTGCGCTAGAATGAGTTATCTTTCTTCGATCCATCTATTTACAGTATATCGCCTGTTAGTCCGTCTGATGAAATCAAAAAAGGGGGCTATTTAAGGAGTTCGCTGCACCCCCTATGTACCAAGGTTGTTATATATCATTTTAAAGCTTGAAATATGCTGGATACGATGCACGATGTTGTCAAGTTGTAAACCTGTGCAGCTCCCGTGTAAACTCACAAATGTGTGGGTGGGGTAAGACAACACATAAATTATTTGAAATGCATTTGTCAAATAGAAATCGAATTTAACCCAATAACTTAGGAATGTACTCTTTCCAATTCATAAAACCACAATCAAATAAACCAGAAGCGATATACAAAAGACATTTCAATCAATTTTACGCAGAAATAATGCTCATATATCTCGTCAATTTGCATATGGTGGGTGGGGTAATTCATGCACAGTAAAATACTTAGCCACACAAACAAATATTCACATTATTGTTCCATGAAACGTTTGCACAACCGTTTTTAGATTGAATACATCTTATTCCGGTCTTGTTAGAACATCTCTACCAAATATTTTAACAGATTTAAACAAGACACAGCTCTAGGCTTCTCTTGAAAATGACACCTCTTTCCCTGTTTCTTACAACATAGTCCGTCTAATTCTTTGAAATAAGAGGGCTTTTTAAGGACATCGTTTCACTCCTAAGCATCGATGTACCAATGTTGTTATATACAATTTTAAAGCTTGAAATGTGCTGGATACGATGCACGATGTTGTCAAGTTGTAAACCCACGCGGGTCCTGTGTAAACACACAAATATGTGGGTGGGGTAAGATAACATATAAATTACTTGAAATACAATTTTCAAATAGAAATCGTCTTAAACACAATCACGTAAGAATGTACTCATTCGAATTCATCAAATTACTCTGGAGTAAACCAGAAGAGATACACAAAACACATTTCAATCAATTATACGCAGAAATAATGCTCAGATATCTCGTCAATTTGTATGTGGTGGATGAGGTGTTTTATTAACAGTAATATACTTAGCCACACAAACAAATATTCGCATTGATGTTCTTTGAAATGTCTGTATAACCGTTTACAGATGAAATACAACTTATTTGGAATTTAGTAAAACACCTTCACTCTATATCTTGACACATACATACAAGACACAGTTCTAGACTACACTTGAAAATGACCCCCCCCCCCCATATCCTACAACATAGTCCATTAGATGAAATCACACAAGGGGTTATTGAAGGAGTTGCTGCATCCGACCCCGTACCAATGCTGTTATATATCATTTTAAAGCTTGAAATGTGCTGGATACGATGCACGATGTTGTCATGTTGTAAACCTGCGCAGGTCCCGTGTAAACACACAAATATGTGGGTGGGGTAAGAAATGCATTTGTCAAATATAAATCGTCTTAGACCCACTCTTTTTGAAGGTTCTTAATCGAATGCATGCTCTTATGATTAAAATAACCAGAAGTGACATAGAAAATACATTTAAATTGATTATACGCAGTTTATACGCAGAAATAATTCCAGGTAGTTAGTCAATTTGCATATTGTTACTAGATTATTGCTAGACACAGTAGAAAACGTACTAGCCACACGTTTGTACAGCCGTTTAGATTAAATAAATTAATAAATATTAGATAGATTGAATACAACTTATTTGGACATTGGTACAGGTGCAACATCTTTACCCAATTTAATAGATATAAACAAAACATAGTTCTAGGCTGCTCTCAAATGTCCCTTCTTTCCATGTAGCTTACAATAATCTCTGCTTTAACCATTCATAGTCAGATAGTAAAACTTAATTTCTATGGATCACAATCCTTTCAAGAGCATCCGCTGAAAATATTTTAGCATTCTTTGATATAATAGATATAATGATTGGTGAATCCAAAAGATTTCACTGTGATATCACTGGACAACACACTAATAATATGATAGCCTTCAAGATGGCGGCCAACAGTAGATATACACATGGAATAGATACATAGAACATTCATTTTGATTCTGACTTGATCTGAAAAATGAATACAAATAATTTTGAGGACAGTCTTGAAGATTCACACAAAGATGAATATTTAAACTTTAAATAATGGTTAATAAGAGGGACGTAATTAATTTCTGAATGGCCCCTTGGGAGTAAAATACCTTCATGCGCTTAGCAAAAAATCTCTTTTGGAGAATCGTTTTGTTAAGTTCATGTTTCCACTCTCTCAAATTATTCTGTAAATTTCTTGATCTTTATCTATCTTTTATAAATTTACTAAAAAGGGGGCACAATTCAGCTATTGTGATCAAATGGGCCTTCTATAACCTTATCGAAGATGTTGCAATTTAACTCTTTTAAGTTTTGCACTTTCAAATAAAGCAGACCATTATATCAAGAGTTTACTGTCCTCGAAAAATGTCTAAGATGCTTTTTTTTTACCAAATCTCGGATACCTACACATGCTACAATGGGTTTAACTTCTATTACAAAGTCTTAAAATTCAATTGGTGATACAGCTGACCGAATGCAGTCATTTCATTGATTCTCTCGTCACTTATTTAGGGAAGATTAAACCAAAACGGTCCTCAAAAGAGAGCTCTTATCTGATTGTACGGATCGATGTAAAGTTTCGGATGCTGTTTTCGTCTGTTAATACAAAAGATTAGTAGCTATTTTCTATAGGGGACGAAATGGTGTGAGTTAGCTGGGTCTTCGATGATGGTTTTGACCAATTTTTAACAAAGTTGGCTAGACGGTGTTGATCATACGACCTAGGGCATATACGAGTAAGGGACGTTTTATTAAATTGTAACTCCATGTAAGCATACACCGCCATTGTGGTCTCTCGTCATTAATTTGTATGATATAATGTGTGATGTATATCAAAACTCATTTGATTTGGAATTCTGAAGGACGGGAATTCAACACTATAAAAATGCAAAACTTGATAACACTAGGTTACTGTTTTGTCACAAAATTGAGGATGATTAGGGCATTGCTCATAGATTTTAATTCCATTGGGGTTTTTATATATGTATAGTTTGTCTTTATTTTTCTTCATTTCTAAACTTATATATGGTATTCTATGTCTATTGCAATTATATATCATTAGTTGTTTTCTCCATTTATCCATCCATTATACTTTTGGCTCCTCTTTTTAATTTGGTCATTAACATTTTGCTACATCAATCTTGTGTACCACAACTAGTTTGTCCTATTTTTTAACGACATAATTGTTACAAACCTTTATTATTTGATGCAAGATCTTTATAATAAAAGTCTTCTTTTTAAGCTTTCCATGGACATTCACACTGAATTCCAGTGATGATAATAATTATGTCTCGTCGAAAATAGGATTCACAATTTTAGAAAAAACTGGCTTTAACAAGTATCATAGTGACAGCAGTAGTTTTAGTTGAAAAGTTTTTAAGGCTAATTGATCAGATTACGAGGGCTGTTAAAAAAATTCGTAGACTTTTGTTATAACTTTCATGTTTTCAAACAAATATCCATAAAACTTCACAGTGTGGTAGAAAAAACCTTTCCTAGTCTAAATAACGAATTTTTGCAAGTTTTGCGCAACCAGAATTTCGATTTGGGGTTGCTATAGAAACACACTTTTGCTAAACCGGGGCAGGGGTTAAAATTAATGTCGTCGCTTTTGTATTTTACTCTGTGGAATGGCTTTTCAATATTTCAAACATCAGAAAGAAATAGAAATTTGATTCACCACTATTGACCAACAGAATGACAAGTTATTGTATGATTTTAAATGTTATCTTTCAAATAAACAACATTACAAAGGAGATGCTGGGTAAAAAAATGTGAACGTCGAAATGTAAGCTTTGCTGCATTTTGTCTAGAAAATACAAATATCACATCAAAAAAGAAAGTAATCTCACTTTTAAAAAATGCAATATGCGCTTACATTTATCTTTCAACTGAATAGTTACATGTTTAGTTTTGGTAGGAAGAGAAAAGGCTATGCTAGGCTCAGTCATATAGCAGATACAAAGAAAAGCTAGATGCGTATAAGCGTCATTTACGTTTAAAGCACTAGTAAGAATATCATCAATATTCACGATTAAAAAGTCATGAAAACGAGTATTTTAATCTCTAGAAATATAAAACAAAATTCATAGTAAATGATAACAGGACATATAATCAAGAACTATCAATGTTGTGCAATGCTTGAGTGCTAGAAACGTTGCTTTCGTTGTGAATCATTTGACCTGACGTCGACGTCATTGTTCACCTGCCCCGCTTTGACGTCAGGGTGTGTTTTAAAACGTCAACTAAACAGAAACCGTTAAAGATAGAAAGTTCAAATTTTCACAGCCTATTCTCTTATAATTGTTTTTTTATAAAATGCGTTAAATTTTGAAATTTTGTTCATTTGTTTAGACGCTATGGATAAAGTCTACGAATTATTTGAACGGCCCTCGTATATAGAATAATATACTTTTATAATTCCCCATCTTATGGTGAAAAGTGTACCTATCATAGAAATATTATAATGATTATATTGTAACGGTTATTTTATAACGCAATGGCTTTCGTAATAATTTCGTTAAGCCATGCGTTCAAAATATAGTTTTGTAAACTAATAACCATCACATTCCATCTGTTCCATCGAATTTGGATTACTACTTTGGATATATTTTGTTCTGGAAGTTTAGGTCCGAATCGGATAAATAAATCCCAATACATCTCCCACTCAATTAATGAATATATCGTTTTCTCATTAACGACAATGTATAAATTCTTATGATATATACAACCTTGATAAGCATTGTAATATCCATATTATCTAAGACGTATTCTCATTTTGTGCCATTAGGTACTAGTCTCGAATTGACTTCGTTTGAATTAGCAAAACTGACGTTTCAGACTTCATTTTACACACAATTTACAAATATAAACAAATTCTAAAAACATGTTACAATTAGTTAAATAGCTATAAAGTGACTGAGGCCTATGGTTACCATAAGCACTACAGCCATCACGATTATAAGCTGTCATTGTGCGATAATGTGCACCGATAGCACATCTTTGGTGTGATCACCACAAAAAGAATCTCTGTAATATTTTTTTCTGATCACAATGTAATCGTTATTAGATTGAGACTGATAACTCCAATTCTTGAGTGAACAGTCCTAATAAGCACCCATACTTCCCACAGTTTTGATGAATTTTCTTAAACAAAAAGTATTTACAAGTGCATCTTACATACCTACAGTCTAATTTGAAGCTTTAAAACATGTTTTAGTTTCCCCCAATCTAGGATAAAACGTCGCTATTTTTTCCAATTCCGCTGGCCCAGGGCCCAAACACAAAATGTAGCAAGACTCTGGGTTCTGACATCACTTTCTGTTTCATAAGAATTTAGTTTAGTTAATTTTTAAATGCTTAAGGTAGAATCCTGAAGAAAGTTGAGTCCACTTTCAAAAAAGTATGGATCCGTCATTGCCATTTTCTTGGTGAAATCGATTGGAATGTGTTTTGTATATCACTTCCGGTTATTTCAATCACAATGCCATACATTTGAGTGAGAAAATGTCTAAAAGGTTGGGTTTAAGACATTTTATATTTGACAAATGCATTTCATTTTTGTCTTACCCCATCCACATATTTGTGTGTTTACACGGGACCTGCATAGGTTTAAAACTTGACAACATCGTACATTGTATCCAGCATATTTCAAACTTTAAAAATGTATATTACAGCATACATCGGGGTGGGATGCAGTAACTCCTTCAATAGCCCCTCGTGTGATATCATCTAACGGACTATGTTGTAAGTTACAGCGGGGGGGGGGGGGGCAAGTGCAGTCTTAAAATGTGTTTTGTATATATCTGTTAGGATATAGGGTGACAGTATTTAACTAAGATCCAAATAAGTTGTATTTAATCTGTAAACGGTTGTACAAAGTTTTCACAGACAAATAATGCGATTATTTGTTTGTGTGGCTAAGTATATTATTGTTTATAAAACAGCCCATCCACCATAAGCAAATTGACTCGGCTTATAAACAATTGAAACGTATTCTGTATATCCAATCCGGTTTATTTGATGATAATTTTATGAATTTGAATGAGCACAATCCTAAGGTTGGGTTTAAGAAAATTATCATTTGGCAAATGTATTTCAAGTAATGTATTACCCTACCCACATATGTGTTTATTTACACGGTACCTGCACAGGTTTACAACTTGACAACATCGTGCATCGTATTTGGCATATATCAAGCTTTAAAATGGTATATAACAACCTTGGTACATCATGGGTAAGGGGTTCAGATAGTTCCTTAAATAGCGCCCTTATTTAATATCATCTGACGGACTATATTGCAAGATACAGGGAAAGAGGAGGTATTTTAAAGATCGGCATAGATCTGTGTGTTGTTCATATCTGTTAAGATATTGGGTGAAGATGTTTTACTAAGATCCAAATTAGTTGTATTTAAAGGGGGAATAACACTTAACATCTTACAAATTTTCAGAGAACTTCGTGCAAAAAATAAATATATATTATGAAAATATGGCCTTTAAATTGCATCTATGCCAAATCTTAGCTTTCTATCTTGTGTATTGGCTAGGATGTTGACGGATTTAAAACCCCATGTTTTATTATTATAATTTTTATCCCCCCGACAAAAAATCAAGGGGTTTTAAATCCGTCGACATCTAAGCCAATACACAAGGTAGAAACCTAAGATTTGGCATATATGCAATTTAAAGACCATATTTTAATAATATATATTTATTTTTTTGTACGAAGTTCTCGGAAAATTTGCAAGATGTTAAGTGTTATTCCCCCTTTAATCTATAAATGGTTGTACAAACATTTCACGGAACACTAATGCGATTATTTGTTTGTGTGGCTAAGTATTTTACTGTGCTTAAATTACCACTCCCACCATATGCAAATTGACAAGATATATGAGCATTATTTCTGCGTATGATTGATTAAAATGTGTATTGTATATTTCTTCTGGTTCATTAGATAGAAATTTGATGAATTCGAATGAGTACATTACTACGAGATAGGGTTTAAGACGATTTCTTTTTGAGAATTGTATTTCAAATAATTTATATGTTATCTTACCCCACCCATATATTTGTGTGTTTACACAGGACCCGCGTGAGTTTACAACTTGACAACATCGTGCATCGTATCCAGCACATTTCAAGCTTTAAAATTGTATATAACAACATTGGTACATCGATGCTTAGGGGTGAAACGATGTCCTTAAAAAGCCCACTTATTTCAAAGAATTAGACGGACTATGTTGTAAGAAACAGGGAAAGAGGGGTCATTTTCAAGAGAAGCCTAGAACTGTGTCTTGTTTAAATCTGTTAAAATTTTGGGTAGAGATGTTTTACCAAGACCTGAATAAATTGTATTCAATCTAAAAACGGTTGTGCAAGCGTTTCATGGAACAATAATGTGATTATTTGTTTGTGTGGCTAAGTTTTTTACTGTGCATAAATTACCCCACCCACCATATGCAAATTGACGAGATATATGAGCATTATTTCTGCGTAAAATTGATTGAAATGTCTTTTGTATATCGCTTCTGGTTTATTTGATTGTGGTTTTATGAATTGGAAAGAGTACATTCCTAAGTTATTGGGTTAAATTCGATTTCTATTTGACAAATGCATTTCAAATAATTTATGTGTTGTCTTACCCCACCCACATATTTGTGTGTTTACACGGGAGCTGCACAGGTTTACAACTTGACAACATCGTGCATCGTATCCAGCATATTTCAAGCTTTAAAATGGTATATAACAACCTTGGTACCTAGGGGGTGCAGCGAAATTATTTTTTACCTGGGTCATCAGACGGACTATGTCTGAATTTATGACTTTAACACAGACCTCTTGGAAAATATCGAAATGCAAAAAGCAAAAAGAAATCACTAATAACTAGCATTTTCTGTCATATTCAGAAATCATTTCATGAATATAGTGAGATTTATTTAGTCATTGAATTTTGTTAATGATGTGGATATATATTGAAGAGTCAAGTCCGTGGTTGGCCATGATAGGATTAGCGCGATATTTTCAAGGGACTTGTTGTTGTTGTTGCTGCTGTTGTTGTCCCATAGGTTTTCTTATAATGTTTTCCAAATTATAACTCACAAAATTACCGCGGCAATTAGAGCAGCTGGTAGCTCACCGAACTCGTCTAGCTAACATCCTTTATGACATATATCGTCGGTGGGAAGTCAAAACCTCGTAACTCCAGCTTATTCAAGCTGTAGTTACGAGGTTTTGACTCCCCACCAACGATATCTTCCATCAATGGTTGCATACCTGTTAAGACTAACCTACGTGTGCAAGCAGTTGGAGGCTTTGTAAGTATTTTGTGAAAGTACTGATATTTTAAACGACAGGAACACATGGTTAGGAGCTCCAATCTACACTAAATGATCAAAGCAGTTAAAATATGCGTTAAACCTAATCTAGTACAATAACGTTACACAACACTTTTGATATTTTACAATGTTTCTGTTAATGTATGGCCGATTTGAGAAAAAATATTTGAAGTAGAGAAGCTTGGAAAATGCATGGGCTTTGATGAACGAAAGGCTTCTTTTAAAAACTAGCTAGAAAAAAAGTTATTGACAACAAACACAGTCTTGTTGGTCGTCACTTACTTTTTGGTTACATTTGGTTTTTAAAAAGATCTACACACCAAGTTACTTCAAACTGATTTAAAAAGGATAAAGAATTTGAAATAGGGACCCGTGCAGTATAATTTTGGACGTAATGTGGACGCGACATGCACGATGAACCATATGTGACCGGACCTTTAGCACAATAAATGACTGGATTAATAAGCAGTGCCCGAAGAGAAAACCAAGGCAATCACCGATCAGAATGCTGTAAATGATATTTTCTTCTTACACCTCAGATACATTTGAATTTGGGAAGTAGAAACGGGCATAAAGACGCTTGAGATAGATATGGATCCATATTCTGCTCAGCAAGCGCATGCGCCTTCGCTGAAATTGAATGGAGCGAAAAAAATACATGTAGAGATTGCGGCAATATTTGAGAATGGCAGCTTTCTTGAAGAAAGTATGCTCTGAGGCAATCTGATTAAATTCCGGTGTTTCCTGACAGTAACATCTTACAGAGGGACCAGTATAGTAACGGGTCTCATTCTATGACCTTTTCTTCTGAACAATCAAATAAACGCTTTCAAGATTCTGAAAGCGATTTAAACCGAACACTAGGCCACGAGGTCATCAAATTTCATTGCAGAAGCGTCTGTTGGCACGTGCTTGCCATAGAAAATTATATATTAGAAAATATTTGATAAGTTAGCGTAAATATAGCCAATTTCGGGTTTTCCAAGTACTCTGAAGATGGCCTCCTTGTTGGTGCCTGTGAGATGTTAAATTAAGGTTTACAGCCCATCATTAGCACCAAAGAGCCAGAGGCGAATTTAAAAAGTGCCAGTAATTCCTAACCTGTGTTACATTTCCATTCCAAATACAAACATAAGCAATTTGAACGGTTTAGAATTTTGAATTGATGCATACTTATGGAAATATTTGACAAAAATATTCAAAATTACCTCCCTTGCATATGAATATAGAGTAAACTAATATTTGTAAATTATTTTCTTCTTGAAGCATAATCTTGAAATCCGGCACAGTGAATCAACTTATGTGAAGTGTATTTACAAGTGTGTGTAATTTAATGCATTTCCTATAGCTAGAAAGTGGTGTTTTTAATGATGGGTCATATACCTTAACACCGGATTTAAATCAGATTGACTCTGAGGAGCATCTGCGTCAAAGTTGGTGCTTGTATCACAGGGTGAAGTATTTTTCGATAAACTCCCTCACTATTCAACCAATCAATTATTTTATGAGTGCGCACCTACTGTATCGATATAGCTTACACCCGCACACTTTTAACCCATCTGTCCCAAAGGGTAAATTTTCTGGGCAATCCAATTTGAAAGCTGTCACAGACAAGAATATGGGTGTTCATAAACATACGATTTGTGTTGATATAGCGTAGAAAATATTGAGGCCGAAGGAGAAAATGCTGATAATCAGCATTTTCTTATGTTGCCCCATTGTTTTCCTCGACCTTTCCTAACAGTGACGTCGAAATTATGTCTTGTTTGGGAAAGGGTTCATGACGCTGACGTTACCGATAAGAACTTTATACTTGTGATTTTAATTTCAATTAGACCTCTCCCTTTCCTTGATTATATAAAATAGACAGGTCCAAATTGAAAGAAATCTGTAATTCGTCGGGTATGTTGGAAAACCTCCTAACTACGGCTTGATTACATCTGTAGTTACGAGGCTTTGCAATAACACAGACGAAATTATTGAATATATGGAAGCGGGGTAAGAAAGATGTGATTTGGACAGGATATTGGAAAACATTGGGGGAAAGGCGAAAACGCAAATATATCGAGGGATTGGGAATGTTGGTTTTCACTGGAATGCGTAGTAAATTGATTCGAGACATATATAGACCTACAACACAACAACCATGTTATTTTATGATTAGAATTTAATTTACCCCATTTTCAATATTTGGGGATTATTTGGAAAAAGTGTGATCCGTTACGATAAAAGGGGTCTTCTTGTATATGATAACTTTCGAAGTTAGTTAGTCTGCGTAGTCCGCACAGACTGAATAGGATCGACACTTTTCACCATTAAAATATTTCCTTATAAATCCATTGTTTTTTCATATCTTACTACATGTACGTGTTCGTTTTTTTTTTTCGAAATTCGGCATTGCATTGATGTCTGCTTAGTCTGAAAAGTTTCTCAAAATTCGATTTTATGGTTTTATAAGAAGACCCCTTTTAGCGTTAGCGGTAGCAATAATGATTCGATAATATCTGATTTCAATAGGCCAACTAGTAGCGAAATGAGCAGATGTCGACCGTTGACCAGCCATCTACCCAGGGATATTTCTGGGCTTGGGCATTGGGGCATTTTTGTCTTGGAAACGACTCATTAAATTTCAACATATGGGCAAAAAGGACCACATTTTTCTTGAGTACAGAAATTCACACCTTGTCCTTACATAATATGCAATGAAACTCAGAAAATCTTTAACAACTGTATTTCATTTTCATGGTAGTCATGCAAACTGACCAGAACTTTCAATATGAGAAAGAAAAGACTGGGTCCTAATACAGGATATATGATGTATCCTGGCTTATGTCTTTGGGATTTTTTCTATTGGTGGTACATCGGCTCACAAGGAAAAGTTTCAGAATCGATCACTGATCATCGATCGCTCTTTCTAATATCAAATGACTTATATTGTGTTGATGCTTTAAATGTGGACCAGTCTTAACTTTGTTGTTTGTGGAAGGGTTAAAATTGACCTCTACCCACAAGTCCATTCCGCTCTAAAATAGTGTAAATGTGACGTTATTTTTGATAAAACGCTCCTTAAAATGACCAGTTAATGCCTTCCAACATCTGTAATTTCGAGGGCTTAGTGCAAAACTATTGTAACCATATTCTGTAAATTTTTACAGGAGAGGGAAAAACGGAACTATTTTCTCAAAATATTAATTTTAAATATGTTTTTAATTATACAGAAATGATAATTGAAACCCATTATTGTTTAAGCCATTATGGTTGTATTAGACGTCTAGTCCAAAAGGTCTCCCTATCCCTACGGTATTTGTCTGTCTAAAGCTCACTGGATTCGATGATGCATACTTCCACGTGCATGAATTTATGTCCAGAAAGCTTAAAATATTCTATTACTGGTGATTTATTAAAGTTTCGAGTCCTCCAGTCTGACCTAGATGCAAAGTCATGCGTTACTTATGGTCATCTTAGACTCACTAACATACTGCTTTTTACAGATGGGACATGTGATGAGACACACGGCGTTTGCAGTTTTGCAAATATGTTTGTTGAAGAAGCACTTGACTTTTTTAGTGCATGTAGAAATCTATTATAGTTCACTTAAATTAACCCGGGTACCTGCATATACGTAAGTATTGTCCAAACTTCGACAATATTTTCTTGAAGGAACTCATGCTAGTTTGTCTAAAATATTACAAACAGGATTGATTTAAAAATTACCATGTGAGTTGTCTGAATCTATGGATCGTTTCTGTACACCAAATATTTTCAACAAGTCCATACTTCGAAATAAATTTGTATCCTTATAATCCTATTAGCATTTCTCATTTCTGGTAATGATAAAGGGAATAACGATTAGAACTGTTCTTTTTGGCTCTAGATAGTGCTACGCATTGTGCAATTACGAAATCTCTTACTGCTACCGTGTTGCTCTAGAGCCCGAAACACCTAGCAGGAATCTTTTAAAGGTGCTTAAGGTCTTCCAGTGTAGCATCTTTGAAATATTTAGTTCGTCAAAATAACTTGTATATATAATTTAAATATGCCGTCCCGCATTATTTTGAAGTACATGTATTAGATATAGATGAAAACTTTGCAATCTGTGGTTTTGCGCAGATCACATGAAAAGTTTGGTTTGGCTATAAGACATGTAACGTTAAGAAGAGAAAAAAGAGAGCACAAAAAGCTTCGGTAAATGTCCGGCATGCACATCTACCCCCCCTCCCTCCATTCCCGCATCCAATTTCTTTAACCCTTTCCCAAACAAGACCTGGTTTTGACGTCTCTTATAGAAAGGGCTTGGGAAAACATTGAAACAAAAGAAGAAACTGCTGATAACCAGAAGTTTCTCCTTTTGTCTCAATATTTTCTATGCCATATTGTACACAAATCCTATATTTATTCACATATAATTTGTCGTCTGCAACTGCTTTCAAATTGGACCACCCTAAAATTTTGTCGTTTGGGAGAGCGTTAAGTTCGGCAAGGCCTACTTGGCCAGTCTACGACACCAAGTTATGGCATTTAGACATATCGCTACTTTTCAAGAACGGCTCCATAAAAGGTGTTCAATGTTTTTTATTTAATGCACGCCATTTTCTCCCATAAGAAATAAATGGTTATGTTCGCTAGCCAAGGATCTTACATCTGTATCTGATAGGAAGTCAGGTACCTTGGCTATAATTTAAGTAAACAATAACTAACGACTCTTATTACTGTTTTGACTAAAATCTGGATTCAGAGAAAGATATATGATAGGAAATCAGCTACTGTTGCTAGAATCTTAGTAACAATTACTAACAACTCTTATTGCTGTTTTGACTAAAATCTTGATTCAGAGTATGATATCTGATAGGAAATCATCTACTGTGGCTAGAATTTTAGTAAACAATAACTAACAACTCTTATTAATGCTTTGACTAAAATCTGGATTAAGAGTATGATATATCTGATAGGAAAATCAGCTACGGTGGCTAGAATTTAAATAAACAATAACTAACAACGTTTTGACCAAAGTCCGGATTAAGAGTATGATATCTGGTAGGAAATCAGCTACTGTGGCTATGATTTTAGGAAACAATAACTGACAAGTCTTATTACTGTTTTGACAAAAATCTGAATTCAGAGTATGATATCTGATAGGATATTAGCTTCAGTGGGTAGAATTATTGTAGACAATAATTAATAAGTCTCATTACTGTTTTGACCAAAATCTGAATTCGGAGTATTATATCTGATGTGAAATTCGCTACTTTGGCTAGAATTTTAGTAAATAGTAATTTCGAACAACTGTTATCTGATAGGAAACTAGTTACTGTGACTAGAATTTAGTAAACAATAACTAACAACGCTTAATACTGTTTTGACCAAAATCTGTATTTACAGTATGCTATCTGATAGGAAATCAGCTACTGTCGCTTTAACTTTATTTAACAAAAAGTATTTGATAGGAAATCAGCTAGTATTGCCAGACTTTTAGTAAACAATAACTAGCCAATCTTATTACTGTTTTGACCGAAATCTTGATATAGAGTATGATTTCTGATAGAAAATCAGCTACAGTGGCTAGAAATTCTAGTAAACGATAACTAAGAACTTTAAATACTGTTTTGACCAAAATCTGGATGCAGAGTATGCTATCTGACAGGAAATTAGGTTCAGTGGTTAGAATTATGGTAGACAATAATTAAGATGTCTTATAACTGTTTTGACCAAAATCAGGATTCAGAGTATGATATCTGATAGGAAATGAGCTACTGTGGCTAGAAATATGGTAGAATATATTTAACAACTCTTATTATTGTTTTGACCAAAATCTGGATTCAGAGTATTATTACAGATAGAAAATCAGCATCTGTGGCTAGAATCTTGGTAAACAATAACTTACAACGCTTATCACTGTTTTGACTAAAATCTGGATATAACGTGTGATTTCTGATAGGAAATCAGCTACAATGGCTAGAAATTTTAGTAAACGATAACTAAGAACTTTAATTACTGTTTTGACCAAAATCCGGATGCGGAGTATGACATCTGATAGGAAATCAACGACTGTGGCTATGAATTAAGTAAGCAATACCTTACAACTCTTATTACTGTTTTGACCAAAACTTGGATTCAGAGTATGATATCTGATGGGCAATTCGCTACATTTTCCTGTGGCTAGAAATTCTTTAAACAATAACTAACAACTCTTATTATTGTTTTGACTAAAATCCGGATTCAGAGTATGATATCTGGTAGGAAAGCAGCTACTGTAGCTATAATTTTAGTAAACAATAATGAACAAGTCTTATTACTGTTTTGACCAAAATCTCAATTCATAGTATGATATGTGATAGATTATTAGCTTCAGTTGGTAGAATTGTGGTAGACAATACTTAACAAGTCTTATTACTGTTTTGATCAAAATCGTAATTCAGAGTAAATTATATCTGATAAGAAAATAGGTAATGTGGCACGATTTAGCAAACAGTAATTTAGAACAACTCTTATTACTGTTTTGACTTAAATCTGGATTCAGATTATTATATCTGATAGGAAATCAAATACTGCGGCTAGAATTACGGTACACAATAACTAACGAGTCTTATTACTTTTTAGACCAAAATCTGGATTTAGAAAAAAATCTAGGAAACTCTTATTACTGTTTTGACTAAAATCTGGATTCAGAGTATAATATCTAATAAGAAATTAGCTACTGTGGCTAGAATTTAAGTAAACGATAACTAACAAGTCTTATTACTGTTTTGACCAAAATTATGATTCAGAGTATGATATCTGATAGGATATTAGCTGCTGTGGGAAGATTTATTGCAGACAATGATTAACAAGTCTTACTACTGTTTAGACCAAAATCTGGATTCTGAATATCATATCTGACAGGAAATCAGATAGTGTGGCAGCAATTTTATAACACAATAATTTCGACAACTCTTATAACTGTTTTGACTAAAATCTAAGTTTAGAGTATGACATTTCATAGGAAATCAGTTACTGTGGCTAGAATTTCATAAAACAATAACTTACAACTCTTATTACTGTTTTGACCGAAATCTGCATTCAGAGTATGATATTAGATAGGAAATCAACTTCAGTTGCTAGAATTATGATAGACAATAATAAAACATGTCTATTACTGTTTTGACCAAAATCTGGCGTCAGAGTATGATATGTGATAGGAAATTAGCTTCTGTGGCTAGAATCTTAGTGAATAATATTTAACAACGTTTATTACAGTTTTGACTAAAATCTTGATGAAGAGTATGATTTTCGATAGAAAATCAGCTACAACGGCTGGAAATTTTAGTAAACAATAACTAACAACTCATATAACTCTTTTGACCAAAATCTGGATTCCGAGTATGATATCTGATAAGAAATCAGCGACTGTGGCTAGAAATATGGTAGACAATGATTAACAACCTTTATCACTGTTTTAACTAAAATCTGGGTTCAGAGTATGATATCAGCTTTGAAATGAGCAACTGTGGCTAGAATTATGGTAGAATATAATAAAGAACTTCTTTTTCTGTTTCGACTAAAATCGGCATTCAGAGTATGATATCAGATTGGAAATCAGTTATTGTGGCAAGAATTTTAGTAAACAATAACTAAACCTCTTTTTACTGTTTTGCCCAAAATCTGGATTTAGATTATGATAGGAAATTAGCTACATTTTACTGCGGCTAAAATTTTAGTAAACAATATCTAACAAATCTTATTACGGTTTTGACTATAATCTGGATTCCGAGTATGATATCTGATACGAAATCAGCTACTGTGGCTAGAATTTAAGTAAACATTAAACTAACAAGTCTTACCACTGTTTTGACCAAAATCTGAATTCAGAGCATTATTATCTGAAAGAAAATCAGCTACTATGACTATAATATTATTAAACAATAACTAACAAGCCTTATTACTGTTTTGACCAAAATCTGGATTCAGAGTGTGATATCAGATGGGAGGAAATCAGCTACTGTGGCTAGAATTTTAGTAAACAATAACTAACAACTTTTATTACTGTTTTACAAAAATCTGGATGCAAAGTATGATATCTGATAGGAAATTTGTTACTGTGGTTAGAACTTTATTAAACAATAACTAACAACTCTTATAACTGTATTAAGCAAAATCTGCATTTAGAGCATGATATTTGATAGGACATCAGCAAATATGGCTAGAATTATGATACATTATAATTAACAACTTCTTTTACTGTTTTGACCAAAATCTGGATTCAGAGTATGATATCACAAAGGAAAAAAGCTACTGTGGCTAGAATTTTATTAAACAATAACTAACAACTTTTATTACTGTTTTGACCAAAATCTGGATTCAGGGTAGGATTTCTGATAGGAAATTTGTTAATGTGGCTAGAACTTTAATAAACAATAAATAACAACTCTTATTACTGTATTGACCAACATTTGGATTCAGAGTATGATATCTTACAGGACATCAGCTACTGTGACTAGATATTTAGTAAACAATAAATAACAACTCTTATAACTGTTTTGACCAAAATCTGGATTCAGAGTATGATATCTTACAGGACATCAGCTACTGTGACTAGAAATTTAGTAAACAATAGGTTACAACTCTTATAACTGTTTTGACCAAAATCTGGATTCAGGGTATGCTATCTGATAGTAAATCAACCACTGTGGCTTGAATTTTAGTAAATATTAAAAAACCTATTACCACTGTTTTGACCAAAATCCAGAGTCAGAGTATGATATGGGATAGGAAATCAGCTACTATGACTAGAAATTTGTAAACAATAACTAACAACTCTTATTACTGTTTTGACCAAAATCTGGATTCAAAGAATGATATGTGATAGGAAATACGTTATTGTGAGTAAAACTTTAGTAAACAATAACTAACAACTCTTATTACTTTATTGACCATAATCTGGATGCAGAGTATGATATCTAATAGGACATCAGCCACGGTGGCTAGAATTTTAGTAAACAATAACTAACAACTCTTATTACTGTTTTAATCAAATTCTGGATTCAGAGTATGACATCTGATAGGAAACAGCTACTGTGGCTAGAATTTTAGAAAACAATATATAACAACTCTTATTGCCATTCTGACGAAAATCTGGATGCAGAGTATGATATCTAATAGGAAATATGTTACTGTGAGTAGAACTTTGATAAACATTAAATAACAACTCTTATAACTTTATTGACCAAAATCTGGATTCAGAGTAAGATGTCTGATAGGACATCAGTTACTGTGGCTGGAATTTTAGTAAACAATAACTAACAACTCATATTACTGTTTTAACCAAATTCTGGATTCAGAGTATGATATCTGATAGAAAACAACTACTGTGGCTAGAATTTTAGAAAACAATATATAACAACTCTTATTACTATTTTGATCAAAGTCTGGATGCAGAGTATGATATCTAATAGGAAATATGTTACTGTGAGTAGAACTTTAATAAACAATAACTAACAACTTTTATTACTGTTTTACAAAAATCTGGATTCAGAGTATGATATCTGATAGGAAATTTGTTACTGTGGTTAGAACTTTATTAAACAATAACTAACAACTCTTATAACTGTATTAAGCAAAATCTGTATTTAGAGCATGATATTTGATAGGACATCAGCAAATATGGCTAGAATTATGATACATTATAATTAACAACTTCTTTTACTGTTTTGACCAAAATCTGGATTCAGAGTATGATATCACAAAGGAAAAAAGCTACTGTGGCTAGAATTTTATTAAACAATAACTAACAACTTTTATTACTGTTTTGACCAAAATCTGGATTCAGGGTAGGATTTCTGATAGGAAATTTGTTAATGTGGCTAGAACTTTAATAAACAATAAATAACAACTCTTATTACTGTATTGACCAACATTTGGATTCAGAGTATGATATCTTACAGGACATCAGCTACTGTGACTAGATATTTAGTAAACAATAAATAACAACTCTTATAACTGTTTTGACCAAAATCTGGATTCAGAGTATGATATCTTACAGGACATCAGCTACGGTGACTAGAAATTTAGTAAACAATAGGTTACAACTCTTATAACTGTTTTGACCAAAATCTGGATTCAGGGTATGCTATCTGATAGTAAATCAACCACTGTGGCTTGTATTTTAGTAAATATTAAAAAACCTATTACCACTGTTTTGACCAAAATCCAGAGTCAGAGTATGATATGGGATAGGAAATCAGCTACTATGACTAGAAATTTGTAAACAATAACTAACAACTCTTATTACTGTTTTGACCAAAATCTGGATTCAAAGAATGATATGTGATAGGAAATACGTTATTGTGAGTAAAACTTTAGTAAACAATAACTAACAACTCTTATTACTTTATTGACCATAACTGGATGCAGAGTATGATATCTAATAGGACATCAGCTACGGTGGCTAGAATTTTAGTAAACAATAACTAACAACTCTTATTACTGTTTTAATCAAATTCTGGATTCAGAGTATGACATCTGATAGGAAACAGCTACTGTGGCTAGAATTTTAGAAAACAATATATAACAACTCTTATTGCCATTCTGACGAAAATCTGGATGCAGAGTATGATATCTAATAGGAAATATGTTACTGTGAGTAGAACTTTGATAAACATTAAATAACAACTCTTATAACTTTATTGACCAAAATCTGGATTCAGAGTAAGATGTCTGAAAGGACATCAGCTACTGTGGCTGGAATTTTAGTAAACAATAACTAACAACTCATATTACTGTTTTAACCAAATTCTGGATTCAGAGTATGATATCTGATAGAAAACAACTACTGTGGCTAGAATTTTAGAAAACAATATATAACAACTCTTATTACTATTTTGATCAAAGTCTGGATGCAGAGTATGATATCTAATAGGAAATATGTTACTGTGAGTAGAACTTTAATAAACAATAACTAACAACTTTTATTACTGTTTTACAAAAATCTGGATTCAGAGTATGATATCTGATAGGAAATTTGTTACTGTGGTTAGAACTTTATTAAACAATAACTAACAACTCTTATAACTGTATTAAGCAAAATCTGCATTTAGAGCATGATATTTGATAGGACATCAGCAAATATGGCTAGAATTATGATACATTATAATTAACAACTTCTTTTACTGTTTTGACCAAAATCTGGATTCAGAGTATGATATCACAAAGGAAAAAAGCTACTGTGGCTAGAATTTTATTAAACAATAACTAACAACTTTTATTACTGTTTTGACCAAAATCTGGATTCAGGGTAGGATTTCTGATAGGAAATTTGTTAATGTGGCTAGAACTTTAATAAACAATAAATAACAACTCTTATTACTGTATTGACCAACATTTGGATTCAGAGTATGATATCTTACAGGACATCAGCTACTGTGACTAGATATTTAGTAAACAATAAATAACAACTCTTATAACTGTTTTGACCAAAATCTGGATTCAGAGTATGATATCTTACAGGACATCAGCTACTGTGACTAGAAATTTAGTAAACAATAGGTTACAACTCTTATAACTGTTTTGACCAAAATCTGGATTCAGGGTATGCTATCTGATAGTAAATCAACCACTGTGGCTTGAATTTTAGTAAATATTAAAAAACCTATTACCACTGTTTTGACCAAAATCCAGAGTCAGAGTATGATATGGGATAGGAAATCAGCTACTATGACTAGAAATTTGTAAACAATAACTAACAACTCTTATTACTGTTTTGACCAAAATCTGGATTCAAAGAATGATATGTGATAGGAAATACGTTATTGTGAGTAAAACTTTAGTAAACAATAACTAACAACTCTTATTACTTTATTGACCATAACTGGATGCAGAGTATGATATCTAATAGGACATCTGCTACGGTGGCTAGAATTTTAGTAAACAATAACTAACAACTCTTATTACTGTTTTAATCAAATTCTGGATTCAGAGTATGACATCTGATAGAAAACAGCTACTGTGGCTAGAATTTTAGAAAACAATATATAACAACTCTTATTGCCATTCTGACGAAAATCTGGATGCAGAGTATGATATCTAATAGGAAATATGTTACTGTGAGTAGAACTTTGATAAACATTAAATAACAACTCTTATAACTTTATTGACCAAAATCTGGATTCAGAGTAAGATGTCTGATAGGACATCAGCTACGGTGGCTGGAATTTTAGTAAACAATAACTAACAACTCATATTACTGTTTTAACCAAATTCTGGATTCAGAGTATGATATCTGATAGAAAACAACTACTGTGGCTAGAATTTTAGAAAACAATATATAACAACTCTTATTACTATTTTGATCAAAGTCTGGATGCAGAGTATGATATTTAATAGGAAATATGTTACTGTAAGTAGAACTTTAATAAACAATAAATAACAACTCTTATAACTTTATTGACCAAAATCTGGATTCAGAGTATGATATCTGATAGGAAATCAGCTACGGTGGCTAGATTTTTAGTAAACAATAACTAACAACTCTGATTACTGTTTTGACCAAAATCTGGATCCAGAGTAGGATATCTGATAGGAAATTTGTTCCTAAGGCTACAACTTTAATAAACAATAACTAACAACTTTTATTACTGTTTGACTAAAATCTGGATTCAAAGTATGATATCTGATAGGAAATATGTTATTGTGAGTAAATCTTAGGTAAACAATAACTAACAACTTTTGACTTATGACTTTTTTGACCAAAATCTGGATTCAGAGTATGATATCTGATAGGACATCAGCTACCGTGGCTAGCAATTTTAGTAAAGAAAAACTAAAAACGCTTATTACTATTTTGACCAAAATCTCGATTCAGAGTATGATATCTGATAGGAAACCAAATGTTACTTTGAGTAGAACTTTGATAAACAAAAACTAACAACTCTTATTACCTTATTGACCATAATCTCGATGCAGAGTATGATATCTAATAGGACATCAGCTACTGTTGCTAGAATTTTATTAAACAATAACTAACTACTCTTATTACTGTTTCGAACAAAATCTGGATTCAGAGTATGATTTCTGATTGACAATCAGCTGCTGTGGCTAGAATTTTAGTAAACAGTGACTTACATGTACCAATAGGGAACGAATCTATCAAGTAAGCTGTGACTTAATTTCGGACAAACAATAGTTGTTCGAAGGCGTTTTTACAATATCTCGTAACTACAGCTTGACTAAAGCCGTAGTTACGAGATTTTATGACAACACCGACGGTTTATTAAAACATAACGGTAAATTGAATATATGTTTAGCACAAAATTCATTGTCATTGTGGGATCAAAGTCAATTTTACAAGAGGACGAATATCATACGATTCCATACAAACATGTAATAATAAGCTGCTAACTCAGATTGGATGGTGTGCTTACACTAGCACAGACGTGCCAGACACACGTGGTAAGGTATACCAGCCATTAAAATGTTACTGAGAAAATGTTGATTGATAGTAGTTACATTCGTGTTTATTCTCCAACTGCGATCTCAATATTTCTCAGACAAAGGAGGAAAGTAGTTTTTGGGAAAGGGTTAACCCATTCCCACACAATGACGCTTTTTGATGTTAAAAGAGAAAAGGCTTTGGAAAACATTCTGGAAAATGAAGAAATTGCTTATCATCCCACAATATTTTCTCCCCCCCCCAAGACAATTTATATATAAAACATTAATCTGAAATTGTCGCCTGTAATATCTTTGGATTTGGTTAAGTCTAAAATTGTGTCGGCTGATAAAGAGTTAAACCATATAACGGATCCATCTTTTAATTTATATTAATTCATTAAGATGTTATCGAAAGCGTCTTCACTATCAATTAGAAGGCGTTTGGTGCAGTTTCCCATTTTTAGAAAACAAACATCCGTCAAATCGCGATGATGACGCTCTGAATATATTTGTAACATACCGTGGGTGGGTGGATGGAACAGCCAAAAGGGGTGAGGACATTCTAGTTTTTTTTAATTTATAATCTGGTCACTATGTTATGGGTACTCATTAGAATCGTCTCGAAGAGACGATTCTAATGAGTACCCATAACATAGGGTTTGGTGTTAATTTTGAAAAGAAATAACCCTTTTTATCCGTAGCTGTGGCATACCGTGGGTGGATAGATGGAACAGCCAAAAGCGCGCGCTGCCAGTCCGCGTCAATTATCCAATCACGGCGTCGCATTTTGATTTATCTAATTAACGCAGCCGAGGCCGGTGATATTGGCTTGATTGGTCGAGGTAATTGCCGAGATATGAAAAAGTGTCGAGAAGTTTTGACATTTGATAACGTATAATAGACAGTGCCGTGGCGTATGGTTACTATTTAGTTGGCTTGAAATTGCAGCGACTGAAACAGGATACACAAGGTATATAATATTATTATTATGTGATTGGTATTTACCATTATTACCATTATAATTAGTTATACAATTTTAGTTAACTTTTATATTTATATGATTTAAGAAATATATGGAGAATAGAAAAAATATACAAATACAAGACAATTTTGTGTGGGTGTGGGTGTGGGTTTTTTAGGTTTTTTTTCTAGTTTTGACATTTTTTTTTAAAAAAAAAATAGATGATTTGAGTTGTATTATATCATAATTATTGTCTTGACATTTTTAAGGCCATAAAGCGTTTCCTTTTAATGTTTGCATTTTTCCCTTTGATATAAAATTGTGTATTTCGAATGTAAGAATGTTTATAAGTGCGGACTACTTGAGGTCTTTTAACGATCACTTGACAACTTGAAAGCCATAAACGTTTACCTGCATTTGAAGGAAAGTCCCTATGATGACAGTATGATTTATTTTGTCCGCAAGTATCTACCTGAAAATCATGTGCGACCAAACGTTTTATTTTTTTCTAATTTTAGTTCACGTAGATCTAATTACTTCGAAGTCCAAAAGTTATGGATGTGACGGAATATTTCAAGACGAGCCCGTATATAAAGACAAAATCGTTTGGTCTTTTTTTTCGATTTTTAGTTAGTTCTATCATTTCCTATTGTTCGTTGTCTGCAGACATGTAGTAAATACGACTAAACACATTTTCCTTTGATCACATGCATTCTTCGAAGCCATGAAACTATGCATGTATGTGTAACGAATTTTTAAAGAAGGGCCTGTATGAAAACTAATTGTATCCTTATAGTTTGTCCTTTCTTTGTCAAAATATTTCCCCAAATCAAAAGCAACTAAACTTGTTTTATCCCGCGATTACTACGAAGCCAAGAAGCTATATAAAGAGTTAATTGTTACGAATGGCAGTTTTCATGAATGACGTGTTATACTCATGCTGCGTGATGTAGTCATTTTTCAGGTTACTATAACCACGACAAGGAATGACGTGATATAACGAAAACAAATATTGCAGACAAACTTCAATAATTCTGCCAACATCAGAATATGAATAAAAATAAATTCATTTGCACATTTCTACCATTTACGGGTTAAAGGCAAAGATATTAACAATATGAACATATTAAAAAGCAAGGACGATTTGAATTCGGTTTGAAACGGAAAGGGAAAAAGAACGTCAGGCCTTGCTAGATTTATATTACTTGATAAAAAAAATCATATTTACGAGCAAACATTTTCCTTGTTTGTTAATGAATTTTTTAACGACAGACTTTTAAAATATCTACAACATCCAGCAAATCTCGGACGTTTTTTCTACTTCTCCGCTTATAAAGCAGTCACGTTTAATTGAATTAATATGGAATTTTTGCATTCGTCGTTGTTTTTATTTCACGTAATTCGCTACAGGGATAACATGAAGTAATGACTTAATATGAGCCACATTGACTTCACGTATCAAGCAATTTTTTTCATTTTCAACAATGCTTTCAAACGCCCTTATCTTTAGGGGAGTCTAAAAGAGTCATCGTGGGGGAATGGATCAATATGCTTAATATGATAAACATCGCCCTGCCACACCAATATTTTTGACGCATTAAAACTCCAGCCAAGCTTTCGAAAAGAGTCACTCAGGGAACATTCATATTAAGCTTGGTTTAATTTGCCACAATGGTTGATTATAAAGGAATTTTCTTACGATTTCTTGAAGTCTCGTATGCCCTGCCCCGCCACGCTCATTTTTATAGGCTAAAGAATAAAATATCCAAGACCAAGTGCAAAAAAGACACCCAAAGTACATTACTGCCAAGAGTGGTAAAATTGGCCCAACAGTTGAGTTTTAAGATATTGCCTATAACTTTATATGGTTTCTCTCAGTCTAATTAATAAGCCCGCCCTGCCACGCCCATATATTTCGCCCTTCAAAGCCCATATTTTTGACGAATCAAAAGTTTGAAACACGTTTTAAAAGGATTATCCAAGAAACATTCCTGTCAAATTTGGTGTAAAGAGTTTGAAGAATTATGTTACAATTTCTCCAAGTTGGATGAGCCACACCCTACAACGCCCACATTTTTTGACAATTCAAATATTTGAAAAAAAGTTTTGAAAAGTGTTACCTAAGGTACATATCTGCCAATTTGGTAATATTTGACTTCATGGTTGAGGAGAAGAAGGCGTTTGACGACTTCCGACGACCGACGGACGGAGTATGATCACGAAATCTTACCTTAGGCAAGATGTGCTAAGGTGAGCTAAAACACTATAAAAAGTCATTGTTCTCGACATTGTTTGGTTGTTTATGAAATTATAATACTGTCAAATCAATTAAAGATTTTAGCGATTTTCTAAACAAAAAACGTGACACATTTTGTAGAAAAACTCTGTTTTCAACTTGTGTTTAATGAAGTTTATGTATAATGTATCTGATAACACGAGACACCAAAGTCCACAAATACAAATGCATCCAAGAGAATATGTAGTTTCTCGAAGGATTTTTACAAATATTCGAATGTTTTGCCTCAGAATTCAAAACGACTTAACTACCAGAGCGCAAACAATTCTCATTTTGCAGCATTTTTATAAGCTTTTTTAACACACCCTTCAAAATTCCTTCGGGGAAGGGGCACATGTTGCCGGTGGCTGGAGGACTAATTTAGTCCGTCTAAATCAAAACTGTATCTAATTATATCTACCCACACTTTCTTTTCATAGTAGCATTGGTGGGAAACTGAGACTTGATAGATAGTGAAAAACTTGGTACTGGTCAGCGCATATTTCTTTCTTTTTTTGCCATAGATAACGCAATACATAGATACAACAATGCAAAGTCTGACTGCCCATATCTTGGTCTTATACATGAATATATACTCTTGGTTACTTTAATTGGATCGTAGAACATACAAATCAATAAAAAGATATATACTGAAGAAATGTTGTATGAATTTGTCATCCTGTATTGGTAGATCATTCTGTCAATGGAAAGTTTGTCCTTCAAGTTCAATTGGTCCCTCTAAATCATATCTGTATCGTATCTAACTTAATGCTCACCTACTGTCAGTCCTAGAAGTGAACGTAATTTATATGAAGTTTGTTTGATTGGACTGAACTTAACATCTTAAGCAATGATCCTCTAATAAACAACAACAACAACAACAACACAAACAGAAATGCAATTGAACACTGCAAGACAAGCTCAGTGAATTTGGTCTTCGTATGAAAACTGAATACAAAATCATCATCATTTTTCTTTCTTGTTTTTATCAGATCAAGAAAGGGACCTCTGAACAACAACAATCACTCAAACAACAACCAAAACAATGGGTCACCTAAAGACGACAGTTTTACTACCGATGATACTCATTCTTACCGGTAAGTGTGCTTTTTGTTCCAAACCCTTTTCCAAGATGTTTTTTAAGTTTTCTTTCAGTTTTTTCTTTGATGAACATCCATGTTTGCTTAAATGCAGTGGAATGCCGTAGATTATACCTTTTGCATAGGCCAGTCGAAGATGGTACGTATCATGGGAACCCATGTCGTCAGCGCTTCTAGCGGGCTGGTGGCCTCAACTTCTTCGTCCGGTGCACAACACCATAACCTAATTCCCGATATACTTGAAACTTGGTACTAGTATTTATATTCTCCTCATAGTTACGGAGTGCAGTGTACAGGAATCATTTACTTTCTTGTTATTATACATGTACTTGAATCTTGTCTAGAATATATATCTAAAAGTATAAAAGTTGTGATCACCATTGGGAAGTAAAGTACCTAAGTCTTTTTCTGGTGAAATAAAATCATTTGATTATTCATTAAAAAACAAAAATTCATTATAAGCACAAAATAGTTCGCATATTTTAATTGTAAGTCTTTTAAACAGTATTTACAAACCTGCCTAATATCTAGGTGGCATGGTGTTTTCTCGTAAATCCGTTCATCTATTCAATTTGGTGTTGTATAAGTCCCCATTAAGCTTTCAAATACGTGTAATTTATGCAATATAACGGCTTTAATGCTGAATGCATTTAGTGTTTGTGGATGTTGAAATTTCGTTTTTCACTGGCCCATAGGAAGTAATTTTAAATTGGGGTAGGAGGCTAAAGCTCCTGTCCGGGCCATTGTCTGAATATTGGAGGGGCTTAATTAAGTTTTCCCATTATTTTCAACTTGGGGTGGGCTTAGCACCCCTACACCGCCGCTCCTATTCTTATGGGCCCGATTTCGAAATAATCCTTCACCAAATAGTTCGATTTTAGTCAAAAAAGGACAATCGAATCTTGAAAAAATAGCAAAACATTATTACTTTTCATAACTGCAAAATCAATTTTGTGGCATTTCAGTACATGTAAATGTGGCGGGTGGGGTAATCCTTCTATGACAACTAATAGTGACTCAACCATAAAATCGTGGGAGACAATGAAATACAGTGTGCCATTGCCCTCATAGACTTATATCTTTGTTCTTATCAACAAAACAATGAGAAAACGTGATAGGTTGATTATGTGATTTTTACTATATTTTGTATCCAGCCAGCCAGAAAATTAGACATGCAAAAACCTTGGGTCTCTCTTTTTAACCATATTTTCATCAGCTTCAGTAGAGTTTAATTCAATACTTTTTAATGAGTCATTTTGCAGATTTTAAACATTGCTAAAGTAGCAAAACATTATGTATAACTGAACAATAATTTTCTGTGGCGTATCAATACATGTAAATGTTGTGGGTTTGGTAATCTTTCTCGAAAACCTAATAATAAGCAAATCATAAAATCGTGGGAACCAGCAAAAATGGAGTGTTGCTGCATTTTTATTATTCTATTTTTGTTCTCTTCAACACAACAATTAGAAAAGGTGAAATTAATAGGTTGATTAGGTGATATTATCTCATTGTGTGTCTAGTCTGCCATGCAAATTAGACGGGCTAAAAGTTTGGGTCCCTCTTTTTAGTCCCCTACCGGTGTTCACACCGGAGGGGACTATAGGTTTGCCCTCCGTCTGTCCGTCCGTCCGTCCGTCCGTCTGTCCGTCCGTCTGTCCGTCCGTCTGTCCGTCCGTCCGTCCGTCCGTCCGTCTGTCCGCTCAAATCTGGATCCCGCGATAACTTAATAACTAAGCAAGCGTTTTTGATGAAAGTTGGTATATGACTAGCTGGCAATGTGTAGATTATGCACATCATTTTATTTTTGTTTTTCGACTAAAATTGTTGTTGCTATGGTTACGGAAATAGTGAAAATATGGCCAAAAATGGGATCCTGCGATAAGTTAATAAGTAAGCAAGCTAATTTGATGAGACTTGGTATATGACTAGATGGCAATGTGTAGATTATGCACATCATTTTATTTTTGTTCTTTGACGGAAAGTGCGGTTGCTATGGTAACGGAAATAGTGAAAATATGGCAAAAAATGGATCCTGCGATAAGATAATAACTAAGCAAGCTAGTTTGATGAGACTTGGTATATGACTATATGGCAATGTGTAGATTATGCACATCATTTTATTTTTGTTTTTAGACTAAAATTGTTGTTGCTATGGTTACGGAAATAGTGAAAATATGGCAAAAAATATTGGATCCTGCGATAAGTTAATAAGTAAGCAAGCTAATTTGATGAGACTTGGTATATGACTAGATGGCAATGTGTAGATTATGCACATCATTTTATCTTTGTTCTTTGACGAAAAGTGCGGTTGCTATGGTAACGGAAATAGTGAAAATATGGCAAAAATGGATCCTGCAATAACTTAATAACTAAGCAAGCTAATTTGATTATTGATTACCATATTGAGTCAATGTGAAGCCGGTAGGGGACTTTATGTGTTGTATACAACACCAGATACTTGTTGAACCACATTTTCAAAAATGTCCGCCAGATTGATATTGGTAGATTTTTATTCAATAATTCTACAGACATTTAATATTATAAAAATAGCAAAATATCATGTAAAACCGCAAAACTAAATGTCCATGGTATTTCAATACATGTAAATGTGGTGGGTTGGTAATCCTTCAAGGATACTTATTTCAAAATTGGCAAATCATAAAATCGTAAG
This sequence comes from Fragum sueziense, assembly GCA_963680895.1. Classification (NCBI taxonomy): domain Eukaryota; kingdom Metazoa; phylum Mollusca; class Bivalvia; order Cardiida; family Cardiidae; genus Fragum; species Fragum sueziense. The sequence continues at coordinate 12,614,373 of OY804610.1, forward strand.
AGACAATAAAAATAGTGTGTGCTTTAAATTACATTTTCAGACTCTTATCTTTGTTCTCTTCAACAAAACAATGAAAAGTGGTAAAAAAGAATGTTTGATTATGGTATTTCCTGTCCAATCTGCCATAAAAATTAGACATGCAAAAAAATTGGGTCTCCCTAGTTGAACAGAATTTTCACCAATTTCTGCCCGGTTGATTTTGGTAGAGTTTTAAGCAATTAATCTACATATATTCAACAATATGAAAATACAAAGAACATTTCTGTTACAATGACTGGGCTAGAAGGATTTATTTTTACGTTCATGGAATGAAAAATATAATTCAGCAAAAAAGTCACTTACCGGATATAGCCGCAATTTGATTGCCGCCAAAACCGTTCAAATGATTTTCTCGAAACTCTCAGCATATCTTGTGGCAACCTCTATCTAGGTCTCCATATATTCGTTTTGTCTGGAAAAACCATATTCTCGAGAAATTTAAGATACAGAGCGAAGAATTCAACTGCACCTATTATCGGACATGCATAGTTACCGGATGTTGGAAACATAAACAAAAGGGTCTGTTGGCCTTGCCAGTCGAAGGTTCCTTGTACAAAGTGTTATTTGCCTGGGCTAAACTCAAAAAGGCAACTTCATTTGTTTTCAAAAGCCAAAATTGGATAAAACTCACTAAAAGGAAATACATGTATTGTTTTATGTATTTAATCTTCGTTACTACACGCTTGATTTTCGGCAAGTTGCAGTAAACAGATCGAAGGTAGACTCGAGTTCTTATTTTGTCAGGAATATGCATCCTAGTCACCTTATTTCGACTGATGGTTTTCATCTGTTTACAACCGTCAAAATGGATGCAAATTGCTTAAAAATGAAATAGGAACTCCGATATCATGATCTCAAAAACGCCTTTATCTCTATCCAAATTCGGAAATCTGAACTATTTCCAAAATGGGTAAATTCAAAAGCTACATTATTTTCCCATGTATCAACATTATACTTGTTTATTTCACTTGCAATTAGGATATTCATCTGTTTTACAACAGCCGGACAATAGTTTTAACCCTTTCCCAAACAAGACCTGGTTTTGACGTCCTTCATAGAAAAAGCTTGGGAAAACATTGAGACAAAAGAAGAAACTGCTGATGACCAGCAGTTTCTCCTTTTGCCTCAATATTTTCTATGCTATATTTTACACAAATCCTACCTTAAATAACAGCCATTTTGTCATCTGTGGCAGTTTTTGAAGTGGATCACCCTAAAATGTTGCCGTTTGGGAAAGGGTTAAAAGAAATTCTGAAAAGAAATCCTCAAGTACGCATTATTTTTAAAATGATATTACAGTCCAAGTGGAAACATTGTCCAATTTCAAAACATGCGTGATTTAGGTGTCACTTTAGTATCATATTGTCATTATCATATAATGAGTAAAGGGTCAATTTATGGTATGCAAAGCTAGTCCAAAACTTTTATTGGACTTAAATGACTTAAATAGTGACAAAGAACTTTCGCGGCCTTTTATTATTTACCAATGAAAAGGGATCGTGGTCATCTCGATTCTCGACAAATTACAAAATACACAATTACTCACCACATTTATAAAACCGACAAGGATTGCTGGAAGGTTGGTTTCCCAGACTTCGCACCTTTCAACATGTATTTGAGCGAGGATCTGGAAAAACGTCCCTTAAGGCTTTTGAGCCCAACATAGATCCAGATCAGCCTGTGCATACGCACAGTCTGATCAGGACCCATGTTGTTCTCTAATAGATTCTTTGTGACCTATAGTAACTTAAAGAGAGTAGCATGGATGCATATTGGACTCCATTTGACAACAGGCTGATCTTGAAATTCAATTTTGAAAAATGCTTTAAGGGACGTTTTTCCAGATCCCGGCTCATTTCAATTTGTATAAGATATCTAATTCAGCAGAACTGAATCTCAAACATTGCCCTCTTCTATGCATACAGAAACATCGTGAGAAAAGAATGATGTCATTTTAAGGACTACGACCCGGAATCAAGTCCGTTGTGGACTTCGTCTTCATGACAATTTTAATCTAGCTAGGCTGGTACTTTTTAATATGGTTTAACAGTTAGATAAACACAGAAGGGTGAAGAAGGCCCGAAAGATGATTCTCTTTTTCACCCAATCTTTCCCGCAAAATCCAATAGGAAAGATTAAGGCGATGTATTTTTTTTAAATATGATCGTTATCTCCCCTTTGAAACAGCGCTTATTTATTCAAGACATTTGGTATGTGCTTACAAATGCAGTGTGAACTTTAGAAAGCGATCCATTTCTCTGATAAGTATGTTTAATTAGTTAAATGGATTGCAACTTAATGGCGAACAAAATGAAATAGATTAATTAAAATCAGTCGAAAGGTTACGTGCGTAAAAACTGTACTATTCTAACTGTTTTGTACTATTTAAATAATTAGAAATGATATGAAAAGCATCGCTTTGTAGATATTTCGTATTTTGACTAAATTCTTAACATACAAATTAATTGGTATAAATGAGCATGAGACAAAATGGTTGTAATTGGAAATATATTTGTTTCTTAATCATAAAATAGGAAATGTTGAGGCAAAATGGCAATCAGTAATTTCTTATTGTTCCTCTATGCATTCTAAAATTCTCAAACATTACATGGAACATCAGAAACTCGTCTTGCTTTTGAAGGAGGATTAAACCAGTTATAATACGAAGTTAAAAATAAATGGTTAATTAGAAAGATACATTTACAGGGAAACTTTGCACCGTATCGCTGTTCACCAATACATCATATTACAGCAATTATATAAATTTAGAAAAATCGCGAAATACAATAAATTTATCAAATTTACCAATATAAACGCTCATGAATTCGTTCATTTTTTATAATTTCATAAAATCGTCTGCGATTCTTTGATATTCAACTCAAAAGTTTGACTAAATGAATTTGTTTTTGAAAAATTAATTTAACCAAACTTAACGCAATACCGCTTTGAGTGGAGCACCCAGCCATGGATTCCTGGCATTCTTCTTACCAGTACTACGACAATATCAAATTTGAGCATCCAGTTGCTCCTTCAATTGCATAATTCATGTTATCCATTTCGAAGAAACAAAGGACTTTGCCAGATGCCAGAGAGAATTTTAGCCGAACCAGGGTTCGATCCATTGTCTCATTGATTGATTGACTCTGATGTTACCAATAAAGCTTTCCATCTCGATTGGTTTTACACCAACATGGTTTAAGATTCACAATTTGATCAGTATCGATTTCGAATTATAGACCATTATTCATCATAGTCAGACTGAGTACATCCGCAAAACAATCTAGACCAATGGTGGTCCAATATACCACAAGCGTCCCTTTAAAAAACCACGGCATAACACTCTCCCAAAACAAGACATGCTTTTTGACGTCCCTTGTGGTAATAGACTTAAAACAACAATGAATGCACTTACGAGGTTTTCGGCTAAAAGCAGCGATATCATCTTCCGGGAAAAATATTCCCGGTTTTGCGTCTATTTTTAGAGCCACGTGGTGGTCGCGAGATCTCATCAATATCCATTATATTAATTAATTGATAGCGTTCACATTACAAAACTACGAACCGCATCATTTATTTTGTCAAACCTCACCGAGCAATTTATCGGAGAACCTTTTTAAAACCCTTTTCAAACGATAGAAAATATTGATTCTTCAAAATCCAAAGCCGCTGCAGACGACGAACTGGGTGTTGATAAGTTTAGGGTGTGAACAATATAGCTACGGAATTATCGAGATAAAAGATGGCAATGTTGATTGTCAGCATATTCCTCGTTTGCTTTCTTATTTATGAAACCTTTTCTGTCAGATACATCAAATCAAGTCTTATTTGGGAAAGGGTTGAATTGTCGTTGTTTTGAGAATTTGTTAAATTTGTCATTTGTACTTCTGGAAATAATTGAAGAGATGTTTCCAGTCGAGACTTAAAGGATATTTTTCATTAATTCAACTTATTGTAGGAGAAAATAAATTTATTTCAATATAATCAGATCAACGTGTCTTATTCAGTAAATTCACGCGCCGTTAACGACCGGCATAGTATATGTCGGAGGCTACTTTGGAATCCAGGCCGATCTGGAATCGGCCTAGTTCAGTTTAGAATTCTACTCTGGCCTAGTCCAAATTGGAATTCTAACAGGACTAGTCCGATCTGGAATCTGCCTAGAAAGTTTCTAGTCCAGGTAAGAATTCCAATATGACCAGGTCGATCCGGGATCTACCTAGGCCAGATTGGAATGTATTCTTAACAATTATTTTATTTGAAAATCCCCTTTAATTTCGTTTGATTTTTATACATTTTCTTAAAGTGACATTTCACGTTTATTTTTTCATAAAATTTACTTTATTTTTATCTGAAAGGGCAAATTTTCTTATGAAAAATCTGAAAATTTCAAGCCAAATATTAAACCATTTACGAGAAATATATATTTGTGTGCTAAATTTAAACAAATTGTTGTGGACAACAATTCAGATTTATGTAGAATTTGTCATTTCTGTCTCAACTTTAAATGCGCATTTTCCGCTTATAAACAACAACTTCAAAAAACTGATAGCATTAGTATAATCCAACTTTTGCATCAAGACATACTTTTAAAAAATGAAATTCGAATGTTATGTCTCTTTAAGAAAAGAATTATATCAAAGTAGGCATAAATGGTTATCGTAACACATAGCAGAATTTGTATTAGAAGATTAAAGCTATTTCCTAGATCAGTCCATTTTATTTCTATAAGATTTATGATCAATTATTCATGCATTAAAAATTGACTGAAGAAACAGCTTCGACAAAAATCTAGTACAGTCATAAACAAGATCTGCATTTTATCGGTTACTAATTAAAAAAAATCACTTGTTTGTTATTAGAATAACGTTATCAATTTTTTTTTCACTTTAATCATGCATTTGAATATTCTTATTTGATATGATTTCTGTGAATATATTTTCTTTTCTTTGGTGGCAATGTTTTACAAATCTATATTTTAGAAGCATCAAAATAATGTCTTGTTAGGAAAAAGGTTAATAGAAAACAGAAAAGAATAAACAGATCTAACCCATCTCTTTGTCCATGTCTAACAATGTTAGTTATTTTACATAACCCAAGATAAATAACTGGTCATTGTACCTTGGTGGTAAGATACAATTTAAACAAATACATTTTATTATCAAACATTTAAAACTGATATTTTCATGTTAAATCCATGTTTAGTTTTGAATAAGAAATGGATTCTAAATTGGTCTTGACAGATTCTAGATCTGTCTAGACAGATTGGAATTCCATACTGGCCTAGGCCAATCCAGAGTCTGCCTAGACCAAATTAGAATTCTATTCTAGACTAGTCCAGTTTGGACTAGACCGATTCCGGATCTGACTAGGCCGATTTCGGATCGGCCTAGATTCCAATGTGGACTCCGACATATGCATTTGAACCCATTTATGTAAGCCTACAGATTCCAACCAGTTCTCTCAATTTTTAGCATATTGAGTTGTTCGTTGTAGACAGGCCTGCAATGGTTGAAGAAGATAGAACTGAAGCTCCATCAATTGTCAAATCATTTTCAAAGTGTATTTTACACCAAAAAAGGAAGGTACCTTAAACACTATTTCTTGGGGAAGTGCATGGGGTCATTCATCTCAACATAAATAAAACATAGATAAGGTCACTGATCTTACTTCTGAATTGGAAGATGAGAAACTCCTTATTGGATTCTGACCAAAGAAACTATATATAAGTTTGTAAATGTTCTTGAAAATCACATTAATCCTTACCACGCCGTAAACCGGGTGTACCGGGCTAAGTTGAGGCCCCAGTGCGAAGCATGAGTCTCGTTTTCGTATTATGTGGACCTCTTCGAACGTTTATACCGAAAAAAGTGAACTGGTGCCAAATTAATGCATAAAACTGTATTGAATGTTCTGTGATCAAAATAAGTATTTGCTATAAATTGCTATACTGGAATGCACTTGCTATTTCCGTAGGCATTTAAGCTTACTTATAAAATTGCAATTCTTAAGAATAACTTCATTTTTATTGTCGCACCGCCAGACGGAAATGGCAGAAATTGACATTCAATATATGCAAAGGATATAGAATTGCACTAAGAAGGTGGAATTGTCAATATTTTGGCTGGCTTAAGTCACGTCGAATACTCTTCAATCTCGTCCTGAAGGGGACAAGAAAGTCTCAGCTGTCGTCTGCTGAAATATTCCCATGGTCGCCTTAAAACTCCCAGCAAATTAAGCTTTATTATGAAATCTATTCAGAACCATTGTCGCAAATTACAAGAAGGCATATGTCGTAAAAACGGAAATAGACCACTTGTTGATACCACGTGGTGCTAGGGTGATTAAATATGGCGCGTCATTGCAAAAATGATTAATGTAGATTATGATCGAACTATGATCGGATTATTAAATCAGCGCATTAGGATCTGAGTTTAAAGTCTTCGTCGTTTTTTATTGGCCTTCTGTATGTGCATATTATGTAATAACTCTTTGAATTTGATTATTTAAATTCATCTCAAACTTCTGTAATATTGCGAATCAATGTGAAATTGTATAGAAAATTAAGAACCCGTTGTCCTTTGTTTGCATAATCATATAAAAGTAGTAAACATGTGCCTGGACTATAATATCGAGTTTAGATATCAATGTAAAGTATTGCAAAAATTAGAAGAAGATTAGAATTGAATTGGTTCTTTTAACGAGATCTATTTACAAGCATTTAATTGTCCCATCCTAATTCCTAACCAATCTCAATTTCGCCATGCCACGCTACAAATATGGCATTGGGATGCAGAGGTCTATGAAATTGATATTGTTACGCGAGCATTAAATAGATTGGTTTCTGCTTCCGTATAAAGACTGACTTCTTAATTAAACGTGTTACTAGTCGATGGGCCGTTATAGAGGCGATTGCAGATGTGCGTGATGCTTTGTTTGTTGAAAAAATCTTTGGATTGAGTCAAAACTGTTGTTTTACTTTGTTGCTTTTCTTCGAAAACCTCGTAACTGCAGCTTAAAATAAGCTGCAGTTATGAGGTTTTCGAAGAAAAGCGACGTTTTTCACCTATCCTTGATTTTTTTTCTGATCTACCTATCGTCACGAAAGTTTTTTTTTCTTTTATGAATTGAACATCTTCTACTTATCGTATCAAATCACTGTTTGAAAAAAAAATCTTTTTTTGTAAGAACCATTCTGTTTCATAAAAAATCTGTCTATTGTGCCTTCATCTTCACGTCGTATAATTTTAAGCACTTGATGAAAAAAAGTATTTGTTTTGTAAGAGCATTTGTGTTGAACAAAAACACAAAAAAAATCTATAGTCACGAACTATTTTTCCTACAAATCTTGGATTCTTTTCTTCATGTTACATCTAAACTTTAGTTGCATGAAAGTCTTAGAAAATCTTTGAATGGTACCAAACCTGATGTTTTATTTATAATACTCATTGATTTTTCTGAACAATCTTGAGCCCTCTCTGTATATTGTATCAGATCGATTGTTAAAGTGACATTTCACATTTATTTCATTTTTTAAAGTATGTCTTGTTGCAAAGATTGTTTATTCTAATGCGTAGAAATACTATCAGTTTTTTTTTTTTTTTTTTTTTTTTTTTTTTGTTTTTTTTAAGTTGTCGTTTATAGGCGAAAAATACGCCTTCAAAGTTGAGACAGAAATGACAAATTCTATATAAATCTGAACTGTTGTCCACAACAATTTGTTTAATTTTACCACAAAAAATATATGTTTCTCGTAAAAGGTTCAATTTTTTGGCTTGAAATTTTCAGAAGTTCCATATGAAAATATGCTCTTTCAGATAAAATAAAAGTAATTTTTTTCTAAAAAATATTGTGAAATGTCACTTTAAATGAAAGTCTTAGTTTTGTAACCCTCCCCCCCCCCCCCAAAAAAAAAAAGAAAAAAACATCTTTATATTTTACCAGAATAGTTGCTTATTTTTTGTACTAACATTTCCTCAATTTTGTTCTGGTTTACCTAGGTCAGAAAATATTTTTCTGATCAAACGTTGAATTTTTCTATACATCATGCCAACGCATTTGTTGAGAAAAAAATTGTTTTATAAACATCTTTGAATTGAACCAAAATCTGTACTTCATTTCAACCATCCTAGATTTTTTCTAACCTAACCTTGGTCTTTGTTTCGTATGAAAGCATTTATTGAATAAAAAGATTGGTTCGTTATAAAACTTTGGTATTGGTCAAAACCATTGTTTGATATACATCAATCGATGATGTTTCTGACCTTCGTCACGAATTTCACCGCGGGGAATCATGATTGAAGCTAGGTCAGAATGATTAACCCTTTCCCAAACAACTAAATTTTAGGGTGATCCATTTCAAAAACTGCCACAAATGACAAAATAGATATTATTACAGGTAGGATTTGTGTTAAATATGACACAGAAAATATTGAGACAAAAGGAGAAACTGCTGGTAATCAGCAGTTTCTTCTTTTGTCTCAATGTTTTCCCAAGCCTATTCCACCAGGGTCGTCAAAACCAGGTCTTGTTTGGGAGAGGGTTAAGGACATGTGAACATAAAACTGCGGTTTGGTTCAGTACAAAAACTGCGGTTTGGTTCAGTACAAAAACTGCGGTTTTGTTCAGTACAAGGAATCTTAAGAAACAAAGATTTTTTTTGTTTATAATGATAGACAAAGTTTGCACGCTGAATGAATGTCTGAAGAATGATTAGACCAAAAGTATGCCCGATGGAATTTCTGATAGGCTTGGTGAAAATAAAAAGAGTTTTATGTCAATACAAAGAATTTTCTTATGCTTGAAAAATGTGATATTTAAGGAACACCGCCTCGTGAGCGAATGAAAATGTACCGTATCTTAGTAAACATGTACATCATGTACATCGAAACGAGCAATTTCTATCCTTTTCCTACTAAATTTCAATGGCTGTATTTGGCTGAAAAACGAACTTAAGTTTGATTTCAGGGTCTAGATTAAGGTCGCATAGGCTTTAAAATATCTGCATCACATGTATAAAATGAACTGGGTCAGATACATTGATCTACAAACGTTGGACATATGTCAGTTTTTAGGAAGTTGAAAGTTAAAATGGGTAAAACTGACCTGAATGATGCTCTCTTCCCAAGGAACCCACGTAGGGCTAATACTAAAGCATATGGCGTACCAAATGGGTCAAAAGTCTATTTAGAGCGTGCACGTTTAAAATATACGCGTCGATGCGTCAATTTTATATGTCGACGCGTATATTTACGTGTCGACGCATAAAATTTACGCGAGCAGTTGAAAATTTATGCGTCGACGCGAAAATTTTCAACTGCTAGCGTAAATATTTTATCTATTAACCAATCAGATCCTTCGTTTCATCCATCAACTTTATGGTGTAAAGGGAAAGGTTTCTAACCGCCTCTCCCATTTGGCCAGCCTCGGTTTCACATTTTTTACTCCTGCTCGCGTAAAATTTACACGTCGACGCATAATTTTTCAACTACTCGCGTAAATTTTTATGCGTCGACGCGTATATTTACGCATCGACGCATAAAATTTACGCGAGCAGTTGAAAATATATGCGTCGACGCATATTTTTTATGCGTGCACGCTCTATATAGACTTTTGGCCCATTTAGTACGTCATAAAAGCAAATGTTGCTGCAGACTCCGACATGACCAAACTAGACGCACGGCTGACTGTGTAACAAATAGGGTCTGATAAAGTTTGTTTGTCATCAGGGGCATGTCAAACGATTTTGACGAAAGGGTTGAAACACAGACAGGTTTGTGGTCCCCCACACGTTGAAAAGGGAACAGAAAGCCACCCGTGTTATCCCATTACCAAACGACAAAATTTTAGGTTGATCCAAATTCAAAGATTCTGCAGACGACAATTTCAAGTGAATAATATTCAAATTTTTGTTGTCTTTTGGGGTAGAAAACACTGTGGGAAATGAAGAAATTGTTTGTCACAAACAATTTCTTCATTTTCCACGATGTTTTCCAATCCGATTTCTTGTAGGGAGTCAAAATGAGTCACTGTGTGGCAATGGGTTAAGGTGGCAGAAAATGTTTCGACATAATGCAAAAACTCCGACAAATGTGGACTTTCTAGGTTTTATACAGGTGATTGAACACGGATCTACTGTTTAAAACACCCAATGGGGAGAATCACGTGATTGACAATGGTATTTAACACGAAAAAATGGCGACGAAAGGACCGCTTCGGCGTGACAACTCAAACTTTAGAAAGGTATGTATTCAATCTACGTAGTTTCTCGGACAAACCACCTATCCTAAAGTACCCGCTATTGTCTAAGGTTTTCACAAATACCCAACTTTCCCCTATCCGTTCGCTGTATTTAGAGAACACTTAAAGAATATTTCCGAAATTGCGAAAATTTTGGATGTATGTTAAGCACGTCGCATCATATTTACAGCTTTATTTCTTACCCAAAGAACTCTATAATCACACGGTATATTTCCAGACCCTTTTTTATCGATGGCATTTCATTCTATTCGATTTACAAGGTCAATGTTGTCTTTGTTAAGCGTTTTTTACGAAAACGATGTTAAACACACGTACATTGCTGCAGTGTTTGGCACGCCGAGTTCTGGTGAGTGTGATGTTAAACACGCAAGTGTGCCATAATTGTGTAGAATGTGTTGACTGATTTGTGTTTACGGAGATATTCTGTGGATTGAAATCTTTTGAACAGTTGAGAGATTACATCTGAACGATGCACAGTTAAAGTCTGGCACATAATTGGGCAAATGCACATTTTGAGAGAGACAAAATACTGTTTCAATAAGGTTTTATGTACTTTACACTGTCGGTATAAGAATGAATCAATTGCACATGCAATACAATAATATAGTATGATAGAATAATTATATGGTTCAATTATATCGAGTAAACCGTGACGTTAGCTTTGTAACTACCTGTAAGAGAACCAAGACTGTCACTTTAGGGTTCTTTTATTGAAATATTGTTTATAACATCACCAACTTCTTTCTTGTCTTGTAGCAACTTATTATTTTTCTGGCTCTGTGACATAATCCTTTACGAAGCCTAATAGATCCCCATCTCCAAATTCTTCCGTCATCCCCTGTTTAATTTTTTGCCTTCTAACGTCAGACACGCTGATTTCCATTGAAGATTCTCCACCAAAACTGCCATAATGTCTCCATATATACCTGATTTTCTTTCTCAAGTGACATCACAAGGAATAAATGATCGGATTTGGAAAGGCAAAATTTATATCTGCAGATCTAGGAGAGTACTAATCAAGCTCACAAACGTTCATGACAGTATCACCCTGACTCTTCGGACCATTTATAAAATGTATAAACCTTTCACCAAAGAGTCTATATCCCAGTTTCAAGAAAGTTTTCATCTCTTTTGGATATCTCATCTGCATGGTAGAGTCATTTTTAAACAAATTTTCTGTGTCTGCCAGCACAAACAAGATCAATGAAATGCTATTCAATGGAACATTCCGTCTTTCACTTGTTTGAAAAAATTAAATATTGTCCTGCCCGGTCTTTTCTCCGTTAAGAGTATCTTGACGACAGACGGAACTAATTCACTGATCTGTTCAAGAACTTCGGTTATTTATTTTCAGAATTTTGATCAAGAAATCCAAAGTCAGGCACGGATTCAACATTCTCAGTTGTAGGTTCTGAATTGTTGACTGCGTTCTTGCCTGGATATTTTTAAAACGTTTCTTCAATGGTGAAGCACTACATAACGATGATTTACCGGGTGAAGCTCGGTACAATGGAGATTTATAAGGACTTTTTATCTTTAAGTTTCCGATTTTGAAGGAGTTGCGTGCTTCCTCTTGATTCCAGACTTTGTATTCCATCTAACTGTTGGCTTACGTAATGAAAGCCGAGACTTCTTTCCAGTCATCTGAAAAAAGAAGCAAATTGGTATATTGATAAAAGGTATATGTTGAAAGCAGTTAAAAAGTAAACATTTTATGTATTTGACATAAAGGTTATGAACAATCCACTTAAAATCCGGTTTGGGCATGACAGTAACAGGGACAAATTAAAGGTCAACTTCTGCAACACATTCTTCTGGCTAATTGAATAAACACTTTCAAGATTCTGAAACCGATTTTAACCGCAAACTAGGCAATGGTGCCATCATATTATAGTTCAGAATCATTGTGTTTGCAAGTATTTGTCTTGGAAAATTATATATAACAAGAGATTTGATCACTCAGATCAATTATAGCCAATTTCGTTTTTTTCCAAGTTTATAAAAGATTGCCCCTTCTCGAGGGGTGATCCAAAATTAACGGTACTGATCCTCTAAAATTAATATTTTTGTGTTTTTCTTAATGAAATTTGGCATAATGCAAGTACTATTTATATTTGACATGATACGGAAATATTGGCATTGTCTTTTAATTGCGTCCATGTTGAAAGCGTGTCCATAGCAACCAAGGTACGGTTAAGCGGGGCAGGGGTAGAATAACTTGACGTTTTGATATTTTAAATGTTTTTTCAAGCCTTTCTAACGAAACGATTTTACTGAAACGTTGTGAACATCAAAAATGACTTAGTGCTATTCTATGACCAAATTTTGAGCATTATTTCTGGCCAAACGGGAGAACTGTCGACCACTTTCCTTTAGCGATAAAAGTCAACTTTGACGTTGGCAGAGTATTCGAACGTACGCAGTTTTTTAGTTTTGCGTACAACGTGGAAATTCTATAATCGATACTTACAAATAATGTAGAAAAACTCAGAAACATTCTTTATTAGAATTTTCACAATTGTTTGACACCGAATTTTCAAAAAGGGAAGAACATTTTTGTAGGAAAAGAAAGCCAGTAGTATCTAGAGGCGCAGTCTGGACGCGACGTCAACTAAATCTGATAAAGCGTCAACACTTGAGCTCACGCTTCACCATCAAATACATTTGTTACAAGACGGACCTAAGTTATGGTAGAGAGTTTTGGATATTGACCGATGATTTTAACCTGAATAGGCTCAGATGTCAGTACATTTTATATCTACCTAAAACAGACATTCTGGGAAAACGCGTACAGGCATGGAAGAAATTCTGGATCAAAGATTTCGTTTAAAAGCAAATCCCGTGAGAAAATCCCAACAGCAGATTAATTTAGGTGCGTTTGTATGACATAACAACACTTAAAATCACAACAACGGACGTCACCTGTCTAATCCCCAATCAAAGAAAGCTAAAATCGTTCCTTCTCACCAGTTAGAGCTTCAGTGGAATTGATTGCGGGTATTTCCCTATATGAAATCGGTACTGAAATGTCAGTTTCAAGGACTTGGTAAATTAATTAGCTCTAGACATTCTATGGATGTTTTCTACAATCAACAAGCAATGGTACATGGATATTTTAAGTGGATTAATTGAACGTCACGGTAAACGTAAATTTTGCAACTCTAGGTGACTGCGTGGAGTAACGTCATTATTTTAACGTTGCGAACTTGCGACGTCGTGACGTTCGGTGAATATCTGCCCCGCCTATGCGTTATATACAAAACTAGTTTTATCGTAACTTTTTTGTTCCAAGTCCGATTTTGATGATATTTCGTCGATGGATCATTGATAAATTACATTTCATGCTGTACAAAATTGATTTACTTCGATGGATTCGTATTGAAGTTATAAAGTCAGTACCGCTAATTCTGGATCACCCCTCGTAAGTTAACACCAGATTTCAATCAGATTGGGTCATTAATAAATTACCAATTTGTCCAATATCCATGGCTTTCCTAGTACACGAGCAACTGTGTGCGTGTTTAACATGACACTCATCAGAACTCGGTGTGCCAAACACTACAGCAATGCACGTGTGTTTAACATCTTTTTCGTAAATACGCTCAACAAAGACAACATTGACCTTGTAAATGGACTACAATGAAGTGTCATCGATAAAAAAGGGCCTGGAAATATAAAGTGTGTACAGAAAGTTCTTTGGGCAAGAAAAAAAGCTGAAAATATGATGCGACGTGCTTAACATACATCCAAAATTTTCGCAATTTCGAAAATATTCTTTAAGTGTTCTCTAAATACAGCGAACGGATAGGGGAAAGTTGGGTATCTGTGAAAACCTTAGACAATAGCGGGTACTTTAGGATAGGTGGCTTGTCCAAGAAACTACGTAGATTGACTACATACCTTTCTAAAGTTTGAATTTTCACGCTGAAGCGGTCATTTCGTCGCCATTTTTTCGTGTTCAAAGTCATTGTAAATCACGTGATTCTCCCCATTGACACCGGCATGTCAGTGGCAAGCAATGGTTGAGAAAAGATCAGGCAATGTTTCAAACGTAAATACCAACTTTCAGAAAAAAATAGAAGTAATTTATCAGAAATATTTATGAACATGTCTCTTTAAGCATACAAAGCTCATCGTTGAAAGGGCTAAACGGCATTTTTAAGATTTCCGCTGACAACCGAAGATATCTAGCAATAAAATCTGTCAGAGGATCATATTCGATGTCCAATAATTGCCCTATTTATGGAACTAATAATTCGACGTCATGCGACGCATGCGCCATGTTTTTGGTCAAAATTTGTGGCCAAATATGCCGCGTCGCTGAAAAACGACGTTTATCGAAGATTTGTAAATAAAAAAAGTCCAATATATATTGTTGTTTCTGAGGTGCGTTCTTTAGAGCGAGATTTTTTGAGAAATCTTGAGATTTCTTATGATATTTTAGGATAAAGCGTTCTTTCGACCAAGATTTTTAAGACGCTCAATGGGAGGCGCCATTACCCTATACTTCGTGCGGAACCCCTCGGTCAACTCTGTACAAACAAAATAAAAGAGATTTGACCGAGTTGTTCCGAACACTCCATAATTCACAAACCGCGGTGCTCCGAATGCTCCATATTCTATACAAATGACGTAATGATGACGTCATTTGTATAAATATGGAGCATTCGGAACAGCTCGGTCAAAGTCTCGGTCTTAAAAAGGCTTTATCAAAAACACCGTAAGAAATCTTAAAAAAGCTCGCTCTAAAGAACGCGCCTCTTGTTATCACCGGTGTGTAAATGCATTTGGTACTACGTATCGTTGAAAGTACAAAATTGATATTTAGATAATTAACCTTCACGTATTTTGGATTATTCTGTATGTATTTTGTGATTTTGATATAAATCTTAAGCACCTTATGTTCTTCGGTCTGTTAGCCGGTGGTCTTATTCTCGATTATCTCATGTATCATCATTTTGCTACAAAACATGAAAATATTGCAATTAGACAACTATGCTCTACTACGAAGACACTTATTGAAAAAACTTAACCAATGTCCACCTTTGTCAAAATACACTACTTGTGCAGTTTAGTCAGAATAAATCGTAAAACAATGTTGAATTAGCAGCTGGGGGCTCGATATGACTGAAATTTTATTCAAAAATGTTCTTTCAGAAAAAAAATAGATGTAAAATGTATTATATAATATTTATGGGGTGTCTCTTTAATGTATTCATGCAGAGGTCAACTTTAGGTCAAAATGTATTCACAATACCATCTTTCCCATGAGGCGGCATTTTTCACGTGGTTATTGTAAGCAATAGCCACACTATTTGATGATCAGTTATGGAGAAAATACATGTCCCGTCAATGATTTATTATAGACGAACATGTGCGAAGGCTGATACTTGCATACAGTCGACACTCGTTGTGTTGAAGTCAGAGGGGCCGTCAAAATACCTCGACTTATCCGGAGTTCGACTCATCCGATTTTATTTATTTTTCGATGAAAACGATATTTAACCATTTTTGATGGTCATCGTATGTGACCATGATTGAAATATAGTAGGAAAAGGAAAGAAATTGCTCGACACGAGCAATTTCTATCCTTTTCATGCTAAATTTCTATGGCTGTATTCGTTTCAGAATTATTTTGATTAAACATTTTGATATCCATATGTTGAGGACGGGACATAATTTTTAACTTCGACTAAACGGAATTTCGACTTATCCGATGTCGAGATAACGAGTGTCGACTGTACATGTATCATTGACCCTCTTTGAAAGAAAAATGACTTCCTATAATCGGCACATACGTCCAGCGATATTGTAGTATAGTCGCACGCATGATCGGGTGGACATGTGTCCCGTCACGCTAAAAGGGACCTTATCCGAACCCCAAAAGTCCAAATTTTGACAAACTTGTCAGACCCAGCACAGGTAAACAAAATCCCATATGCGATAAATGAACATAAAGTAAGACAGGGAAAACTTTCCGGAGTTAGAAAAATACATAAAAGTGAAAAGTGTCGGCCCTAGTCTGGCTGCGCGGACTGCGCAGACTGACTAGGGTCGATATTTTTCACACTTCCTATAAGGTCCCTTTTAGCGCTACGGGTCACAAATGTGAATTTTGTCTTTGTTAAATCGAAACTATTGGGCTCTTATCGGTTCTCAAGATCTCTCGGACGTTATACAGAGGCCGCCATGATAAAAAAAATGTACAAATTAATCTGCAAGCACAACGCCGGAAGTAGTCCAAACAATTGTTTAAGGCTACGTTAGAAAAAAAATTGAAACAAACAACGTTCAAAAGTCGAGTATACATGTATCCTCAAAAATGTGACTAAGATTTACTAGGTAAAAATTGATATGTTTTACCGATTATTAACAATATAATTATTTCCCTCGAATTATAACGTGTTCAATAAGGTTCCTTTGTTTTAACGACGTTTAATTTCACGTTCAATATGGCGGCCTCCGTATCACGGTTGAGGTATTTTGCAGACAATCTTGAGCGTGGCGATTGGTACTTGTTCGCCATTAAAAGGAGACATATTTTCGTCGTACCAACATATTCGTGGATTATTTTCATTTGTTTGGACAAAACTATTTGCATCGGTTTTAAACACGTTATATTTTCTATTTCAGTCAAAGTTACAGAATCACGTGATTTACGGAACCGGATGCCAAACACAGGGTTATTATTATCAGCACTTTGTTTGCAAGAAGGTCGACTCAGAAATCCTTTCCCAAACGACAAATTTTAGGGTAGCCCTGTACGAAAGTTGCCGAAGTCGACAAAATAGATAACATTTACTTTATGTAAAATTTGTGAATAATATAGCACAGAAAACATTGAGACAACAGAATAAAATGCTGATCATCAGCATTTTCTTTCTTGGCATCAATGTTTTCCCAAGCATTCCTTAATAATTATGTAAAATTATGTCTTGTTCGGAAAAGGACTAAATTTAAACGAAACATTTTCTTTATTTTTACTTTCAGTTAAAGTAACAGAATCACGTGATTTACGGAACCAGATGCCAAACACAGGGTTATTATTATCAGCACTTTGTTTTCAAGAAGGCCAACTCAGAAAAGCATGTTTAGAAGGTAAATAGTTCACATTAAATTACCTGGCAGAGCATCCCTGGCTAGTGGTGCTCTGCCGGGTCATTTATCGTGAGCTATAACTAAGTCATAACATTATGACACAAGTTTGCAACTTTTATAGTGCATCAATATTAACTCGGAACAACCTATCTATTTTAATTATTTTGAACAATTTTTTTCTGTCGACAGAGTACATACTGTCGATATTTTGATCGAAAATGGTAACAGTTGATGTCCCCGGTGAAATACATGTAGTTTAAGGGGGAAATCTCCAGTTTTTCGGAACACTCGGTCATTACTGTAGTAAATTAAATGTTTCGTACCAATATGTTTCGCTAGTACCATATTTTCAATAATACAACACATGATTACAATTTACCATTTTCGACGGTAAAAGTGTATTTGTTATGCGAAACTGATTTCCTCAAGATGGAAATCGATTATCTAGAGCAAGACAGTCGTAAGTGTGTATGCAGTTACCACTGTTTTGCGTCCGTTTATTCATGTGTAGCTGATAAAAATTACTGTAATTCACTAATAAGTGAGCTGACCTATACATTTTCTTTTTGAATTATTACCAGGACATGTTGCTTAATACAATGAGGGAGTTTTATCAAATGCTATTATGTAGAACTTGAAATATTTCCAAAAATATGCAAATTTTGACATAAAACACTCCAGCTTCGTTGATCTAACCGAACATGTGGGCATGCTGTTTTATACATTTATAATAGCACATATTTTGGGTTTTCTGTTCTTATAAAATGCAAGGGATTACTTTAAATCTATTTTCGAGACTAAACGATGAATATACAGCATTTTATTAGCATCTTAGTGACCTTGGACAGGTGCAAGAAATTGTGCATTTTTTCGATGTAGGGGTATGTGATACGAGTGCCTATAAAATTCAAACAAGATCGATGACCGTCCATCTTTATTTCATTTTTCAGTTAGTAATAACATGTAATTTCAAAATACAAAATATAAATAAATTCTATCACTGGGAAAAAAAATTAGGAAACTGGAGCATTCCCCCTTAAGTAACATATTCAGTATTTTCTATAATGTACATTAATCCTACCTTCAGCATCTCTCAAATTGTGATCATCAGCAGTTTCTACTTGGAACGGTTCAATAGTTTCCCCATCGAAGAAAGGGCTAATTTGCCAATAGAGTTTAATATAAGGATTACAATCCATCATTAGGTGCACATTCGGGTGTCATCGGTTGCAACGGATATTAACGAGGGTTACTATCGTCCATTTCCGGACGTCAAATGTGGCAACGGAAATTGACGAGGGGCAACCTCGTCAATTGCCGTTGCCACGAATGACGCCCAAAGTTGCACGAAGAGTTTGACAATGAAAGGAATACATATATACAAGTAGCAGCGATTCGGTAATTATCTTAATGCTAGTGCCAGTAGCCAACTCTGCTTTAAGTGGGCTAATTAGTGACGAATCGAAGCTCGGACATGACCGATACAAAACATTCAGATACACTTATGCATAGAAAAAACGTTTGTAACAAACGGACGGGGGTTAAAGGAATGGATGCTTAATTAATAAAATGTGCCTCCGGAATATTGCTGTACTTTTATGTAACGTGAAGGGGTTGTTCATACCAATTTTCAGACGGCAACGATTTTATTTTGTTTGGTCCAAATTCAAACCTTTACAAACTAAAATAAATTCACGGAATGTCCCTTGTGTGTTTATCGAACCAGAATTGATTTCGTAACTAATGAGTAAGTTACTTAACGTAACAAATTGACGTTACAGAAATAACGGCGCCTATTTATTGTTATGACAGACCATTATTCCACCCATATTAAACTGATAAGAATGAAAGTGTAATTCTAAATTAAATAAAACACAGGTTTTCCCAATAATCAATTATTTTTTAATTAATTTAACCTTTTCCTAAAATGTGCCTTCTTTGAGCGAAGATGTTTTCATGGTTTAAAAATGACTTACTGGAAGCGAAGGAAATACAGATAACCACCATTGCATTTTCTTTTCCTCCAATATTTCCAGTCCTAGCTCATAGCAATTTTCGACAGAAATAAGCCTTTATTTTGTTGTGTGAAACGCCTCTAAATTTGGTCCATCCTAAAATATTGTGAATTGGGAAAGAAACAATACGTTTCCCTGTTTTTCATCGAAAACCTCGTAACTGCAGCTTTAAACAAGCTGCAGTTACGAGGTTTTAGAAGAAAAGCGACAATTTCCAAGGTGTGAATATTGGGTGAGGTTGGAAGCAAACACTTCAAAGGTCGTTTGTATTTGCGTAGTGTAACTTTATTACACCGATTCGAAATGATTGAACCATTGGCATTTCATATAAAATCAGTTTATTGATATCATCGTTTGTCAAAATCAAAGCTTCGCTAACTACCAATATTGCCAAATTACGGAAGAAATTACGCGACACAGCATTCGGAGAAGATTATAATAATTTTAGCAAAACGTTACCTCTTTGAAAATCGTTAAAGCCCTTTCCCAAACAAGTGCTGGTTTTGACGTCCTCAAATTGAAAAGGTTTGGGAAAACATTGAAACAAAAGAAGAAACTGCTGATAACCAGCAGTTTCTCATTTTGTCTCAATATTTTCTACATGCATATTTTACTCAAATCCTATCTTTAATAACATTAATTTAGTCATTTGTAGCAGATTTTGAAGTGGACCACCCTAAATTTTTGCCGTTTGCCGTTTGGGAAAGGATTAGAACACAGAGGGAGGAAATACGCAAGGGTTAGAATTTTACTTGGTCAACATCTGACTTTCTATCAGGGGCCTGTTTCATTAAAACATTTAAAGGGACATTTCATTCCGATTTCAATTTTTTAAAGTATGTCTTGATGCCAAGATTGGGTATTCTAATGAGTATAAACACTATTAGTTTTTTTAAGTTGTTGCGGGTAACCCCCCGGTCCCACTGAGCCCGATTTCATCCCGATTTCGAAAATTTCAAAATCGGCACGAAATCGGCGTACTTCGGGAGAGTCGTAGTACATCTTGATTCAAATCGGCACCAATTCGGGATCAAAAATAAATCGGGACAAAAATTTCAACATGCGCAAATTTTTCTCCCGATTTCGAAAATCGTGGCCAAGTCGGCGCACCTCGGTGTACGTCGTATTAAATCGGCGTTCTTCGTAGTAGGTAAATCGGCGTTAATCGGCGACTATATCGTACTTATTCGGGATACACATCTCGGCGATGAACACCGAATAACGCCGATGTACTACGAGCGAATTCCGATACACGCCGATGAACTACGACGAATTACACGAATCGTACCCGAGGTACACCGATCTACAACGAATAACTACGGGCTACTAGGATATTATCCAGAAGTACTGCGAGGTGCCCCGAATTCCGGAAAGTATAAAAAGGTGAATCAACTTTGAAAACATAGGATTAAATTTTATCAACTATATATGACGTAATTTCGGACAAATAATAGTATTTCGCCGTTGTGGTTCTAAAACCCCGCAACTACAGCTTGAGTCTGTTTTTGGCATAAACTTAATTGCTATTCATTCAGTTCTAAACATTTAAACAAAACCATTCGATGCACTGTGACCATAAAAGCGGACGCTTGAATAAAGAAACAACTGCCAGTTACTACAGAATTGATATTCCTGATGAGTCATTGATCAACCAACCTGATCCTGATCAGGATTCTGACCACGAACTTGAAGATGACATCGATACTCAAGGCACCATCATTAAGAAAAAGAAACCATTCAAACATAATTATTGATCTGTCAGAAGATGACTTGATTGTAGGTTAACATAGGATTTGCGAACAATATATCGAAGGAATTATTAAGGCTAATTTATATTATAAAATGGTGGTTATTAGCATTTGCTTCTTTTGTCTTAATGTTTTCTCAGATATTTTCTAATAAGGACATACAAACAAGGTCTGGTTTGGGAAATGCTTAAGCCACTTTCGATACTAGTAGTATCCATTTATATCGTGTCAACAGCTCATTTAATCTTGCCTTTTTGAATAGGGTTTTTAGTGACACTGACAATACTTTTGACTGTTTTGCAGCCTATAGGGCATCTATCTATAATTTCCTGGCTTTCTCATACTATTAACAATGCATAAACTCTATCCAATACACCTGTAAACTCACCAGTACTACACTTTGATCTGAATTGTCAATGGGGGTCAATTTTATCAAGTAAACCGTGAAGTTATTTCGGACAATCAACAGTTATTTTAATGTCGCTTTCTGTTGTTGGCATGTGGCTACTCTAATAAACAAATTCCAAACTGATTTTTCTGTTGAATTAATCATAATTTATATACCAAGTTTACGAAATCGGGGCAAAATCGCGACGAAAATGTTCAAAAGTCGTAGTAGATCGGATCTGTCGGCGTATGTCGCAGTAACTCTGTATGCGTCGCAGTACATCGTAGTTAGAAATCGGGACAGTCGGTCTAGTTCGTACTGTTTCGTAGTAACTCGGCTCCTAATCTCGTGGTACTTCGGAACAAAATCGGGACAAAATCGTAGTTAATCGTATTGCATCGTAGCATTTCGCTGTCCATCGGGAACTTACCGCTAAAGATGGGATGAGCGGAGAAAATCGGCTCAAATTCGTAGTAAATCGCAGACAATGTGCCCTCCCGAAGCACTACGACTATTTTGGAAATCGGGCTCAGTGGGACCGGGGGGTAAGCGAGATACACGCATTTAAAGTTGACACATAATCGATAAATTGCATATAAATCCGAACTGTTGTCCACAACAATTTGTTCAATTTTACCACAAAAATTTAAATTTCTCGTAAACGGTGCGATATTTTGGCTTGAAATTTTCAGAATTTTCATAAGGAAATATGCTCTTTCAGATAAAAATTAAAGTAATATTTATGACAAAAAATTCTGAAATGTCACTTTAAGACGTATTTTTGACTTACCGATGTCTTACGAAACCCTTAAAACAACAATCGCATAACTCAGGTATTAATTGAAGTGGTGATACACTCTTGTCCTAAACCTGTATAGTGCCACCACTGACCTTGAGACTCAAATGTACTTTTAATTGTTGACTAATCCACGTGAGAGGGGTTGTATGTTTACATGGTACGGCATGTTTTTGTTAAAATGATTTAATACCATGACGTCAACTTAAAGTAGCCGTGGTCAAGTGGTCAAAACAGCCTTCTTATAAAGTAACAATTAGGAGGATGTGGGTTCGAATCCCTAGAAGTCAAGTTTTATTTACCATATTTTTCTTTTTATTTTTTTCTTGTATCATTTGAAATACCGTTTTAAACAGTTTTGCACGATGGTGATCTGTACCACTTTTTAATTAATAACTTGTCACTGTGTAAATGAGATTAGACTAAGGTTACATGACACTATTCTACAAAGCTTTGGGCGTTCTTTTTTTCTGCATCGGATGACCAGAATTGAAGTCTATTCATATCGCTTTCGTGACGTCTGTTTTGTGTCACGTCAGCAACATGTGGGCCACCTTTAACCGTTGATCTGCATACGGTGGACTGCGTTCAAATGCGCGGCAACTATAAGTTGTACAAGTTGGGATTGCGGCGATTTTGAATGCGACCGATAAACATAGTTGAAAAACATGTTTTGTATAAATGTGTATATGATGACGTATTTGCAATTTCGTAATTTTGCTGTAAATATATGTACCTTTTTCTTAGTCTTCTTTCCCCATGTTAATTCATGTTTCTGTAATTATTCACGTAACAAAATGGAGGAAATAAAGATATGAATGAATGCATGTCTGAAGTGTATAGATATAGCCCCGATTCCAGAAAAAAAATAATGGATACAAATTTTCTATGGACAATATATGAAAAAAAAAACACCACAAAGACGAAAGAAAATAGATCGATTCATGAAAAAGCTAAAATATGAAAAGAAAAAGGATACGGTACTTTCTGGTATCGAACCTCGGCTGGATAAATGAATGGGTACGACAGACCATTACCTTACCCACTCTGCCACAAAGACTATTGATTACGTACATACGTTTGTTTTCTAAATTAAAGATTTTAACAACGGTAAAATTTAAACAAAGGTATTCCGAAATCCTGTTTTTGGTAGCCCAGCCTTAAGCTGGGCTACCTTTGTAACGGTTTTAAAATATTAACGTGCAGAGTTAGGGAGGCGATTATTGTACATACTGCTCGACATATTTGTTGAAGCTGGTTAAATTGTACGTTGATAATGATTGTTACATTAACAACATGTTTGTTTTATATGCTTACACCATTTACGAGGAAATACAATGCATAAAACTTGCATTTGTATACTATTTTAATTTCCACCAGATACGAATTACTAACCGCTTAATCATGTGACCGGATTGGTCCATAGAAATACCGAAACACACGAAGAACTATAACACATCATGTTAACTATTGTTGTTTATGCTTAATAACAGCAAGAAGAGAATTTTGTATGAAGTGTTGAATAAATAACGGTAATATATATTCGCTATGAACTGATCCATTCTAAAATCGATACTGTAAATGTGTTTTGGTATTTACTAATGTGTTTCGTTATTTCTGTGGACCAACTCAGGGGCGATAACCAATCTAATCTGATAAATACTTCTATATTTTAATTTTGTTTTAGTATCGTATGACACAAGTGCCGCTGTGGTCTAATGGATAGAGTGCTAGGTTTACCAACGCCCGAACACTTTTGTTCCATTGGTTCGAGACCCACTCACGCTAGATTTTTTTTTTCTTTTTTGTATATTTTTAAATCAACAAGAAAGTTTTCATGAATTCTTCAAATACGCTTAACTTTTTATTGGCAGCCGAGCCATGAGCTATGAGATATACCCGTGTATAGTTTGTTAGGCGACCATTGTACAAAATGTTCGACCTATTTGTTGAAAATGGTTGAAATGTATGTCGATAAGGATTATTAAATTAAAAGCATATTTTTTGACATGTTAAGACATTCACGAGGAAATATACTGCATAAAATATGAATTTGTTTATTGTTTCATATCCTTCAATTTCGATAGGGACAAATCCAAATTGTGTAAATAGATTAAACTTTTATAAGCTTTACCATATGTTATAGCTTGAGTGGTACAGTGGTTACGACACCGGACTAAGAGTTCATTATAGCTTATGTGTCATGGGTTCAAATCTCGCTAGCGCTCGTTTTTTATTCATATTTTTTTACATAATTATCTTTTTCATTTGTTTTCGTTCAGCTGCTGAACATGAGCAATTCATTGAGCATTCAAACCATGATTGTTTCTGTAAACTTTAATTTTGTATTTTCTCGAATGCTATGGTATGATTACTTTATACTCATGTCAGTGAATGTAAGCCCTTTAACATTTTCTAAACAAACTTTGGATTTTAAGCTTCATAAAGGAAAAGGCTTGGACAACATAGAGGCGAAAGAAAAATGCTGGTAACCAGGGGCCCGTATTATCAACGATCTTACGACCACGATTTTGTGTAAACTGTGTAACAAAACATCTGATTGCACGCGAAATCAGATTGGGCCAATCAGGTTTGCTGTTTCAAGTAATTACGCAAAAACAAATCGTACGATCGTTGATAATACGGACCCCTGCATTTTTTTCTGTTTGCCAAAATATTTCCAATGTATGTTGAACATCTTTATTAATTCAAATTAACTTAAATTTTGCTATTTGGGAAATGATTATATCAGTTTAAACCAGAATGCTTCAAAGGGTCACGCGACAAGATTAAAAGCGGAATGACGCCTATAAGTTGCAATCGCGGTAGCGACATGGAAATTGCTTTTGGTCGAGCTTGAAATTCTTTTTTTTTTTTCAAAATATTTGCTGCATTTACAAGTATTTGATATTGACGTTAGATAAATCACACCCTATTACCGGCTATCACTCGGGCCGTTGCAAACTTCGTGCAGTATCATCGATAAATGGCGGGTGTACTAGGTAGGTCATACTTTCCCCATTTTTGTTTCGTGTTATTAAACTTCTCAGCTTTATTTTGTAGTGTACTAGGCTGACCATATATTTGAGTACCTACATGTCAAATATAAGCCCACAGATTTCTCAATCAACAAAATTATTCAACAATAAAGACGTAACTTCACATATTTTCATGTAAAATCCACCTTTCCATGCCAATTTTAGAAAAACACTAAAGTGAATGTTAGAAATTTTATTACAAAATGGAAATCTAGTATATTATCTAACAACTACTCGTTTGAGAAGACGATCAACTATTCCGTTATATCGTTATAGTCAAACAAAGTTTGGTGAGGTACAAATTTATACTATCACGAACAGATCATACGGCTTCAATATGCTGTTCGTGATAGCCAAATCGGCATCAGTATTTAATTTTAATCGGTCAGTCTGAACTTAATTCAATTCAAACAGTTTTCTCAATTTACATAGTGTAAGAAAATTGATTTACTTTTTAGCTCACCTGAGCACAAAGTGCTCAAGGTGAGGTATTGTGATCGGTCGTTGTCCGTCGTCCGTCCGTCCGTCCGTCCGGCCGGCCGTCCGTCCACAATTTCTTTAAAGATCTTCTCCTCCCAAACCAGTGGACCAATCTTCTTGAAACTTGGCAGGAATGATCCTTGGGTGAAGGGCTTTCAAAGTTGTTAAAAGAATTTGATTCCATTAAAGACTTTGGCTGCCGCGGCATGAGAAAAGGGGAAAATAGCCAAATATTTTAAAAATCTTCTTCTGTCTAATTAGCAAGCCAATATTCTTGAAACTTCACATGAATGATCCTTGGGTGAAGGGCTTTCAAAGTTGTTAAAAGAATTTGATTCCATCAAAGACTTTGGCTGCCGCGGCATAAGAAAAGGGGAAAATAGCCAAATCTTTTAAAAATCTTCTTCTGCTTAACCAGTTGGCCAATATTCTTGAAACTTCACATGAATGATCCTTGGGTGAAGGGCTTTCAAAGTTTATAAAAGAATTTGATTCCATCAAAGACTTTGGCTGCCGCGGCATGAGAAAAGGGGAAAATAGCCAAATCTTTTAAAAATCTTCTTCTGCTTAACCAGTTGGCCAATATTCTTGAAACTTCACATGAATGATCCTTGGGTGAAGGGCTTTCAAAGTTGATAAAAGAATTTGATTCCATCAAAGACTCTGGCTGCCGCGGCATAAGAAAAGGGGAAAATAGCAAATTTTTTTAAACATCTTCTTCTGCCTAACTAGTAGGCCAATTAATATTCTTGTTAGTTAACATGAATGATCCTTGGGTGAAGGGCTTTCAAAATTGTTAAAAGAATTTGATTCCATCAAATGCTTTGGTTGCCGTGGCATGAGAAAAGGGGAAAATAGCCAAATCTTGTAAAAATCTTCTGCCTTTAACTAGTTGGCCAATATTCTTGAAACTTCTCATAAATGATCCTTGGGTGAAGGGCTTTCAAAGTTATTGAGAGAATCTGATTCCATCAAAGCCTTTGGCTGCCGCGGCATGAGAAAAGGGGAAAATAGCAAAATCTTGTAAAAATCGTCTGGCTTATGTAGTTGGCAAATATTCTTAAAACTTCACATGAATGATCTTTTGGTGAAGGGCTTTCAAAGTTGTTATAAGAATTTGATTAATATCAAAGCTCTTAGTGCAGCGGCATCAGAAAAAGGGCAAAAGAGCAAACACTTTTGAAAAGGCTGAATTTTGTTTCATTCTTTTGAAAAACTAAGGAAAATGGGCTTTATTGCGAAATTCTTAATTTGCTGCTATACAGGTCAAAATGTTTATTTCAACAAGGCCAAAAATTTCAGGTGAGCGATCTAGGGCCATCATGGCCCTCTTGTCTAATAGTTATATTAATTCTAACGATCACCTTATCATTTCCTCATTAAATTGACTGAAAGTTGGATTTTACATAAAAATATGTGAAGTTACGACTATGTTGTTGAATAATTTTGTTGTTTGAGGAATATTTGGGATCAATATCTACCGATAGATGTCGCTTGCTCGATTATCATCTATCTTGGGTGGGCATTCTGGGTTAACTTCTTTCAAGATGTCAGTGCCCTTTAAAAGTATACACGTGGTACTTCCCGTCACGCGGCACATTTGCTTCACAAGCTTGCATAAAGTAAAATGAATACTCTGATTTTACCTAATTATTTCATTCGATAAAATTGAGACGAAAATCAAGCTTTGTTTTGTTGCAAATGTAGTTTTTATAGCGATTTTCATCTTGCTACTTTTTGGCGACATAATTCGGAGTTATGCGCACCGCGTAGTGATTAAGCCAAAATAGGATACCCAGAATGCCCAAATCAGTCAGTCCATATTTTGAATGTTAGACTGGAAACCGTAATAGACTGGACTGACTACTTAGTCAAAGTATTTGGGATAATATTTGACATGTAGGTACCCAAATATATGTCCAGCATAGTACACTACAAAATATAGCTGAGAAGCGCAATAACACGAAACAAAAAATGGAAAAAAGTATGACCTACCCAGTACAACCCCCATTTTCGATGATGCTGCACGAGGTTTGCAACGGCCCGGGTAAAGCCGTTAATAGGGTGTGTAAATGTGAATTCATATTACGACCACCAAGTTATTGTAATAACAATCTCCATTTCGGCGCCATCAGCTCCATTTCTCCGATAAAGCTAAATAAGTCTCATTGTGAACTTTAGGGAAAAATGAATCGATTGACCATAAGGTTGACATTATTAGCAAGCAAATAGTCAAACATGGATCCTCATCGGCTAGTGCATACATACCGTCTGATCACCACCCATGATTGGCTCTCAAAGCTTCTTCACAACATGTAGTAGATTCAAACTGACAGAATGTCGTTTAGTATTTTTTTCATGTTTTAAAATCATTTGCCATGCCAATTTGTTTTGCCATCGGGTACATCAAGAATATAACTGATGTAAAATATAAAGATATAAATTATATAGTAGACAATGTATAAAAAGCAGTGTTTATGGATGACCTATACTTATTTACTTCGTCTTGCTCAAGCTTTGGTTACAGAATGTACCATGTCCAAAACAAGATAGATCTCGTCTTGACACCCCTAATAAGTGAAATAAGGGATATAATAATAGCGAGAAAATAATTATGTGGGATCTGAGAAATCCAGATATATTCAGAAATGTTTTATTTTCTACTAATATTTGTATACTATGATATACACATGGATTGTTTTTGTCGTGTACATTGAAATTGAAACTGTCGGATTCTTGCCACTTGCTAAATGTTTTAGTCCACAAATTTAGTCAAACGAACAAACATTATTACCACTGTCAATTTGATCTGAACCTATCAAAGTCTCAACGTTTGTAATATCATACTAGTCCGCCAAATCGAATGCATACAGCAAGGTCATATATCACGACTAAACATTTGTATCACAGAAACTTAATTTTAAAGTGACATTTCAGAATTTTTTGTCATAAATATTACTTTTATTTTTATCTGAAAGAGCATATTTCCTTATGAAAATTCTGAAATTTTCAAGCCAAAATATTGCACCGTTTACGAGAAATTTATATTTTTATGTTAAAATTGAACAAATTGTTGTGGACAACAGTTCGGGTTTATATGCAATTTATCGATTATGTGTCAACTTTAAATGCGTGTATCTCGCTTACTGGCAACAACTTAAAAAAACTAATTGTATTTATACTCATTAGAATACCCAATCTTGGCATCAAGACATACTTTAAAAAAATGAAATCGGAATGAAATGTCCCTTTAAAGAATTCTTTTACCCATTCTAGACACATAGTTCTTATTCGATCTGACCTAAAAATCGGTAATTAGTGCCTGTTCCCATCATTTTCAAGTAGACACCATGCAGAAACTTTTTGAATTATTGCTGGCCAAAAGATTCTGGGCTACTTTGGATGCTATGCATCAAAAATTTGTCTTGTACCTACTTAGTTGGACTCCTCTGTCCAGAGGCCATGGTTTATTTATAGTGAGACATTGGTAAGTCAAAATTACGACTAAAATCTTTTGATGAAACAGGCCCAGTTGAAAAATCTAGAATCTACCGCATCCAACATATTCCCTATTTACCCATGTTTTTCCCATCTTCTCTGCCGCAAACGTAATTCAGTTTAAATTTTATCATTTTCCTACTAAATTTCAATTGCTATATTGATTTCGAAATTATTTTGTTAGAAATATTTGATATCCACAGACGTAGATAGGACCAGATTTTCACTTTGACTTAAGGTTAACACCACTAAAAAATAACACCACTTTCTAGCCATAAGAAATGCATCAAATCACACACACTTGTAAATACATATTATATATTAATAAGTTGATTCACCGAGCCAGATTTCAAGATTATGCTAAAAGAAGAAAATAATTGACAAATATTATTTTACTCTTTATTCATATGCAAGGGAGGTAATGTTGAACATTTTTGTCCAATATTTGCCAAAGTATGCATTAATTCAAAATTCTAAACCGTACAAAATGCTTATGTTTGTATTTTGAATGGAAATGTAACACAGTTTAGGGATTAGTGGCATTTATCAAATTTCGCATCTGGCTCTTTGGTGTGTTTGAGGGTTTGGATACCTTAGGGTAAGGCCGGGGTAATACACTTTCGATATTATCGTTATATTTCTACTTATTTCGTGACGTCCATAAGTCCGAGCATTTTTAAAGTACCGTTAGATGCAATATCGCCTGTTTTCGTAACAACGGAAATAATTGAGCGAGCCCAGATTTCCGGGGAATATTTTAAACAAATTTTGTGAAAATGTTTCTAAACTGTATGAGGAGTCTGCAAAAAAAACCAACGAAAGTCAAAAATTCAAAATTTGAGTGCAATGAAAATTTCTTCCCTTTAAAATCGTCTTAGAATCGTTTAAAATCGTCGATTCGCACCATATAGATTTCGTTCCATAAGTGATCACCCAGGCCTTACCTTAACCTTTTCCCAAACAAGACCTGCTTTTGACGTCTCTGATAGAAAAGGCTCCAGAAATGTTGTCGTTTGGGAAATGGTTTAGTAGAAAATCGACTTAAAATGTGTCGATATAACGAGTGTCAACTGTATTTCGTCGATTGTCAACAAAAGACTCGTAACTGCAGCTTGTTTTAAGCTGCAGTTACAAGGTTTTTTCGTTGAAAAGCAGCGATTTGTAGAAAATGTCTCCTTTGTTACAGATGTTTCCTCGCTATCAATACAACGGTTTTTAGACAAACTGACAGACGAGATCAAGGAAAACGAAGGGTAAGGAATCGGTTTCAAAAATTCATTTGAGCTATGAATCAGGAAAATGGCCTTTGAATTAAAAACAGCATGGGTCCAGCTACGTCTGTACATACACATAGTCTGATCCGGACCAATATTGGTCTTTAAAGTGACATTTCACATTTATTTCATTTTTAAAAGTATGCTCTGATGCAAAGATTGTTTATTCTAATGCCTAGAATAGAGTTTTTGAAGTTGTTATTCATAAGCGAAAAATACGCCTTTAAAGTTGAGACAGAAATGACAAATTCTATATAAATCTGAACTGTTGTCCACAACAATTTGTTTAATTCTAGCACAAAAATACATATTTCTCGTAAACGGTTCAATATTTTGGCTTGAACTTTTCAGAATTTTCGTAAGAAAACAAGCTCTTTCAGATAGAATAAAAGTAAAATTTATGTAAAAATAAATATGAAGTGTCACAACATAGAACAACATAGGTCCAGCTACGTGTATACAAACACATAGTCTGATCCGGACCAATATTGGTCTTTAATGGGGTTTTCATCACTTGAAGCAATATAGAAATCATCACAGGTCTTGATCGCCGAAAATATCACCAGTTTTAGACTATTTTATATATTTTACCACATAAGGTATAAAAACGTACCGTCGGCGTAAATGCAAAACCTTGCAAGTCAACTTTTGTTATTTTCAAAGTAAAACATTGTATGTCCAGTTTAGACGATAATTCTTGCAGGTTTGGGGATATTTTTTACTTATCAGTATTAATGACACATTATCACGGTGTATAATCACATGATTCAGAATTTCCAATAATCTTCAATATCTTTTTAATACTTGATCAATTCGAATTCGGTTTGAATCAGAGAAGGTGGGAAAATGCCAGGAATAAGTTGGACGTGTTGGATTTTTGAAAAATCAACTGATAAAAAAGTTATTGAAGATAAACCAAAATTTTGGTTTATCTTCAATAACTTCTTATCAGTTGATTTTTCAAAAATCAACCACGTCCATCTAATGCGTGACGTCTGTCCACATTCTCTGCTTTAAACTGAATTCAAATCGGTCCAGTATTTACAAAATAATTGATTTTCGTGTGAAAATATTGTTTTACGTGATTATCCACCGTGATTATATGTGAACAACATCTCCGAATTTCAAGTAATACTTATCAGTTTCGGATATTTTTCTTTCCCTTAAAAACCTCCCAAGAGTGAGATACCAGATTTTGTATCAACACTGACGGTATGCTTAGCAGCGGCATCATTGTACTGCGTGTACTTTTCTCAACACTTGAAAAGGAAATTGACATGAAATCGAATAAAAATTGGTGATGTCGTTGTTCAGGTCTACTTTTCTCAAAATTTAAAAAAAAAACTTTTGAAGAATTTGTGAAATCATTTTACGTTTTAAACTTTTCACAAATAAGACGTGTGTGTTGTGGGGGTATTGTTATTATTTTCATTGCTATTTATGTCATTACTGTTATCATCATTTTTTTAATTTTTCAGATATGAAACATTGCTACGAGATTTGGGATTTGAGGATAAAGACGAAACAATCCGCTCGGATGATGTACTTCCGGAAAAACGAGCCCGACCCAGACAGGCTTCCGGTTTCTATTCCAACTGGTGATAGAAAGATTTGTCTAGAAAAAATCACAGAATAAACTGAGTGAATGTCATGTGATTGTGTGGTTTGTGGCTTGAGCGTGGGATTGAATATAATATAACAAGAAAATATCTCTTTGGCTAAGTTAAATTCAAAATTGAAGTAAAATGCAAAAATGTAAAAACAAACCCAACTTCATGACCTATTACATAGATTTCCACTTTACTCTTTCTCAATCAATGCCTTGTTTTAACGTCCCTTATAGAATAGGGAAAACAATTACACCAAAGAGAAAAATGCAGATAATCAGCATCTCCTCCTTTTGCCTCAGTATATTTGTGCTAAAACGAACACATAGTAATCTTTAAACACCATAAGGACCGATTTTAAATTTGGCAGTTTGTTTACCCACTCCTAAACACAGGAATGTAAGACTTTTCGTAATTGAAAGCTTATATAGACTAAAAAATATGACTGTGTATGATATAGCATGAAAAATGATGAGACAAAATGAGAAAAATGCTGGTTATTAGCATTTTTCTCTTTTGTCTCGATGTTTCCAAAATGTTTTCTAGTGTGTACGTCTAAACCAGGCCTTTTTTTTTGGGGGGGGGGGGTAAATTGATAAAAAAGACGACACGAGATTGTACGTATTGTATGTATTTGTGTGTGTATGCGCATCTGTTTTACATATTTCCAAAAACACACAAACAATGAATTTGAATGGTGATGTAGGCTACACATTTAATTTTCAGAAAAACAAAATAATTGATTTACATAGTATGGAAAGCATATGTAGAAATGGAGAAAAAGCTGGTTATCCGAATCTTCTACTTTTTTCACAATGCTATCCAAAGCTTTATCTAATTTTTGACTTTCGTTGGGTTTTTTGCCGACTCTTCATACAATTTAGAAACATTTTCACAAAAATTGTTTAAAATATTCCCCGGAAATCTGAGAACGCTCAATTATTTTTCGTTGTTATGAAAACAGGCGATATTGCATCTAACAGTACTTTAAAAATGCTCGGACTTTCAGACGTCACAGAATAAGCCGAAATATAACGATTATACCGGAAGTAAATTACCCAGGCCTTACCTTAATAAATTATCTCTTCTTCAATATCCATTTTAGCGTCTTCACCTACTTTTAATTTGAATTGTCAATATTTTTGCCGTTTTATAAAAGAATAAAAAAGACCATATAGCAAGTGAGTCAATGAATTTATTTTCATTTTGATTTCAAAGCTAAAGGCAAGTGTCCATATCCATATTTAGCCAGTTGGTTAAAGGATTAGACTTCTAAAAACCGATCCTGTAAATGAAGAAAAAGAAAATACAAACCGCCGCTTTTCATAGGAAAAAGTCCTAAGTGCAGATTGGGTTAAGCTGCAGTTACGAGGTTTTCGTTGAAAAGCAGCGACATATTATTACAAACATTAAGATGCCGCTGCGGGTTCGCATCGCTACCACGTCACGTCCAAAAAGGGTCACTCGCTATCATATTTTTTGAGTGATGTGGACGCAAAATGCACGTAAATTTGTATGTGACCTGAGGCGCGTTCTTTAGAGCGAGATTTCTTGAGATATCTTGAGATTTCTTAAGATATTTTAGGATAAAGCGTTCTTTAGAGTAAGACGCTCAATGGGAGGCGCCATTACCCTATACTTCGTGCGGAATCCCTCGGTCAACTCTGTACAAACAATACAAAAGAGATTTCACCGAGTTGTTCCGAACACTCCATAATTCATAAACCGCGGTGGTCCGAATGCTCCATACTTAATACAAATGACGTCATGATGACGTCATTTGTATAAATATGGCGCATTCGGAACAGCTCGGTCAAAGTCTCGGTGTTAAAAACGCTTTATCCAAAACACCTTAAAAAGAAATCTTTAAAAAAAATCTCGCTCTAAAGAACGCGCCTCAGGCCTTGACTAAGATTTCAAAAATGTGACCATCTCTCCCTAAATAGGCCTAACAATGGAAATGAAGAAGGAATTGGCCCTTGTCAGTCTGCACAACTCGTTTTTGGTGCGCCTATACGATAGTCGGTTTTGTTGGTTGTTCCAAAATGCGATAATTTCAGGGCCGCATCTAGAAAAAAATACACGGCGGGGAATTATGTAACACAAGAACAACAAGAATAGGGAACGATTTTATCAAGTAAACAGAGACGTAATTTCGGACAAGCAATAGTATTTCGTACGTATTGTTATAAAATCTCGTAACTACGACCTGTTTTAAGTCGTAGTTTCGATATTTTATAGAAACGCCGACGGTTTATCAAAACAATGTTTTGTTGAAAAGCCACGATATATTCTTGTTAGGAAAAGGATCGAACTCGGGACCTCATACTTACTAGTCGTCTTACTCAAGCAACTACAACTTGGGTCATCCCACAGCCTGGAGGGTGCACCTTTGGGTCCCTGTAGACCCGTCTCACCCTGCGGCCCCGGGGGTCCGGCTGTGCCATTGACCCCCTTGTCACCCGTGATACCAATGTACCCATCGAGACCAGGCAATCCCGAATTCCCAGATTCGCCTTTCAAGCCTGGACTTCCCTGAAAAGGAATTAAGGTAGAATACCCGTAATGTGGCCATTTGAGATTCATAAAACATCGGAATTTTGGAGCGCCGTCGTTACGTATCCGAACTTATTCGGGCGCGGTAGTAAACATTCGGCAGTGGAAAATTCCTCCGCCGAATGTTTTCGGCGTCGCCCGAATAATTCCGACGTCGCGCGTGGTAGACTACCTTGACACATAATTAATGTGTCGATCGATCTACATAATGAAAATTATATCGTAAAACTTCGGACGTCATCCATGGCAACGGAAATTGACGCGGCTATACCATCGTCAATTGGCAACCAGAAATTTGAAGATGATATATCATCGTCAATTTCCGTTGACACGGATGACGCCCAAAGTTGAACAAAGTGTTTGGTAACTAATGTTGGATGAAATATCTTTTATACTTTCTAAAACAAGTTCTGACATTGACGTCTCAAATTCAAACATACTGACAGTCTGATCAGGAACCATGATGTTCTCCAATAGTTTCTCTAATACCTGTTGCAATCGTTAAAGGGCAGCATGTGTCTCTATCAGTCTTCATTTAGACACTGACTGATCTTAAAATATGGGTATCACAAATGTTATAAGGGATTTTTTTCAAGATCCTGCTCAAATACCCGGTATATTATTAGTAGGCCTACACAGCATATACTGGAAATAAAGAAGCACAAAATGGTGTAGGAAACTCCTTTAAAGATACACATTTACTGTTACTTACTTATTTTCTGGATAATTTACTGTAAAAATAACTGTACAAAAATGAAATATGGCCTTTAATGTTCATCTGTGCCAAATGTCAGCTCTGTCTGATATGTATTGGCTTAGATGACGACGGATTTAAAACCCAATATCACATCATTTCGTAAACACTATCTGGCAGATAATGCCCACTTTGAATATTTTACATATCTTTGCACCGCTGCATGATTATCGATTTATGTCATTTGCTGTATGAATCTTGTATTCTGTCTTATAAAGTCTATAAACGGTGCGACAACATGCTAAAAGCCAACTTCTGTGGATTATAAGGGATTTGGGCCTACGGATACTAATGTCACTTTAAGGCCAGGTCACATACGATTCCACACCCATATCACGTTCACATCACGTTTAGAATTATACTGCACGGGTCCTCTGTTTTATGATATGGAGGTGAAATGGTGTGTGTGACCAGGCCTTAAGGAAATGAGTTTTTAGTTCACCGCTTATAATTATTTTTTTATTAAAGGATTTAGGAGAACACAATAATATCGTCGGTGTTTTTGCAAAACCTCGTGACTCCAGCTTGGTTAAAGCTGGAGTTACGAGATTTTGCAATAACACCGACGTTATATGGAAATACAAGAGCACAAAACCCATAAGAAAGTCCTTTACCAGCAATCCTTTATTGCCAATGTCGCCATCTATCCCATTCGTTCCATTTTCCCCGTCAGTTCCCTGTATACCAGGGGCTCCTGTGGGTCCTTTCGTTCCGATATCTCCCGCCCCTCCCTTGTCCCCTTCTGGACCTTTAACCCCCGGTGTCCCCGCGTCACCCTGGTCACCTTGCGGCCCTGGCGGACCTATGTTTCCTTGTGTTACGGTACCGTTTACCACTCCGTCCGTTCCTGGGTAATAAATCATTGCTCTTCTTCAAGAACAGCGTAGCTGCATCTTGATTTAAACTGCAGATACGAGATTTAACCCATTACTAGACGGTTAAAAGACTGGCCCGAATTCAAGGATGTTGAAGACGACAATTTCAAGTGAAAGATTTTTCATATATTTTTTTTATTATTTTTGTAGTAGAAAACTTTGTGGAAAATGAAGAAATTGCTGGTAAATGAAGAAATTGCTTGTGACAAGCAATTTCTTCATTTTCCACAATGTTTTCCCAAGCCTTTATCTTACGACATCTTATCAGACGACAATTTCAGGGTGATTTTTTACATTTTATTGTTCTTTTGGTGTAGAACACTTAGTGGTAAATGAAGAAATTTCTTCATTTATCACAAAGTTTCCCAAGCCTTTATCTAGTTTGGCGTCAAAAAGCGTCCCTGGGTAATAAATCATTGCTCTTAAAAAATGATTTAAGCTGCAGTTACGAGATATAACCCATTACTAGACCTAGAAGGCAAAATTCAGACTGGTCCAAATTCAAAGATGTTACAGAAGCAATTTCAAGTGAAAGAATTTTTTAACACCTTTATTCAAAAAATCTTTATAAGAAAACTGTGGTAAATGAAGAAATTGCATGCTTGTCACTAAGAATCTATTCATTTTCCTCAATGATTTCAAAAGTCTTTATCTCGTTTCGTGTATAAATGTCCAAAATTGTCCCAAGTGATCACTGCTCTTCATATACATCGTAAGTATAGTTCGTAAGATTTGACCTAACACTGACCTTTACCCAAAATGTGTCCATTTTTCGCATATAGCGTAACATTCTTCAAAAAGACTTGTATCAAAGTACACAGATATAACAGGTATACAAGAAAATATTACTGATTTTTATCTTCTAAAAAAGCCCAGGCGTGTAATTTGTGATGATGAAAGCTAAAGCTGCGCCATGTGAAATGAAATCTGTAAAATAGCTTGATTTAAGCAGCAGTTACGAATTTAAAGACTGGTGCTAATTCAAAGATGTTGCAAGTGAGCGATTTTTTGGATTTTTGGGGTTGTAGAAAAGACTGGTAAATGAAGAAATTGCTACAATTTAGCTAAGAAAATATTGAGGCAAAGAAGAAAATGCTGATTATCAGCATTTTCTTCTTTTGCAACAATGTTTTCCCATGGCTGTTCCAAAAGGGACGTCACAACCAGGTTTTATTTTGGAAAGGGCTAAGCTGTAGTTACGAGATTTTAGAAAGGAAGTAGCAAAATATTTCGATGCAGTTTTTTTTTTCAATGAAACCTGGTTCTGTGATACCCCAATAATTCTAACAGATGATCTGGAAAACACGTAGGCAAAAGAAGTAAATACCGGTCATCAACATTGTCTCTTTTGCACTTTCC
This sequence comes from Fragum sueziense, assembly GCA_963680895.1. Classification (NCBI taxonomy): domain Eukaryota; kingdom Metazoa; phylum Mollusca; class Bivalvia; order Cardiida; family Cardiidae; genus Fragum; species Fragum sueziense. Next base: position 12,652,155 of record OY804610.1, read on the forward strand.
TTTGTTAATATACCCAAAACAACGTCTTCAGAGGAATAGATAAGATTGGATGAAGACACTCTATTTCTTTTGTTTCAAATCCAAACTCTATTTTGTATTCATTTGAATCGTCTCATCACAACATAGCATGTGATGGACATTAAAGTGTTATAATCTTACCGTTGTCGCCTGGTACACCTTTTATTCCGTCGTGACCTGAAAGAGAAATTTGGCGACATTTCATTTAGTTTTTCTGCAGTTTTGGGCACAATAATTGAGTAGAAAGCTGGCAGTGTATGCTTAGATGAGACTGCACGTCTGTACAGGCCGATCTTAAAAGTCTATACTGCTTGTCAAAGCTTTTGTCACATCAAGAAATTGACGTGAACAACAACACGTACGTTACAAGTCAAAAAATAGGATAGGAAAGGAGAAGCGAGTCATAGACACTTTCACGCCATGTTTTTAGCGTACCATTTTTCCTCCGCAAGACTTTTATCACATGTATAGCTGATTTCATTTGATATGACACAGACCTTTAGGCAAGATATGTTCATATTTTGCAAATATTTTAACATACTAGTATATCAAAGAGAATTAAATCAAAGTATAAGGATATTCATTCATGAAACGAAAACAAGAAAATATGGATTTCTGTGTTTATAAACCGCCAAGGTTCCCGCATGTATTTAAGGACTTCCGGAGGAAATTGGTTAGGTAAAAAATGGTACGGCAGAAAACATAGAAAGTTTCTATTGTTTGGTTCTAATCATGTAAAGGGAATCTATTCATATCCAAATTTAAACTATCATTTGAATCTGACTTATCTCCCTTTAATCTACATGTACTGTCGGGTTTCATCCGAAACCAAGTACCTTTAGCTTGTAAAAAGGCTCTTGCTGCGAGGTTTCTGATGGACAGCCATGATATTTGTATTTATCCGGTCACTTGCTATACTATATATATATTCTACCCAATAACAGGGGGTAGGATAAACCTAGGTTTGACAGGTTTAACTTTTGTAGAGTTTTTATCAGATACCATTCTCTGATCCTGAATTTGGTCTAAAAACAGCACTGGGCTTGTTACAGACCAAAATCTGGATTCAGAGGATGATTTTTTATAGAAACTCACCAATTTGCTAGTTTCTCTAGTCGACACTAATAAATTAAAACTATTAATAAATTAAACTATTAGGCCGTTTTAGATCGATAAATTGATTCATAGGATGGCTGGCATCTGATAGAAACTCAACAAAATTTGCTAGTTTTAAAGCAAAACTGATTAACATGTCCAATGCCATTTTAGACCAAATCTAGATTGAGTACATGGTATTTTATAACAACTCAACAAAATTGGTTAGTTCTATAGTCGACACTAATTAACAACTGTGAGGCCGTTTAGACCAAAATCTGGATTCAGAGGATGCTAACTAAAAGTAACTCAACAATTGTTGCTAGTGTTATAGTCGACCATAACTCTAAAGCCCCTTTAGACCAAAACCCGGATTCAGAGGACTGTATCTGATGGAAATTCAACAAAATTTGCTTGTTTCCAAAGTCGGCACTGATTAACAACGTCACGGCCGTTTTAATACGGAGGCAGAAAATGGTATCTGATAGAAACTCAACAAATCTTGCTAGTTCTATAGTCGACACTAATTAACAACTCTACGGCCGTTTGAGACCGAAATCTGGGTTCAGATGACGGTATTTGATACAAACTCAACGAAATTTGCTAGTTCTTTAGTCGATACTAATTGACAACTCTAAGACCGTTTAGACTAACATCTGGATTCAGAGGATGGTATCCGATAGGGAACTCTACAAGATTTGCAATACCTATAGTCGACTCTAATGGCACGGCAGTTTCATACCCAATTGCGGAATCAGAGGATGGCATCTGAGAATGACTCAACAAATTTTGCCAATTCTTAAGTCGACACTAACAAACAACGCTAAGGCAGTTTTAGACCGAAATATGGATTAAGAGGATGGTGTTTGATAGAAACTCAACAAAATTTGCTAGTTCTATAGTCTACACTAATTAACAATAATAAGACCGTTAGACCAAACTCTGGATTCAGAGGATGCTAGATAATAGATACTCAATTTGCTAATTGTAGAGTCGACACTAATTAACAACTCTACGGCCGTCTTAGACCAAAACAAAAACAATACCTGGTGCCGGTTTCTAGAAGAAAAACTTAAGTTATTCTCATGAGAACATGCTCAACTTCAAAGGAATACTCTCCAACGTTGAAGGGTAATCGATTGAAGTTCACGTGGATTTCGTGCGATTTGAGCACGGTGTTCAGATTTGAGCATGAGAACGTACTTAAGTTTTTTCTTTTTCGAGAAACCGGGGCCTGGATTCAGGGGATGGCAACTTATAGAAACTCAAAAAAAATTGCTAGTTCTATAGTCGACACTAATTAACAACTTTGGGGCCCTTTTAGATCAAATTCTGGATTCAAAGGATGGTATCCGAAAGAAACTCAACAAAATATGTTAGTTCTATAGTCAAAACTAATTAACAACTGTAATGCCGTTTTAGATCCAATTCTTGGTTCAGACGAGTGTATTTATTATAGAAACTCAACAAAATTTTAAGTTATATAACAACCCGAATTAACTACTGTTAGGCTGTTTGTATACCAAAATCTGGATTCAGATGATGTTACATGTATATGATTTATAACGGCCTTATTATTGTTAATTAGTGACGACTATAGAACTAGCAAATTTTGTTGAGTTGCTATCAGATACCGTCCTCTTCATCCATAAATTTCGGTCTACAGCAGCCATATACATGTAGAGTTGTTTATAAGTGTCGACTATAAAACTAGCAAAGGTTGTCGAGTTTCTGTCAGTTAAGCCTCTCTTACAACTAACTCATCGTGCGCCCTTATAAATCGTGCGTTTTAAGAGTCTCCGAAGACGCACGTACGTGCTCAGTACTTCTGTCTCGCGTGCTCCTGGCGTTCTAAAAGACGCAGAATGGTCGTAGCAAAGAATTGTACGGTCAATGCTCAGTACTTCTGTCTCGCGTGCTCCTGGCGTTCTAAAAGACGCAGAATGGTCGTAGCAAAGAATTGTACGGCCAATGCTTTGCTACGTGCAGTCTGCGTCATTGTTGCGTCCATAAAAATTGTACGTTGCACGTGCGTGCATCGTATGACTATGCCCATATTTTAAGCCTCTTTTTGCAACCCGTCATGCGTCTTTATAAATCATACGTTTTAAAAATTTACGAAGACGCACGATTTATAAAGACGAACGACGGGTTGTAACAGAGGCTTAAACATATACATGCACATTCAAAGCAGGTTAAAAGTATGCATCTCTTTCGAGGAACGTACGCCTCCTTTGTGTTTTTTATATTTCTGTATAATTTTCCCTGTGTCATCCGGTCAATTCTTTGCTACATGCAGTCTGCGTCGTGGTTGCGTCCATCAAAATCGTACGTTGCACGTGCGTGCATCGCACGACTATGCCTACGTTTTAGACGCAGACCGCACGCAGGAGCACGTGCGACCGGTTGTAAGAGAGGCTTTACCTTTCGGACAAGTTGCGTTGTGATCCACACAGTACCGCTCGAATACTTTCTCCTGTGAAACATAAAATAGTTCATATTAGTCATGTGTTTGTCTTTTAATCCGATCGAAATGTCCAACACATTCAAAACTGGCCTACCGGTATAAGAATTGTTCAAATGTTTAGAATCTACTACCAAACCAATGACGCCTTTGGGTGACCCTCAAGTGCTACGTTCAGGTTTAGAAAACATTTTAGTAAAAGAAGAAAATACTGATAATCGATGTTTGTGTGCTATATCCTGGAGACTTATTCACAAGTTAGCATTCAGTGGCGTAGTCAGGAATATTGTTATGTTGATGCCCAATGTACCTGCGGTCGAGTGTCTTTGGTACGTTTTGACACTCTTAAAGATGAAACCTCTGGAAAACATTGTGGAAAACGGAAGAAATTGCTTGTGACAAGCAATGTCTTCCTTTTTCACAATTTTTTCTACCAAGAGAGACCAAATAACATGAAACAGTAGTCTGCAACATTTTTGAATTTGGAAAAGTCTAAATTGTTGTCATCTGGTAATATTGGCTTAGGCGCGATTTGGTGGCATATACGGGTCTTCTTTTTTTTTAACACTTATTTCTCAAAAAAGACCACATTTGAAGAAATAATGTTGAAGCCGTCTAGCTACGCCCCTGGCATTAAGTTTGTCCACCGTAACTCTGTTTTGAATTGGGCGGTTTGTGTAAGGGCCAATTGGCTATACATATTTACCTGTGCTTTAAGGATGGCACCCATGAAGCCGACAGCTTGAATTTGACGTTTTCTGGATTGGTCCTTTTGGTGTATTTCTTTCTGTGAAACCTATGAAAAAAAACAATTTAGGAAAAAATGTTTGATAGATCTAGTTAGATGAGGTTGAATGCTAATTCCAACAATATTTCTGTCATTCCGTAGGGGCTGGGGAACCTTGCCATGGATTGATTTTTGTCGTATCTTATCCTTTCGGATCTGCTAAGGTAGTCCACCCTTATATTAATGAGATTCGTGAATGCGACATCGTAATTATTCTAGCGACGTCGTAAACATTTGGCGACGGAACGACGTTGCAAGATTATGTTCGGATGCATTTATGAACGAATGTCAACGACGTCAAAGGAAAAATTCCGACGTCGCACGAACCCCTTTAGCAATTTCTACATTTCTCATAATCTGCACTGCCTAGAAAGATACAAAATGAGAAGAAAAAAAAAAACCATTGACCTAAAGCATGTCTTCTGTAACACCTTTGTATTTGGACTAGTTTTAAAATGTCTGTCTGTAAAATGGGAAAAATGGACCAGATCGTGTATTTATTTGTTCTTTCGTACGAACAGTTGAAAATCAAATCGATGTGTCTAAATCGTAGGGAACACATTTTAGGGCCTACCTCTAGATATCCGGACTTCAACTATTCCGTATTTATGTCCAGTTTGTTTTCGAACGATATACCGTTATATCCGTTTTGTTAGCCATTAGGCTAAGTACGATCACAATTGAAACTATTGTTGGAAAAGGAAAGAAATCGCTCAAAACGAGATCCTGGCTCATTAATGTATTTGCCTACCTGGTCGGGTCCATCTTTGTCAAGATTTCCATCTGCTATGTTCCCTTTTAGCGCCAATATTTTAACACGAAGCTGATTAATCTGCTCTTTAAGTTCCGTATCTTTCACTCCTAAATCGTTCACCGTGGACCACTACAAATAGATGAAAACGTGTATAATATCGACGCTTTTAAACAAAACCCTCGTAACTGCAGCTTAAAACAATCACAGAGGTCATGATAAAAGACCTAACAGGGCATCTCTAGCTATCAGCTATGGATGTTCTGCTTGGTGGTTGTAGCTATACATACTAGAGTAAGAAGGCAGACAGAAACAGTCAGAAGCGAGCCCCTTTTCCGCGATTTTGCACTGTTCTCCTTTACAGTGGCCGTATGATTTTGTACAGTGCTCTCAGCACTTTGATTCAATATTGGACTGCCCATTTCCGAAAAAGAAACGAAATTAAACATCTTACCGTGAGAAAAGGCTGGCGGATACCTAAGATGTTATTAACACCAAGTTAAGAATGCTAAAGTATAGGCCGAACAGAGCAGAAGCAGGCTCTATTTCTGTGATTGTATGCTACACTCTCACGGCCTAGGAGCCAGGCTAGCTACACTCCTTAACAACGACATTTTGATTATGTACAGTACTCTCAGCACTTTGATTCAATAAGTGACTTCCAATTTCAGAAAAATGGAAACTTACCGTGAAAAAGAAAGCAGAGACGACAGATGTTGTAAACACTAAAATAAGAAGACCAAAAACTGGCAGAAATAAGCTCCTTTTCCGCGATGTTTCACTGGTCTCCTTTACAGAGACCTTCTGGTCGGTCTTCTCCATGTTGTTCTATATTTTTGTGAATTTTAGGCGGAGTCTAATAAAATTTGCCCTTATCATATTCCTAACGTTAATCGTGTCCTAAACGATGAAACTTTTTTGCGTGGTCCACTCCAAAACTGCTATATACGAGAAGACGAAATGGAATGTATTTGCAAATGTTTTTGTGATGATTATAGCTCAGAAAATATTGAGACAAAAGGAGAAAATGCTGGTCACCAGCATTTTCTTCTTTTGTCTCAATGTTTTCCCAAGCCTTTTCTTACTATACACTCTATGAAGAAGTTATATATAATACATGTTTTTAAAAAACGTACATACGGATTTTGATTCTACTGCATACGTGCTAATTAACAGGCAGATCTTGATCCATTTTGGTACGAAATCGTCGGTGTTATTGCAAAAACTCGTAATTCCAGCTTTAATGAAGCTGTAGTTACGAGGTTTTGCAATAACACGACGAAATGCTACACGGACTCTTTTTCTAGATCACCGATCATATAGGCCAGCAGAGCAAACAGATATGAGAAAAATGGGTAAAGACATTTTAAAGTTGTTAATTCAAAACTAAATTCTATATTGTGGGTGCTCATTTGAATCGTCTCATCAAGACGATTCAAATGAGTACTCACAACATAGGGTTTGATGAACATTGAAAGATATATTGCATTTTGAAGACATTACTCCCTCTTATCTATACATAGCTGCTCTATTATAGTCTGTATTACGGAGATAAGACAGCCCTTACCAACCCTTTTCCAAAACGGCATAATTATGCCTGTATAGTAGACCAATTTCAAACCCTTTCTTTTAACGAAAACTGGCTTTGGCGTCCCTATATTAGAAAAGGATTGGGAAACATTTAGACAAAAGGACAAAATGCTAAAATTTTCTGAGATATATATAATACACTACACAAATCCTATCTTTGTCAGGTCTACAGCAGCTTTGAAATTGGAGCAGTGCAAAATTTTGCCGTCTGTCCGGCTGTCCGTCCGTCCATCCGAGGCCGAAAATAGAGATATTTTATTCAATGATAATGGAGCTGATCAGCAGTCAAGTGGTTAAGCATTCGGCAAAACTGCATAAGAAGCACTTTACTCATTTCTACATGCAGAAATATCGAAAGAAAGAAAGGATATCTTAGTGTACGTCCTGGAAGCAATTCCACTGTGGAGTGCCTCCTAAATACAAATACCCCCCCCCCCCCTATAACAAGGGAGATAACCGCTGTAATATTGCGGGAGATGGCGCGTGACTTACAGATCTTTATCATATAAACGCATTGTGTGGAAGGGCACGAAAAGTTTTAAGTACGAACAAAGCGTGGTGTGCTGTTGAAAGAGAGTCAAATTTCGGGAAGATGAAATCTTAACGATCGTTTAACAGGTATTTAGTTTTAATTAATTTGTTTGTTTCTATCCATTCTTTACCTGTCGATTTTGTTAATTTATTATTAGAAACTTTTGTAACTTATTTTGATCTGAGTCATTTAGTTGCTTGCAGGTATTCCCTTAACCCTTTCCCAAACAGCCAAATTTTAGGGTGATCCACTTCAAAAACTTCCAAAAATGACAAAAAAGATGTTATGAAATATAGGATTTGTGTAAATATGGCACAGAAAATATTGAGACAAAAGGAGAAACTGCTGGTTATCAGCAGTTTCTTCTTTTGTTTCAATGTTTTCCCAAGCCTTTTCTATTAGGGACGTCAAAACAAGGTCTTGTTTGGGAAAGGGTTAACCCATTAGCAGACGGCAAAACTTTAGACTGATCTAAATTCAAATGCGTTGCAGACGACAATTTCAAGTGCATGAAATTGTTATATTTTGGGGGGTTTTGTTAGAAAACATTTTGGAAAATACAGAAATTGCTTATTTTTAAAAAATATTTTGATAAACAGATAGAATCTATGTTCATTTTCCAAAACGTTTTCCAAAGTCTTTCTTGTAAGCAGTGTCATGCCTGCATTAGGTGTCTAGTCTAAGTGCTGCCGCAGATCCAGGACTTCTGTGAAGGGTGTTCAAAAATACAAATCTGTGAAGGGTGTTCAAAAATACAAATCTGTGAAGGGTGTTCAAAAATACAAATATTGGGTCCGTTTTCCTAGTGTTACACAATATTTAGTGATTTTCTGCATGAAAATGAAATGATCATTAACAGGCAACAGAGCGGGGCTCAACCAATTAGAGATCTAGATTTACTTTGCCAACAAGACTTGGTTTTGATTGTAAAAAGGCCATGGAAAACATTGAATGATTGTAAAAAAGCCATGGAAAACATTGAATCAAAAGAAGGAAATGCTGATAACCATCATATGGTGGATCTACTTCTCCTTTTGTCTCAATATGATATTAGAGTAAAGTCGGGTAAATTCGACAGTCGTCAAAATTCGACACCCTTCTATAATTTTTACAATATATGAAACACAAATCGTGATAATAGCATTCCAATACTGAACACCTTATGTCGGGGCAATAACTGACGTATAAAAATAGTTCCTGTCCTCCAAACACCCACCCTTCCCCCGAAAAAATCGCGGAAGAAAAATGTAGTCGAATTTTCTGATAGGCAAAAATGGCCGTTACAGATTATCGTAAGAAAGTGGATCTAAACAAAGACATTTGAAAAATTATGAAAATCATTTTTATATGATAAATGTTTCAATATTATGCCGGAAATATATACATTTTCAGAAATTATTTGATAAAAAGCATCTCTCCGTTTTATTTTCAACTTGAGAAAGGGTGTCGAATTTATACAACAAAATATTTCAAGATCGTATAATTTCGACATGCCCTAAAACGTGATTAATTGTTTGAATTTGAATGTTCCTACATCGACAGAAACAGACTACAGTTTGGTTGTTGCGTTTATTTTGAACAGTAGAAATGGCGTTGATGCCCTTTTCATAAACCAACAATCAATTTTGATCTAAATATACGTATTATTAACAAATTCCACATCAATTTGCATCTGAAACGTTTCACGCGGAAAACTGTTCCATAAGATCCATATTCTGAGGTCAGTCAAAGTTCTCGACGGTAGTAGATGAATATATTAAATATGGCGAGTCTTACTTTGTAAGAAACATCCTTATTAAATTAATCCACCACAATAGTTAACAATCCAACGCATGAAAATTAAATATCACTCGAAGATTTGACCTTTGTTTGAAGGTGCACAAATTCCTTATTTAGCGACTATCAAAACAACCGAATGCGGTTCTTTTAATTCACGTGGCAACAGTAAATTGTGTTTAATTGATTGGTCAGAACAGTTTGTCAGTCTCCACCCATTCGATCATTTCTATGCTTGATTGACAGGGATTTCCACGTGCTGATTTCTTATTCCTTTGTCGGAACAAAATGACGTCATACAATCGTCATACCACTAACCGTCTGAGGGAGAGTTTAAAACATCAGACAAAGCCGCGAAGCCACGCGCGGAACACCTGTTATTGAACAGTTTCCGAAAATAGAAATAGACTCATTCCCATACAGTACTTAAAAGGGAACAGTTGTTGAAATTTCGGGCTGTGTGCAATATTAAGTTAGGATAAATTTGGTCGTGGATTAATTGAACCATTAATTGGAATATTTCAGCGACAAGGTATTACTTTTACATTTCATTCGAGGAGACAATTAACTTTCTAAACATTGTGTTTTGGCGACCACGGCGGTGTTTTGAATGAAGAAGGAATATTTCGTAGATGCTTTAAGGGAATATTTGTGGTTTAGGAAATGACTTTGCGCAGATGAACATTTAAAAAAATCACATTTAGCAAATTGATCTCTGTCTCCGAATCGTGGGTGAGAATGAAAATCTCAATGAAGAAAAATCAAGTGCATCGTTGTAATCAATATATTCACCTGATTTGCAGTTTATAAGAGATATTAACATCGTTTTCTGATTATTTTCCGATACAAATTCTTGGGGTGTCGAATTTACCCGCAAGGTGTCGAATTTATACTACGATGGGTCTCATGATTTAACGGAAAAAAGACGACAACGACAATATCGTATTCGGGCGGCGTTTTTTGCAAATGAAAAAAATCAAGCCAACTTCCGTTTTGATAAATGTTTATTCTCCGGAATATTTTGCCACAACTTTTTTTGCTCATTTCGTCTTATGGTGTCGAAAATACCCGCCTTTACTCTATCTTCAATTTATTTTTAATGTACACAGATCCTTATTTTATTAACTGTGTCAGCGTTTTTTCTCGTAGTTTTGGGAACGGGTCTGAAACCAGGCAATTTGGGAAAAATGTGTTGTTTTGTCAAAAATTGGGAAAACATTTTCATCACAGACTCCAACAAAAATTGAGTCCTGTGTATAGTTAACTATATGAAATCAACTGAAAGGACTTTCAGATTGTCTCTGGATACTTTTTTCTCAACATATGAAAGGGAATGATTGAATTCTCATTCAAAAAGAAGGATTAACTTTTGCATTGGGAATTTTCTTTCAAGATTTTGGGAAAAAATTACCCTATTTGGCATTGGGAACGGGTCCTTTTTACAGACCCGTCTAAAGAAGGAGAAAAAACCCTGTGTATGTAGTTTTTTCCTTCTGTAGCAGCGTTAAAATTGGACCAACCTAAAATTTTGCTGTTTGGGAAAGGGTTTCATGAAATTATAGATCTATATAAACTTTGAATTTCTCCTGTTATCAGTAGGGCTTTGCAAAGAAAATAGGAGAAGGGCTGAGTAGGAAATTCAAATTTTGGAGTTCATGAACATGAGAACAAAGGAAAAAGTTGTGCAAACTACTTAAAAGAAATTGAATGTTCATGGATGCATTCTAAATTTGTTATTTAAAATCCAAACAATAGGTTGGTGGTACTTATTTAAAATGACTTTACGAGACAATTCCAATGAATACCCACAACATAGGGTTTGATAATGAACAAAACAGTCATGTAGATATATTTTCTAAAAGTAATCACCCCCTTTTACCTGTGGCTCAGTTTTAAAGTTCAAACCAACTTACAGTTCAGTGAATTTTGACCTAGCGCAACCCCCGATCTTAACCCTTTTACAAGATGACAAACAATATTGCGCTACTGGGCTCCAATTTAAAAGCTGTTTTAGTTGACTTCAAAATGAATTTCACAAAAATAGAATATTGTTGCTTTTCAGCAAAAACCTCATAACTGCAGCTTTATTTTTAAACAAAAAAGATGTATCTATGACAAGACAAGTCATGGAGAACTTGGGAAAAAAAAAAAAAAGCAAAAAAGTTTTTCAATTTTTTTAATTTTCTTCAACTCGTTCAACATCTGGACCCAAGGGCGGATCTAGGGATGGGGTCAGGGGGGTCATGACCCCCCTGGAATTCGCCGAAATTTGAATTTTGACTATATAACTTTACGTATTATTATGTAAAGCCATCATTCATTTGGGCTTGGACATCCCTTGAAAAAAATCCTGGATCTGCCCTTGTGGACCTTCCACATCAACAAATCAAGCCTTTTGAGTTTAATAAGTAGAGAATTAAATCCCTTTTGAACTTGGCCTTTTTACAATTTTTAACCACTTGTTTACCCTTTCACAAATAGTTAAGTTTATTATAGGACTGTTTGAATTTGAAAGATATGCTTAGACAGCAAAAATAGATGTTGTTAAATATGGTATTTGTGTAGAATATAGCACAGAAAATATTGAATGAAAAGAAGAAAATGTTGATCAACATTTTCATATTTTTCTTTAACCCTTTCCTAACCAACAAAGCTTTAGGGTGCTCTAAACCAAAAGGAGCTACAGAGGTCAAAAGGTGAGCTACTAAAGATAGTATTAGTGTATAATATACAGGGCTTTTCTTCCGAAAATTGGGAAGGGGCCCTGGTCAGTCATTTTGGGAAATTTTAGCGTGATTTTGGTCAAATTGGGAAAAAATGTAAAGACACAGGAGAATAAATCTACTAATGGAAATATATTTTCAAAACACTTTTTAACCAAGAATAACTGAATAATAGAATACACACTGCTTCTTTGTGACTAGAATTGCCAGAAGGTAAATGATTATTAGTTATTTTCCAATTTTGGGGATTTTAATTTTAATAATTGGGAAATTCTTACTTTGAAATTGGGAAAAAAGTAGCCCTTAACCAATTGGGAAGCCACCGAAAATCGGCCTCTGTTCTAGAAGGAAGAAAAGCCCTGATATAGCTCAGAAAATATTGAGACAGAAGGAGAAACTGCTGGTTAATAGCAGTTTCTTCTTTAGTCTCAATGTTCTATGAGCAACATCAAAACCTGGTCTTGTTTGGGAAAGGACAATGTTAATTTTCTGATCCCCACTTTATTGAAGATGTCAAAATCCTATCTTGTTTTAAATTTAAGGTTTACAGACCCTGAAAAAATCTACATTTTCTAGCCATACAAAATGCATCAAATTTCACACACTTGTAAATACACTTCACATAAATTGATTCACTGTGCAGGATTTCAAGATTATGCTTCAAGAAGAAATAATTTACAAATATTATTTTACTCTATATTCATAAGCAAGGGAGGTAATTTTTAACATTTTTGTCAAATATTTACATATATGTACATGTATTAATTCTAAACCATGCAAAATGCTTATATTTGTATTTGGAAAGGAAATATAACTCAGTTTAGGAAATTTTTGCACTTTTCACATTTCGCCTCTGGCTCTTTGGTGCTTTTGAGGGGTCGAATACCTTAAAAAGTTAAAATGCTACATTTGCCAGACATAATAAGCCAATGGGATCAACTGATGTTTTGACATTCTTCCAGTCAAATTTTCTTGTATTTTGTTCAGGAAGTGTCAAAACAAACTTTTGCTCTATAGTATAGAGGACGAGAATTGACCTGGCAGATCATTCCATTCGATTAGCATGGGCTGCTCTGCCAGGTCATTTATCGTGAGGTATATGTTTATGATATGGGATATTTTTACAAAATTCACCTATAGATGTACTTTTAGACAAGGAGAGAAGCATTCCTAATGTTTCGATAAATAATTTGCATGTGTTTGGAAAACATTTGAAGGTGTGAGACCCCTCATTCAATTAATCAATTTATAAAAGACATATAAAGTTAAACCAGGGGTAATTTTGGAAAGGGTTTTATTAAGACAGTGACGTTATTTCGGAATATTATTAGCTCACCTGAGCACGAAGTGCTCAAGGTGAGCTATTGTGATCGCTTTTTGTCCGTCGTCCGTCCGTCTGTCTGTCCGTCTGTCCACAATTTGTTGTTACCACTCTAGCATCCACAAATATTGACCAATCTTGACCAAACTTGGTCAAAACATGTATGACCATAAGATCTCGGATGGGTTCGATTTTGAGTCAGATTGGATTAGGAAGTCCAGAGTTATGTGCCCTTGAACAACAAAAATGGCTAGTTAGCTCACCTGAGCACGAAGTGCTCAAGGTGAGCTATTGTGGTCACTTTTTGTCCGTCGTCCGTCTGTCCGTCCGTCTGTCCGTCTGTCCGTCTGTCTGTCCGTCCACAATTTCGTGTTTACACTCTAGCATCTACAAATATAAGCCAATCTTGACCAAACTTGGTCAAAACATGTATGGCCATAAGATCTCGGATGAGTTCGATTATGGGTCAGATCGAACTAGAAAGTCGGGAGTTATCTGCCCTTGAATGCGAAAAATACTTAGTTTTGACATTGTTTACACTCTAGCATCTACAATTATTGATCAATCAAGACAAATCTTGGACATAAGATTGCAGACCATAATATCTCGGATGAGTTCAATTTTCAGTCTGATCTGACCAGAAAGACGAGAGTTATGTGCCCTTGAATTTGACAAAATTGCCATTTTCGGCTGTTTTTGACCTTGTTTACACTCTAGAATCTACAATTATTCATCAATCAAGACAAAACTTTGACACAATGTTTGGGACCATGAGATCTCGGATGAGTATGATTTTCAGTCTGATCTGATCAGAAAGTCGAGAGTTACTTGCCCTTGAATTTGACAAAATTGTCATTTTTGGCTGTTTTCGACGATGTTTACACGCTAGAATCTACAATTATTGACCAATCAATCCAAAACTTGGACACAATATTGGGGATCATAAGATCTGAGATGAGTTTGATTTTCAGTCTTATCTGATCAGAAAGTTGAGAGTTATGAGCCCTTGAATTTGACAAAATTGCTGTTTTTTACTGTTTTCGACCTTATTTACACTCTAGAATCTACAATTTTTGACCAATCAAGACAAATCTTGGACACAAGGTTGGAGACCATAAGATATCAGATGAGTTTGATTTTGAGTCTGATCTGACCAGAAAAATGAGAGTTATATGCCCTTGAATTTGATAAAATTGTCGATTTCGGCTGTTTTTGACATTGTTTACACTCTATAATCCACTATTTTTTATCAATTATGACAAAACTTGAACACAATGTTTGAGACCATAAGATCTTGGATAAGTTTGATTTTCAGTCCGATCTGATCAAAAAGTGGAGAGTTATGTGCCCTTGAATTTGATCAAATTGCCGTTTTCGGCTGCTTTAGACCTTGTTTACACTCTAGAAACTACAATTATTGACCAATCAAGACAAATCTTGGACACAATGTTGGATATCATAAGATCTCGGATGAGTTTGATTTTCAGTCTGATCTGACTAGAAAGTCGAGAGTTATAAGCCCTTGAATTGACATAATTGCTGTTTTTGGCTGTTTTCGACCTTGTTTATACTCCAGAATCTACAATTATTTATCAAACAAGACAAATCTTGGACACAATGTTGGGCATGATGAAATCTTGGATGAGTTTGATTTTCACAATGTTATTGACCATAAGTTCGTTTTCAGTCTTAAAGTCTTAAATATTTTTTGAATTGAAGAAAAGTGTTGCTTATATCATTTTGGTTCAGGTGAGCGATATAGGACCATCATGGTCCTCTTGTTTTGACTTTGTTACCACTCTTGTATCTACAATTATTGATTAATCATAGCCAAACTTGGTCAAAACATGTATGACCATAGGTTCTCGGATGAGTTTGATTTTGAGTCAGATCGGAATAGGAAGTCGGGAGTTATGTGCCCTTGAACGTTAAAAATGGCTATTTTTGACTTTGTTACCACTTTAGTATCTACAAATATTCACCAATCTTAACCGAAATTGGCCAAAACATGTATGACCATAAGGTCTCGGATGAGTTCAATTTTGAGTCAGATCAGAGTAGGAAGTCCGGAGTTATGTGCCTTTGAACGTCAAAAATGGCTAGTTTTGACTTTGTTACCACTCTAGCATCTACAAATATTAACCAATCAAGACAAAACTTTGCCACAATGTTGGTAACTATAAGATCTTGGATGAGTTTGATTTTCAGTGTGATAGCAACAGGAAGTCTGGAATTATGTGCCCTTGAATTTGACAAAATTGCTTTTTTCGACTTTGTTTACTCTGTAGCATCTACATTTATTGACTAATCAAGACAAAACTTGGACACAATGTTGGTGACCATAAGATCCTTGATGAGTTAAATTTTTAGCTTGATTTGGCCAGAACAACGAGAGTTATTGGCCCTTTAATTTCATAAAATTACCGTTTTCGACTTTATTTTCTCTCTAACAAACAAATATGGACCAATCAAGACACAACTTGGTCGCAATGTTGGTGACCATAATATCTTAAATGTTTTAATTTGTCAGATTGATTGGACTGAAAAAACAGAGTTGTGTGCCCTTGATGGTTACAAAATTGCCGTTTTCTACTTTGTTTTCTCTCAAACAGCAATAAATATTAACCAATAAAAAAAAAATTGGACATAATGCTGATGAGAATATCTTTATCAGAACAGAGTTATGTGCCCTTCACTGTGACAAAATTGTTGTTTATTCCACTTTTTTTTTACTGTAACAGCTACAAATATTGATCATTCAAGATTATGAAAGCAGTTTTCAGCTGGATCATAATCTTGCATCTTAAATTATGTGCTCTTGAACTTGACAACATTGGGACTTTCATTCTATCTAGGTGCAGGTGAGCGATTAAGGACCATCATGGTCCTCTTGTTTCTTTGGTGTTCAGTTGTTATAAACATTTTAACAACACTGAGGCGACAATTTATCAAAACATAATGTTAAACCTAGTCAATTTTTAGCACAAAATCCATTTCAACACTCGATCTGGCTCCATTTTAGATGTTCAAGTGCGTTCCCACAAATCTTCAAGATTATCTCAAGTGTGTGTTGTCAAAATGTGCTTCAGAAAAAAAGTAAAAACACTTCAAAATAGGGGGAATAAGGTAAAGAGGATGTTAATTGATATTTTCTCTTTTATCATTTCACTGAATCCTTTTCCAAAATTGTTTTGGAAAGTGTTAAGTAAGTAACAGCGGCGGATCCAGGATTTCTGAGATGGAGGTTCATTTTCACAAAAGGGGGGGGGGGGTCTGTTTTACAAGTATCACACAATTTTGACTGAATTTCTGCATGAAAATGAAATAGTCAGGCTACATAGGGGTTTCGTTTGAAACTCCGGACCCCCACCACCCCCCTCTAGATCCGTCCTTGACCATCTTGATGTCCTCCTACAACTTCAAGTATGGGACGGTCTAAGAATTCTTTGTTTGGGAAACAGATAAATCAGCATTAAATCAGCATTATTTGGGGGAATGGATTTAAAATGTTGGTTTGTAAATTGTGGTTAGAACACACTGTAGGGAAATCAATTTTCTCGGATAGGGACCCATGAAAGGGGCTGGAAGCAATTTAATTTTCCTTAATGAAATTTGTTGACTAGGGATTTAGATTTTTGCAATTGGTTTTAACACTTTTTCAAATCAGACTTTTTGACTGCCCTGATTGAAAAAGTTTTGGGGCAGACGGAGTAAATGTTTCTTCTCACAGGGGTGGATCCAGGATTTCTTCAAGGGGAATCAATTTCTCAAGGGGGTGGATATGATCAGTTTAATTAAAATACCCGTATTACTCTGTTTTAGACTAAGTAATGAATGAAGTGGGAGTCAAGCTAGGGGGAACAGGTTTTTCTCTGTTTGACATAATATTTTCTATACAATCATTGCCATCGGTCCTGGAAACTTACAAGGAAAAAAAAATAAATGTAAAGCATTCTTTTGGAAATTGTTGTCTGCCAATACTTTTGTATTAGGACCAGTTTGTTAATCATATAGTACAGTAGCCCAAATCCATTGATGGATTCATAATTAACCCTTTCCCTAACGGTAAAATGTTAAAGCGGTTCTATTCAAAAGCTACTGTAGATGACAAAATTGATGTTAAAAGGAAGGAATTTGTGTACAGCACAGAAAATATTGAGACAAAAGGAGAAACTGCTGGTTATCAGCAGTTTCTTCTTTTGTATCAATGTTTTCCCAAGCCATTTCAATTAGGGATGTCAATTAAAAGCAGGTCTTTTTTGGGAAAGGGTTAATTGTATAGTAGCCCAAATCCAGTGATGGATTCATAATTAACCCTTCCCAAACAAGATTTGGTTTTGACGCCCCTAATAGAATAGGCTTGGGAAAACATTGAAACAAAAGAAGAAACTGCTGATAACCAGCAGTTTCTCCTTTTGTCTCAATATTTTCTATGCCATATAATACACACATTTTATCTTTAATACATGCCATTTTGTCATTTGTGGCAGTTTTTGAAATGGATCACCCTAAGATTTTGCCGTTTGGGAAAGGGTTAATATAATCAAGTTTATAATGTTTTGAAGTAGATCTAGAAATATATTCATTTCCCATACAAACATAAGGGCATGTCAGTGCTCAGCTTTAGTGTAACATGTTTTAGTTCTTTCCTAAATGTCAGGGGCGTACCTGGGGTAAAAATTGAAGTACTCCCTTACTAAAAAGAAGCAGGGGTCTGGGGGTGCGCAGACCCCAGCGAGGTAAGGGGGCAGAGTCCCTCTAGGGGGTCCAGGGGGCGAAGCCCTCGATGAAATTAGGAATATAAAAGAATTACAAGGATCTTTTTGCCAAAGGATGTTTTTTTCCAAATAGGAAGCGAATATCCTTACTAATACAGACGCGTCAAGTGGTTTTGAACTATGGGGCTGCCGATGGTGAGGGTTTGGGAGGGGTGTCCCCTCCCTCTACGTAAGAAAATTTTGAAAATGAGTAAACGAAATGTCGCTATTTCCTGGACTTTGAAGTCCATTTCTGTCTTATTGTAACGATTAGAATCAGGTATAAAAACAGTGGAATGACTAGGCCTATCTATTTTAGACTGAATCCAAGTGTGTGTGTGTTAGCCTACTGATGGAAGCAGATTATGACAGTGTATAAATCATACAGTCAGGACGACGACTTATTATGACAAAATACCGAAATATTGGTGGAGAAAAGATATGTCAACTCAACATATTTCTATAAGAAACAGAAACATGCCATGTGAGTGGATGATTAAAAGCGGTTCAAATTCGTATCGAATCATAGACAATCAGTGTCGGGTTCAGGATTTCTGTGAGGGGGGGGGGGGGGGGGGGTCGAATATACAAAATTAATATGGGTTTAGTTTTCTTATTATTTCACAATGTTGACTTAACTTCTGTATGAAAATAAAATAGTAAGGCTACAGAGCGGGTTCCTTTGAACCCCTTTTAGATCCACAACTGACAATGCACTCTACCGGCGCACTGCGAATATTTTGGAAATATGGTTCAGTGGGGCCGAGGAGTGTTATTTCAAATTATAGTCAGAGTTTGAAAAAAAGATAATCTGCATACAAAGCGAGATGTCCGTATTTATCCGCCTGTCCGACACGTCATTAAGTAATTTAAGGGGAGTAACCACTGCCGATACGAGTTTTAAAACTACTAGCGACAAAATACACAAAGTAAAAAATAAGACAAAATTACGAAGAAAAATAATTAAATCTTTATAAAAATGACATCATCATGTACGAACTAATATTCTGGGGAATTCATAAAAGTCTACCTTGTACCCCCTTAGGCTTCGATTTTAACAGCCTTTTTAGGGCCACAGAAAAATATCATTTTTCAAATTCGAGGTACTCCCGGGAGTATGGGAGTATGCCTGGATACGCGCCTGAATGTGATCTAACTGTAATGTTTCTGATAATCAGCATTTTCTCCTTTTGTCTCAATATTTTCTGGGCTCTGCCGTGCACAAATAATATCTTTATCAACCTCCATGTTGTAGTCATTTTTTTGTGTTTTGAAAAGGTTAATTTGCCTGGTAAATTGTTTGACTAGAAAAATTTTGCCAGTTCAAAGCAGTGAATGGGATACAGATATAAATGGTATCACGGATCTTTGTTTCCCAAAAATCATTCAATTGTTTATGAAACCCTATATTGTTGGTATTCATTAAAATCGTCTGAGAGCAACAATTAAAATGAGTACCCACAACATAGGGTTATGGAATTTGAGAAAATGATTTAGAATATGCCTTCACCCTCTCTTATCTGTAGCTCCATATTTTCTGCGTAATAAAAGAACAGGTTTTTCATTTGGTGGGAATTTTGAGTTCACATGTTCGTGTTGAAGTTTTGATAAGAGGGTTTTTATCGTTGGGTTTTGAGAAGTTTTTTCCCCGAATTTGAGATTGGATTTCTTTCAGCTGTGTAAAAACGAGATATTTTTGTTCTTGTGTTTAGTTTTGGTTGGATTTATTTAGAAGTAAGGTATGTAACTTAAACCCTTTTCCTGCTGACTTTTAGTAAATTTTGTTTTTAAAAAAATAGTACCAATGTAAGAGACATTTCAGTAAGATAAGTTCCTGTTTTTGCCACAATAATGAAGTTGTAAGCAGGCTATGTAGGCTAAGATCAGACTGCACATCTGTGCAGGCTGATATCAGTCTATTCTGCATGCTATTAAAGCTTTGGTCACAACAGTACATTGATGTGAACAACATGAGAATGAGTTATAACCCTTTTCCAAATGACAAAATCGAAGATTAGTCCAATTTGAAAGGATCAAGTTGCAGATGCCAGAAAACAAAAAATGATATCATTCAAATGTGAGAAAATGTGAATGTGACAACACAAAAAACATTGAGACAAAAGGAGAAAATGCAGATAATCAGATCATTAGCATTTTCTTCTTCTGTCTTGTGTTTTGAAGCTTTTCCCAGTAAGGATGTCAAAACATATCTTGTTTGGGAAAGGGTAAATCCCAACTGTGTTGCATCTATAAATGACTTATTTATTTATTATGCTCCCCGAAGGGAGAGCATATAGTCGCCGCTTTGTCTGTCCGTCCGTCCGTCCGTCCGTCCTGTCCGTCCGTCATTCCGTCCGTCCGTCCGTCCGTCCGTCCGAAGCGATTTCTCCATAACCCTTGGGCCAAATCAAATGAAACTTACCATGTGAACTCCCTATGACAAAATGCTGATGTACTTTTCCCGGTTTTTTGATTTGAGGCCTCGTCATGGGAAAAGGGGACTTAAGGTTAAATACAGTTTTTCTCTAATTTCTCCTAGTCTAATGGTCAGAATTTGATGAAATTTCATATTTGAGTAGCAAATGAGATGCCCTTGACAATAAACTATTTAAAATTTGCGTATACAAAATATGTCATGGAAAAAGGGGGCTTAACATTTGTTAGCTTTATATTAGCTCTGCATGGCATATATTTATTGTGACAACGCCTTATTCGGGGAGCATTGTCCGTCTCTGACGGCTCTTGTTATCATAAAATCTTAAATTATTTTATTTTTCAGTGCCCATGTACAAGAAGCAGTCAGTGGCAGTCATTGATAGAAGCTTCAACTTTCTTCATCAAAACAAGAACGATACAAAATGACACAACTTTGAAACAAAAGACCACTTATCTTAATGATAAGAAGACCACTTAATCGATCCATTCCCAAGATTTTTGTACAATATAGCCAAGAAAATATTGAGGCAAAAGGAGAAATTGCTGATCATCAGCAATTTCTTCTTTTGCCTCAATATTTTCACAAGCCTTTCCTCCTAGGGATATCAAAAGTTGAAAACCAAGTTGTGGTTTTGAAAGACTTAATCCCAACTGTGTTGACTTATCTGAAGTCTTTTTTATTAATAAATGAATATTATTATTTTATTTTTCAGTGCCCATGTATGAGAAGGCAAGCAGTCAGACATTGATAGAAGCTTCATTTTTCTTCATCAAAATAAAGAATGATACTTGACACCTACTTTGAAACAAAAGACCACTTATCTTAATGACAAGGAGGCCACTTAACTATAGAAATTGACCACTTCAATGTGCTTAACAAATATAAATACAAGCCTCTGGCCTCAACCATAAGCTGGCTTTAGTTCAATTTGTTGCATCAGTGTTGTAACTCTCGAAATATCATAAACTAATAGATCTAGAAATGTAGAACAAGTTTTGTACAGTGGATAATATGTTTTTGACACTGACAGACTAAGTATGTTATATTTGAAGGACTTTTAAAATATTCATATTTATGTGGAACTTAGTGAAAATGTCTTGGAATATTTCATGAAAGATATTAGAATATCAAAAGTTTTGTGCTGCAAGTACAGTAATTATTAAATTAGTAAGTCATGGTAATGAGAGTTAAATGCAGCAAGTACTTCCACAGGAAATATAAATAAAACATGAAACATAATTATGAATAGATGGAGTAAGAGTAATTGACATAAGGAGAACACATATTAAAGGAGTGTTGTACAAAGTCAAAGAAAATGGTTTCAAGAAAACAGCATGAATGGTGATTATAGTGATATGAATGAAAACATATAATAAACTAATTATTATGCATAATTGAGGAAATTATGATTAATGGTTGCTGTGCAAGATGCCACATATTCAAGAAAACAGGATGAATTAATGATACATGTATAGTGAAATGAATGAATACATAAAATAAACTAATTATTACACATAATTGAGGAAATTATGATTAACAGTTGCTATGGAAGATACCACCTATTCAAGAAAACAGCATGTACGATGAAATAGTGATGTGAAATTGTGAATGAATACATATAATAAACTAATTATTACACATAATTGAGGAAATTATGATTAATGGTTGCTATGAAAGATGCCACCTACACATGGATACAAGTACCCGTTGCCTAGCAACAGTTTTGGACTAGGAAAGCTGCCACCAATCCGACGTAAGATGGACCGGCCAATCTGTGTGGGTCGGGTGTGGATATTCCTGATTCTTGGCGTGGTGCTGTTTGTGCTTGGACTCGTTTCTGTCGGCGTATATTTCAACCTTGACACGATCACGAGCTCACGGGAGTACATTGAGGTCATGCCACCGCTGGTTAACATTGTAGCTGTAAGTATTTATTGAAACCAGGCCCGTAGGAACAGGGGGGGGGGGGGGTGCTCAGCCCCCCCCCCCTCATGTTGCCCCAAAATGCCAAATTTTCTTAATTTAATAATTTTACACTGAAATTTTGGGGAAAATCTAAATTACCCCCCCCCCCCCCCCCCCTTTCAGGACAAGGGCTTTAGCCCCTCCAATATGAAATTGCTTCCTACGGGCCTGGAAACCGTTGCCAAACCTTTACCAATCAAGATTTGGTTCTAGTAGAATTTGTTTTGAGAAAAGAAGAAACTGCTGATAAACAGCAATTTCTTTTTTCATGCCCCTGTATAGAAAGATCGAGGCAGAATTGTTTTACTTGAGTCTCATGCCGGTGTCTATCTGTCCGTCCGTCTGCAACTTCTTTCAAAGTGGCCAAGTCCAAAATTGCTTTCTTTATGAGAACTTTAACTAAACAACCATATTTAAGACTTTTCTCAATTCAATGGTGTTGCTAACATCAAAATTTATTTTACAAAATATAGACTGCACCCAAAATTTCCTTCTTTTGCCTCAATATTTTTACTCTATTTTGTTCAGAAATTCTTCCAATAATATACATGCACAGATCCAAATGGATGCATGCATGGTAATTATCAACAACAGTTTTATCGTCAACAGCAGCTTTCATTTCTGAAAAGGCTAAAAAGGTCCCCTTTGGAAAAGGATTAAAAAAGAAGTTAAAGGTTACAAAGAAAGATAAGAATCTAATCATAAACACATGAATTCACTTCCGACAAATCAAAGTGAGGTTAGGACGAAAATGCTCTAGCTTTAATAGAGCGGCAACTGGCAGGTACTGTATTTTAACGGAAAAAATCTGGAAAAAATGCACTACCAAATTTCCCACTGCTGTGGCATGATTTTGATTTTTCCAGCAAGGATTTTCCCACGCTCTGGAATGAGAGTTTGGTTTCTCAGTAAGAACCCGTTACAGGCGATTTATTGTTTGTACCATCATGAAATGTTGAATCAGGGTTGACCGATTACCAGACAGCAAAATTTTGGGCTGTTCCAAAATGAAAGATGATGCAGACGACAAATTCAACTGAATAAATTTTCATCATGTTGAAGATGTTTTAGTTTAACATAGTGGAACTCACCAGCAATTTCTTCATTTTATACAATGATTTCTTACGCCTTTCTTACAGATAAGAGGGAGTAAAGGCTTTTCAAAATGCAATATTTCATTAATTGCTCATAAAATCTATGTTGTGGTCACCAAGGTGATACAAAAGTAACAAATGAGTACCTACAACATAGGACTTGGAATTGAAATAACAAATTTAGAATGTCTTTGCCCAATTTTGACTGTAGCTGTGGCTGTTATTTCGTGGGGTGTCAAGACTCAAAAGGCATCAATGCATAGGAATGGGTTGAACTTTATTTGACTGCTTTCACGGTGGATAATCATGTGATACAATATTTTCAGAAAATCTTCAATAATTTTGTAAATACTGGACTGATTTGAATTCGGTTTGAAGCAGAGAATGTGGACAGATGTCACGCATTAGATAGACGTGGTTGGTTTTTGAAAAATCAACTGATAAAAAGATATTGAAGATAAACCAAAATTTTGGTTTATCTTCAATAACTTTTTTATCAGTTGATTTTTCAAAAATCCAAAACGTCCAGCTTATTTCTGGCATTTTCCTACATTCTCTGCTGCAAACCGAATTCAAATTGGTAAAGTACTAAAAAGGATATGGAAATTCTGAGTCATGTGATTATACACCGTGGCTTTGGGCAAGAAGATTTTTCAGCCTTTCTGTTTTGTATAGAGAGATGTTTATAAACAAAAGGAACTGATGCAAAACAACAGTATCTTCATATTCCCCTACTGTCTTACTTACAATATTCATGCTTTAACCCTTTCCCAAACAAGACCTGGTTTTCACGTCCCAAATAGAAAATGTTTGGGAAAACATTGAAACAAAAGAAGAAACTGCTGATAACCAGCAGTTTCTCCTTTTGTCTCAATATTTTCTGTGCCTTATTTTACACAAATCCTATCTTTAATAACTTCCATTTTGTCATTTGTGGCAGTTTTTGAAGTGGACTGCCCTTAAAATTTGCCGTTTGGGAAAGGGTTAAACAAAAGAAATTGATGCAAAACAACAGTATCTTCATTTTCCCCTACTGTCTTACTTACAACTGTCTTGCTTTAACCCATTACCACACAGTGACTCTTTTTGACTCCCCCAAAGAAAGATCTTGGGAATACTTTGTGGAAAAAGAAGAAATTGCTTGTGACAAGCAATTTCTTCATTTCCCACAATGTTTTCTACCAAGAAAGATCAAAGAATGGGAAATTTCATTCAATTCATATTGTCGTCTGCAGCATCTTTGAATTTGGACAAGTCCAAAATTTTGCCGTTTGGTAATGGGTTAAGAATGTTAAAATCTTGCACCTGCCTCTGGAATTTGTCACGGACTATTTAATTTGAAATGATGACATCCTTTAGCTGTTTCTTCCTTATAAGGTGTTACTTTACTGACAATATTTTACCATTTCTACTTTTGTGAAGCTCGAAGGATGACAACTACATTGATGATTCTGAACTTCCACTGCCTAATCTGACTGCCGGAGCTCAGACAAAATGTGGTTTATAGGGTCTACAAAGCCTGATATCAATAATTGCCAATTGGGAAAGGGTTAAGTGTTAAAAGAAATCATGAATGAAAACATTTTCTTTTTAATTTTATGGATTTCACCTGTCTCGGCAAGCAATTACTTGGTGTAATGATGTATGGAAGGATAAAATGATAGTTTCTTTAATCTGAATTTTGAACCGTTAACCCTTTCCCAAACAAGGCCTTGTTTTTACGTCCCATATAGAAAAATCTTGGCAAAACATTGAGGCAAAGCATAATTGTGTTAAGAATTTGTAAATTATGAGAAATTTCAATTTTATGGCTTTCACCTGTCTCGGCAAGCAATTACTTGGCGTAATGATGTATGGAAGGATAAAATGATAGTTTCTTTAATCTGCATTTTGAACACTTTATCCATAACTAGAAATGATATTTCTTTAATCTGCATTTTGAACACTTTATCCATAACTAGAAATGATATTTCTTTAATCTGCATTTTGAACACTTAATCCATAACTAGAAATGATAGTTTCTTTAATCTGCATTTTGAACACTTTATCCATAACTAGACGGCAAAATTTTGAAAGGTGTTGCAGACGAATTACATTTTTTGACCGTCTCGCCAAGGTAGAAAATATGGTGGGAAATGAAGAAATTACTTGTCATTAAAAATTGTATTAGATCTAGAATATTATTTTGTAAATTAAAAGAAATTTTGCTTTTATGGATTTCTCCTGTCTCCGTTACTTAATCAATTACCCAGTGTATCGATGCATTGAAGAATAAGATGATTGCTTCTTTATAATATAAATCTGTATTTTGAATCTGGATTGCTCAGTAGGTAACATTGCCTAGAGCCTATAAATCCAGAGTGAGCCATACGAGTGTAGGACAAAAGCCCACTGGACCCCGAGTCATACAATGTCATGGGTTTGAGTTTTTGCTTGGTCAATTTCCTTTCTAAACCAATTTTATGTGGCTGTTTATACAGACCACCTTTACAACAGAAATTTTATAGTGTTTTAGATAACGTATGTTCTTCTAACAGTGACTTTTTAGAAAAGGAAACCATATTGCTGGGTGATTTTAATACAGATGTGACCAGTAAAAATAGTTGTTCACTTTTACAGTCTTTTACATGTTTTATTGAAATGTTTCATTTTAAACAGTTAGTATGTGAGCCAACTAGAATTAGTAATACAAGTTGTACAACCATTGACTTGATTCTAGCATCAGATTGTCATAAGATATCACAGTCAGGTGTATTACATACATCCTTTAGTGATCATAGTTTAATATATTGTACAAGAAAGGTTACTAAAGTCTATGTTGGTTCTCATAATACAGTTACATTGAGATCCCTAAAAAACTACAACAGAGAGAACTTTCAAGCCAGTCTTTTAGCAGTTGATTGGAATCCTGTTTTATTGTGTGAAAATGTAAATGATGCTTGGAACAGTTTTAAACATTTATTTTTATCTGTGATTGACAATGTAGCACCTGTGAAACAAATTAGAATCAAACAAAGGACTGAACCATGGATGGACTCTGATATTTTTGAAACTATGAAGGAAAGAGACAAAGCTTTTCATAAATTTAGAAACCAGAAATCTGAGGATAACTTTAACACTTTTAAATTGTTGAGAAATAAAGTTCAGATTCTTGTTGAATGTGCTAAGAAGGAATATTTTTCTAATACAGTTGAACAGAACAAAAATGATTCTAAGTCTCTGTGGAAAACTTTAAAAAATCTTGGTTTACCTTCTAAGAAAGGTTCTTCTATGTCTAGTGGAAATGTTTGTTTAAATATTGATGGTGAAGTTTGCTTTGATAAGAAAATAATTGCTGAAACTTTTAATAATTTCTATACAACTGTAGCATGCAAACTTGTAGAAAAGTTACCTGTAGGTCTTAACAAATTTGGAAAGAATTTTGTTGATTCTTTTTACAGAAACAAATGTATTTTTCCTGAAAGTTGCTCCTTTTCATTAGTGTCTGAGAGTAAAGTACTTAAATATATAAATTCATTGGGTATTAATAAGGCAACTGGCTTAGATGGCATACCTTCCAGGTTTGTCAAGGATGGGTCTCTGGTAATTGTTGGTCCCCTTACTCACATCATTAATTTATCACTTGTACAAGGTATTGTACCTGATGACCTTAAGTCAGCAAGAGTTGTACCCCTATTTAAGAAGAATGATAAGCTAGCTGTTGGTAATTACAGGCCCGTCTCCATTCTGAATATAGTATCTAAAATTCTTGAGAGGGTTGTGTATGACCAGGTCGAGTCCTATTTCAAAAACAGAAACTTGATATATGAATTTCAATCCGGTTTCAGGAAAGGTTTTTCTACAGATACTTGTTTGATACATTTGACAGATTACATCAAAAGGGAGAATGATAGAGGTAATGTTGTTGGCATGGTACTTTTAGATTTACAGAAGGCCTTTGATACTGTCGACCATGCAATCCTTTTAATGAAACTTCACTCGTCCGGTCTTAGTAAAGACATCATAAGATGGTTCAGGTCTTACCTGTCTGATAGACAACAACTGGTTGATGTCTCAGGCACTTTTTCATCCACAGAAAATGTTACATGCGGTGTGCCCCAGGGGTCTATTCTTGGTCCTTTGCTTTTTTTAGCATATGTTAATGACATGTCAGGTGTAGTACACAATAAGTTACTTTTATATGCTGATGATTCAGCCATATTAGTCTCTGGCAAAGATATTGTTACTGTCGAAAAGACCTTGTCAGATGATCTTCAAACTGTTAGTCACTGGCTTGTAGACAACAAGCTCTCTCTTCATTTAGGAAAGACTGAATCCATAGTGTTTGGGTCAAAGCATAAGCTAAGGTCACATTCCAGTCTTAATATATCCTGTAATGATACTCAAATCACACCCGCATCTTCAGTCAAGTACCTTGGTGTAACCATCGACCAATTTTTGTCTTTTAACTGTATGGCTGAGTCAATTATTAAGAAAGCCAATGCAAGGCTAAAATTTTTGTATCGCAAGAAAGATTACCTTACTCAGCATACTAAGAAATTACTTGTTATGTCCCTTATCCAATGTCATTATGACTATGCATGCTCCGTTTGGTACAGTGGTCTTACCCAGTCTTTAAAACACAAATTGCAGGTCACTCAGAACAAGTTGGTCAGATTTATACTGAACCTTGATCCAAGAGCTCATGTTGGTAAACAACAGTTTGAAACCCTTAATTGGCTACCTGTTAACAAAAGAGTTGAACAAATTATGCTGTGTCATGTCTTTAAGGTTAAGCATAACCTTGCCCCGGATTATATGGACTATTTTCTTACTCCACAAATCACTGTACACTCATACAACACAAGGCTTAGCCGGAAAGGTGGTTTTAGTCTTCCCAAGGTCAAAGGGGCTGGAAGTAAGTCCTTTAGTTTTATAGGTGCTAAGTTGTGGAACGATTTGCCCGCTAGCCTTACTAATATCACCAAGTATCAGTCTTTCAAGGTTGCCATCAAAGGCCATTTTCTTAGCAGTATATCCTCTTAAACATATTATTTTTTTTATGTTTGTTTAAATCATTTGCTGATTCTTTATTAGGCATAGGTTACATAATGAATTACATCTTAATAAATATAGCATAGATGATAGTAGGAGATTAGAACATGTACGTTCATTTTACTAACTATAACATGGTAAAGACTGTCTTTCAATTATTATTGTGATTCTAATGTGATAATTCGTCTTTCAGCAAGCAATCTGTGATAATACATAACATTGTGTCTGTTAAATTATGTGCTGTACTGTGATATTTATTGTTATAGGTTACTTAAATTTGTTTAAAATGTAATTGCCTCTCTGGTTCATGCCACCTGCAGCAAGGACCGCAATGGAAATAAGAGCTTGCTCTTTATTGTGTCATCCTTGGTGTATGGAGCATGTCATGGTTCTTTTAAGTAATCTATAATATCTTATCTTTAAACTGTGTATATGAATATGACGTTTTTTTACCTCATGAACCATTATATGTGACTTATGCCGAAATAAAATTATTATTATTATTATAAAATTATTATTATTATTATTTCTGGCGTGCATTAGACAAATTTTATGTTATTTGTATCTGACCAAGTAATGAATTGTTTATGAATCGCTTAGGCTAATTTAACCCTTTCCCAAACAAGACCTGGTTTTGACATCCCTTATAGAAAAGGCTTGGGAAAACATTGAAACAAAAGAAGAAACTGCTGATAACCAGCAGTTTCTCCTTTTGTCTCAATATTTTCTGAGCCATATTTTACACAAATTCTATCTTTAATTACATCCATTTTGTCATTTGTGGCAGTTTTTGAAGTGGATCACCCTAAAATTTTGTCGTTTGGGAAAGGGTTAAAGGAGCAGTTGGAGTCTTGGATTGGATGTTGTTGTAGTACTTGTGAGAGAAATGCCAAGAATCCATGATTAGGTGCTACAGCCATCATGTTATGACCAAAATGCATTTGAAATTTTCTTTAAACACCATTCAATCTACAAGTTTAACCATCTTCCTTATATTTAGAAAGGTTAGATTATTCAAAGTAACTGAGGTGGGAATACATTATTAGTTATACGGTTTCTTGCCGGGGTATATGACGATTTATTCCCGGCTGGAAAAATGATGTCACCCGAGCCGAATGGCGAGGGATGACATCATTTTTCCAGCCGGGAATAAATCGTCATATACCCAGGCAAGAAACCGTATAACGAATTTATTATACTACAAAGTTTTCGACTAATTATTTGTCTTTTTGTCCATGTTAGGCCGTGAACTGGTTTACGGTTATGTTTTGATAAACCGTCGGTGTTGTTATAAAATGTCGTAACTACGGCTTGAATTAAGCCGTAGTTACGAGCTTTTATGACAACACATACAAAATACTATTTGTTTGTCTGAATTTACGTCACGATTCACTGGATAAAATCGTTCCCTATTATTTTATCGAAAGTACCAATTTCCCCTTATGCGCCCAAAGGAAAAGTAAACATAAACTCGTCATAAAGTGACGTCACGCCACTGAGTTCCGAGAAATAGGTCAATGTGTTTTTGACTGACCCGGAGAGTGGTATTTTTAAAAATGGATAAATAAACAAAATTGAAAGGTATTTATTATCTTTAATATTAACATTTATTTGTGTCATATTATTTGACATATTTCGTTCCAATAAATAGACACAGATTTACGAAGAAAGTGCATAAAATCATTGAACTATGATGACAGTAACTAGACTTTAACTTACGAGTGTACACTGGCTGCATGACACATTCCCAGATTGGCATACAATTTTTTTTTAGGATCTTGCATAGTCTTGTCGGGCATTTGTCTGGAGAATTCTTTAAATATCTCTTCGTTAAATGTGGCTGTGTAATTGCATTTTGAGATCACCACTCTTTGAGGTTCATGGAAGAACACTCACTCCTACCAAGAGTGGGAGGCCTGGGTTCAATTCCCAGCAGAGAGGATCTTTTGTGATGATCAGCCACATGTTGAAGGCTTATTTTCAGGATTTTTATTCCTTTGTCTCAATGTTTTCTTATCATTTAAGCCTTTTGAATTAGGGACGTCAAAACAAGGTCTTGTTTGGGAAAGGATTTGGTCGTATCTTCAGCTTTCATTCAGTACACAAGTATGCAGCGACCTTGACCCTTTAATACATATACAGATACATATTGTGTGAAGTAATCGAAGAAAAATAACACAAAATGCAACATATTAAGGTTAAATATGTTTATTTTGGAAATTCGCATAGAGAAAAATTGCTTTTTACTGTCGCATACTGGGTTAACACGGGTCGCGTTATGAACGAAGCGGCGGAAAAATGGCCGCCATTACCAGTTTGAATTTTTGTGTATGTTACCGGCTAAAGCCGTTAATATCAATATTTATCTGATCAGCATTAACCAATCAAAATGCCAGAATTTTCTTTGCAGTATAATAAAAAAGGATATATATCAAATAACATCAAAAAGCTTTATAAACCATGTAACTATAGCAGTCTTAAGCTTTACTTACAATTTTTGAAGTCATTCAAACATTGCATCCTTTCTCAAACAGTAGTTGGTTTTGTCATCTTTCAAACAAAAAGCTTTCAAAGTCATGAAAAGAATGGAAATTTCTGAAAACCATCATTTTCTCCTCTTTGCTCAATGTTTTCTGTACTGTCTAAGATACATAAATCTTCTTCCTTCTGTATCATCTGTCAATTTGGACAAGACTAAAATTTTGTCGTTTTGAAAAGCGTCGAAGATTATGAATACGATAGCGTGTGCCTGACACGAGAATACATCTCCGAGCAATAATTTTGAAAATAATGAATTTTCTGTTTTCAAGTAAAATTTACATATAGGAGATATTTTATATGATTTATATATTTCACCCTTAATGTAACGTGGGATGCTGAACATTGAATAATATTATTAAATTTTTTGAAAAATTCAAGCTTGAATCTTGATCTTGTGACCAAGCTTTTTGATGCCCCAAAAGATTAAGGCTTTGGAAAACAATGTAGAAAATGAAGAATTTGCTCGTTACAAGCAATTTCTTAATTTGAAGAATATAGTCCCATACTTATAATGGTCAAGTATGAATCCATTACATGTTCTTCAGATGTTTAATGGACCTTTTCCCAAATGGCGAAATTTTAGGGTGGTCCAATTACAAAGTTGCTACGAACCAAAAAACGGATGTTGATAAACACAGAATTTGTATACAATATAGCTCAGAAAATATTGAGGCAAAAGAAGAAAATACTGGTTATCAGCATTTTCTTCTTTTGTCTCAATGTTTTCCCAAGCCTCTTCTAGCTCGTAGGGATGTCAATACCAGGTCTTGTTTGGGAAAGGGTTAACTACTATTCCTTAACCCATTACCACACAAGGACTCTGTGACTCCCTATAGGATATTGGCTTTGGAAAACATTATGGGAAATGAAGAAATTGCTTGTGAAAAGCAATTTCGTCATTTCCCACAATTTTTTCTACCAAGAAATACAACCAAATGTAAAATTTTACTCACTTGATATTGTCGTCTGTAACATCTTTGAATTTAGATCAGTCTAAGTTTTTGCCGTTATCAATGGTAATAGGTTAACCCTTTCCCAAACAAGACCTGGTTTTGACATCCATAAGAAAATAGGCTTGAGAAAACATTGAGACAAAAGAAGAAACTGCTGATAACCAGCAGTTTCTCCTTTTGTCTCAATATTTTCTGTGCTATATTGTACACAAATCCCTTCCTTTTTACATCAGTTTTGTTGTCTACAACAGCTTTTGAAGAGGACCACCCTAACATTTTGCCGTTATCAATGGTAATAGGTTAAGGTCACATGTATAAATTTTTATTTCCAGATATTACTATCGGGACTGGCTGTTTGCTCTCTCTTTTGGAAAAGATTAAAGATCATGGTGAGTCAATTTTGATTGTTTCCTATACCTGAACAGTCATACTAAAATTTGTATAGCCTGGGTTAACTGTACATCCGTCTGTCCATTGATGTTGCCCTGTAGGCAGCTTCTAATACAATTTGTGTCAGAATATGATCAAACTTGCCACATATCCAATATTGAATCTCCATGGTATCTCAAAGTTGTTCTTGCCCAGCTTCAGCCATTATCCTGACATTTGACAAAATAATTTCATTTCTCACCAATGGGCGTGAATCATCTATGTGAGAGAGCAGCTGGAGGCTTCAAGTTTTCATACTGTGGTACTACCCCCGAATGAATATCAGGAATCCACAGTCAGGTGCTCCAGCCAGGATATGACAATAACAGTAGAATGAGGCGTTAAATCCAATCAATCAATGTATTTGTTCTTGCTTCCCTTAAAATTCAGATAACTCCTGCTGTTCTTGAATTATCTGCCCTTGAAATGAATCACTTGGCACAATGAATTCCCATGATGTCCAGTTGTGCATGCATGTGACCTTTGAAATTCAGACATTGTTTTGCATTCTTTAGAAATTCTGACCTTCAAATGTGTGTATTTGAAATTTGTCAGCATTTTCTCTGTTTGTCTCAAAATTTTCTGAGTTATATCATACACAGATTCTTACTATGCTAACATCTATTTAGTGGGCTGTAATGGTCTTCGGTTGTCAGATAGGAACAGTTGAAAATTTTCATGTGTCATTCCAGAAACGGTTAAGTTCACAATCTAAATCATTGATCAGCACAATATCAGAATTAAGTTCTCACACTGGATTTCGGAACGGGACAAAAAAAAATCAGGTCATAATGAACGGTTCCCCCTTTTTAAAGCCCATTTTAATTTCCTTGGGAATTTTTGTGGGATACTTGATGTTGCTATGGCAACCGTCACCAGCTGTGAAAGAATTTAATTTAAATTGCACTGATTTTGGGGTTTCCTATGGCCCTTTATTCAACACCCTATTATTTTTGCCTCTTCATTTCAAAAGTGTTGTCATGAAAATGGGAATAGACCTTTCCCAAACGGTAAAAGCTTAGACATACTTGAATTGAGTATTAGATGACAATCTGCGAAAGTAGAAATTGTGTACGCTTATTATAGAAAAAAAGATATTTGGGGAAAACAATTTCTTTATTTTTCTCTCAAAATTTCTCCAAATTTACTCAAAAGTTGGTCTTGTTTGGGAAAGAGTTGTCTTAACCCAAATGACGAGATTGTAGGGCCAATTTGACAGCTTTTGCAGAAGACAAAATTATTGAGTGTGAAGTATCAGCCCTTGTCAGACTGCAAGGCTTGTGTAGACTGGCTTTGGTCAATACTTTTCACAGTTCCCACAAGGTGTCTTTCAAAGTGACAGGTCTTTTAAATATAAAGGTAATTTTCCCTTGTGGACTGTTTCAGTTCAATTTACCCCTGTTTGTGCTAAAAACGGTAACTTAATCTTTAAAATCCCCTAAAGCCAGAATCCATTGAATACAAACTGAGTGACAGTGTCCCCTAAATGAACTATCATTTTGTTATTAAGTTACTTGTCAAGGAACAATTTGGGGTCTTGTGGGCAAAACTGTTGTATTATTGTCTGGCAGTATTTATAGCTCATGATAAATGGCCTGGCAGTGTATCTCTAGCTAAATAGCTAGAGATGTTCTGCCAGGTCATTTCTTGAGATCTATACCTGAAGTGGGTGATCTCATTTTATGCCTGGATGACCCTATTTGGGTATACTGTTTGGTGGTGTTTTAAATCCTTTTCCACACAAGGACGCTTTTTGATATCCCACCAGATAAAAGCTTTAGGAAACATAGTGGGAAAAGAAGAAATTGCTGGTGACAAAATGTAGGATTCCAGTCACTAGAAATTGTCAACTGCATCATCTTTGAATCTAGTCCTAACTACAATTTTGCCATGTGGTAATGGGCTAATGTATTCATGCATAAAGGTGAACACCAGGTCAAGATTTATTCACAAAAACTGCATATCGTCGGTGTAAATGCAAAACCTTGTATGTCGATTCTTGCGATTTCCAAAGAACAAACTTGTGTGCCCAGTTTAGACAATTCTCACAGGTTTTGAGATATTTTTACTGATCAGTATTAATGACACATTATTTGTGAACAATATGTCAAAATTTCAAATAAAACATTTCAGTTTGGGAAAAATTATTACACTTTTCCCCTCCCCTTTGAAATTTTCCAAAAACGAGATACGAGGTTTTGCATTTACAAGGACGATATGAATTTGTATGCACTTAACGAAAGCGTTCACTAGACCTTTGAATTGGGCTATTGTAAACCCTAATTCACCCTTTAAAGTGAAAAAAAAATCCAGGAAAAAATCTTTAAAAAAAATGATTGACAGGTTATCCATAGACATTTTATTTCAGGTATTGTTTGTCCCGGTAGTGTGTACTGCCAGTGGACTTCCACATCGAGCGACAGATTCTTCTTTGTCTCAACATTTTCTGTGCTGAATTATACACAAGTTTGATCTAAATCAACACCAATTTTCATGTCTATAACAGCTTTCAAATTGGTAGAGACTAGATACTAGTAGGCTCAGGTCGAAGATGCGTGCGCATTAATATAACAACGGGAAAAACCCAACACTCTCTGTTAAGCGCCGCGAAAGACGACGAATCTGATTTTTTTCTTCTAAAATGTAACCATGAGCATCGACTAGGGACAGTGAAATGTCTCAATAGTAAAATGACTGCCACCCGGTTGCGGTAACGGTTAGTAGTCATTTCGTACCACAACCATTTCGTACCATAATTTCGACCTGAGCCTACTAGTATTTAGTCTCTACCTTTCAAATTGCATTACTGAAATTTTTTTGACTAATTGTGAAATCCTTTATAAATAGATGAATTCCCTTTTGAATTCCAGGTTTTGCTCGTCGTTGTTGTATGTATCGCAAGTGGACTTCTATGTGGAGCGACGGCCGTGTTAAATATGACGCATATACTACAACCTATCCAGTCTTTCACGACATGCCGATACTACCTCTCTCAAAAACTGTGTCAGTGTTTCTCACCGTATGCTCGAGACCTATTGAGTTTAGATTTCTCCGAAACAGGTCAGTATTTCAGCCTATAAATATTCCTATTGCGGTATACCCTTGTCAATAACGAAAATTGATGAGGGATACCATCATCAATTTCTGTTGCCAATGATGATGCCCAAAGTTGCATATAGTGTTTGGTATCGACTGACAGGTGGAATACCTTAATAGCTTCAATGGTTTACCAAGCATTTTCTTCAACTGCCTTCTCAATTGGGTCTTGTATGGGGAAGGGTCAATAGAATCCAATCTCTGTGAAATCATTGATGCAATCTTTTAGGAATACACAAGGGAGGTAAGTCAATATTTTGTTTGGTATGACAGTGTGTAACAGTTATCTCCCTTACAACTTGATTACTTCAAATAGGGTACACAAAAATCTATATTATTGTATTGACTCTTGATAACTTACAGTTTAAATGCTGTAACTATCCTCCTATTGTCATAACAGATACGTCATTATTGCACAAAGTCATGCAAGTCTTTATTTGCCCAAGACTCTGGCAATTGAATAATTAATAAAGGTAATATTGCGGCAGATGTGCTGGCTTAACCCTTTCCTGATCAAAGAAATTTTCCAGTGATCCAGTTAGAAAGCTGTTGTAGAGGTAATAAATTATATGTTAAAGAGGATAGGAATTGTGTACAATATAGCATAGAAAATATGTAGGCAAAAGGAGAAATGCTGGGGCAAAAGAAGAAAATTCTGATGATCATCATTTTCTCCTTTAACCTCAATATTTTCTGTGCTGTATTAGCAAATTTTACCTTTTGTATCGTCCATTTCGTCGTCTTTATCACCTTTCAAGTTGGACCACACAGAATTTTTGCTGGTTGGGAAAGGGTAGGATCTAATTAGAAAAGTTTTTCTCTTGTACCTTTGATTCATGATGGACTGTATGATAATTCAGGAATATTTAGTCATAATTATTGAACAAGTGAATAAGGTAAGAAGAATTTCTTTAACCCATTACCAAACAGAAAAAAATTTGGGCTGATGCAAATTCAAACATCTTGTAGACAGCAGTTTGAAATGAATGAACTTTTACCTTTTTTGCTAGAAAAGATTATGGAAAATGAAGAAATTGCTTGTCACAAGCAATTTCTTCCTTGTCCACAATGTTTTCCAAAGCATTTATCTTGTTGGGCGTCAAAAAGTGTGAATGTGTAGGAATGGATTAAACCATTACCACACAGCAACACATTTCGAGGCCTGTCAAGAAACTTGCTTGACAAAACATAGAAATATTTACTGGTAGTCATAATTATTATACCCCCGCAAACGAAGTTTGGAGGGGGTATACTGGAATCAGCCTGTCGGTCCAGTGGTTGGTTGGATGGTTGGTTGGATGGTTGGAAGGTTGGATGGTTGGTCTGTCTCCAAAACTTTGTCCGGACAACTCCTCCTACACTTGTTGACTGATTTTGTTCATATTTGGCACAAGTGTTCATTGTGACCTGTAGATGTGCAAGACGCATATTTCACGGAAATCCGACCGATACTTTTTAGCTCACCTGAGCACGAAGTGCTCAGAGTGAGCTATTGTGATCGGTCAATGTCCGTCGTCCGTCTGTCTGTCCGTCTGTCCGTCCGTCCGTCCGTCCACAATTACAAATCTTCTCCTCCCAAACCAATAGGTCTAGAGTCTTGAAAATTTGTATGTAGCATTGTCTTAATGCCCTCTACCAAAATACTTCAAATTATTGTGCTTAAAGAAAAATTGGCCCTATGTTGTTGGGTTTAAGGTTTCACACAGAAACACAGTTTTCTCAAAGACTATTTGGCCTAGAGTCTTGAAATTTTGTAAGTAGCATTGTCTCAATGCCCTCTACCAACATACTTCAAATTGTAGTGCTTAAAGAAAAATTGGCCCTATGTTGTTGGGTTTAAGGTTTCACACAGAAACACAGTTTTCTCAAAGACTATTTGGCCTAGAGTCTTGAAATTTTGCCTGAATTTAAATCTCATAAACCTCTAACAGAATACTTAAAATCATTACATTGCAAGGAAAGAAGCCCTAGGTTGTGGGTTCTGAAATTTTCAAGTGAGGAATTGTTTTGACCAGGTAGATTTTATCACATCATATCCTTAAGTCTATGATCAGATTATGCAGATCATAATATCTGATAAAGAATGCATGGAGCTGTTAGAGGCACTAATGTTTGTTTACTTAAGAGATCAACTAAATACTTTAACCCTTTCCTGAAAAGACCTTGTTTTGAGGTCCCTATTAGAAAAGGCTTGGGAAATTAATGAGTCAAATGAAGAAAATGCCGATTCTCTTTTTACCTCAATATTTAATATACTAGTTTTTTGTAAATGAATCCTGTTCGTACCGCTGTCAATTTTGTATTCTGAACATTGAAATTGGAACAGTCTATTTCCTTTCTGTATGGGAAAGCATTATGCCCTTTCTCTACCATAAACAGGTTTGCCTCACCGACAGAAAAGGCTTGTACAAATTGTTATGGTAAAAGAAGAAAATGTTGATAACTTGATTTCTCATTTTGCCTCATCATCTTCTCTGCAGTTTTATAAATAAATGCAATCTTTATCAACACCTGTTTTATCATCTACGGCAGCTTTTAATTATGTCTGCACTTATGTTATGTTGTTTGGAAAAGGTTTAATCATAACCAAATCCTTACTATTCAAAGAATATTTCCCCTATATTGTCGGTTCCATATAAATGATAGAGGGCAATGTTTGACAATCTTTTCAAGTTGTTAAGGCCTGAAGATAACTTTTTTTGCCTAGTTTAATAACCATTAAAATTATTCCTATGCTGTAGGCTCTTGCATTTTGTACAGAAAAAAGTGCATAGAGGTTGTGTATTGTTTTGTTAAACAGAAAAGTTCAAGTTATCATTATGCTTTGAAAATAAGCTCTACCATGAGGTATTCTAGATTTGAAAAAGTTGGAACAGGTTTAGAATTGTCTTAGAATTTCCAAACCTTAAGTTTCTAAATTATAAATATTATAGCCCAATGACCTCTTTCCAAATGCTTCGATTTGTCTATGTGAAATGGAAATTCAGCAATATGTGGTGGGTTTTCTGAATTTAAATACAGATATAGTGAAAAATCTTTGACAATCTTTTCCCAAATTTTGCTTTGAAATTTAGTGTGTACCATTGTCATATGACTCCTTTTCAAAATCCTCTTTTCAAAATCCTCGGAGAATTAAAAGGTTTGCTAAAAAGTATGTCTCAGGGCTCTCTCAGGTGAGCGATATAGGACCATCTTGGTCCTCTTGTTGAGTTATGGCCCCTGATTTGACCAAAAAATGCTTGTCCGGATAACTCCTCCTACACTTGTGGACCGATTTAGTTCATACTTGGCACAAGTGTTCATTGTGACCTGTAGATGTGCAAGACGCAAATTTCACGGAAATTGGACCGATACTTTTTGAGTTATGGCCCCTGATTTGACCCAAAAATGCTTGTCCGGCCAACTCCTCCCACAGTTACTGTCTGATTTGCTTCATACTTGGCACAGGTGTGCATTAGGACCTGTAGATGTGCAAGACGCAAATTTCACGAAAATCAGACTGATAATTTCGTCCCTTGACAGCCAGAAGTGGCTATCAGCAGTTAAAATTTAACTGCTGATAGCCACTTCTGGCTGTCAAGGGACGATTTCTGAGTTATGGCCCCTGATTTGACCAAAAAATGCTTGTCCGGATAACTCCTCATACACTTGTGGACCGATTTGGTTCATACTTGGCACAAGTGTTCACTGTGACCTGTAGATGTGCAAGACGCAAATTTCACAGAAATCGGGCCGATACTTTTTGAGTTATGACCCCTGATTTGACCCAAAAATGCTTGTCCGGCCAACTCCTCCTACAGTTACTGTCCGATTTACTTCATACTTGGCACAGGTGTGCATTAGGACCTGTAGATGTGCAAGACGCAAATTTCACGAAAATCAGACCGATAATTTTTGAGTTATGGCCCCTGATTTGACAAAAAAATGCTTGTCCGGATAACTCCTCCTACACTTGTGGACCGATTTTGTTCATACTTGGCACAAGTGTTCATTGTA
Source organism: Fragum sueziense (assembly GCA_963680895.1). Classification (NCBI taxonomy): domain Eukaryota; kingdom Metazoa; phylum Mollusca; class Bivalvia; order Cardiida; family Cardiidae; genus Fragum; species Fragum sueziense. The sequence goes on from OY804610.1 coordinate 12,691,514, forward strand.
ACCTGTAGATGTGCAAGACACAAATTTCACGGAAATCAGACCGATTCTTTATGAGTTATGGCCCCTGATTTCACCCAGAAATGATTGTCCGGCCAACTCCTCCTACAGTTACTATCCGATTTGCTTCATACTTGGCACATGTCTGCATAAGGACCTGTAGATGTGCAAGACGCACATTTCACGAAAATCTTACCTTTACTTTTTCAGTCATGGCCCTTGATTTTACCAAAAAATCCTCGTCCGGACAAGTCCTCCTTTAGTTACTATCTGATTTGCTTCATACTTGGCACAGGTGTGCATTAACTTCTGTACATGTGCAAGATGCACATTTCACAAAAATCAGACCGACACTTTCTGAGTTATGGCCCCTGATTTGACAAAAATGCTTGTCCGGACAATTCCTCCTACAGTTAATGAACAATTTGCTTCATATTTGGCACAGGTATGCATTAGGACCTGTATATATGCAAGATGCAAAATTTATGGAAATCAGACCAATACTTTCTGAGTTATGGCCCCTGATTGGACCAAATTTGATTGACAATTTCTGAGTATGGCTCCTAAATCAACAAAAACACTTGTCTGAACAAAGGTGGTGGCGGGGGTATTTTTTATCACCTTCAGTGATGGATTTCTAGTTGAATGAATGAATCAGGTAAGAAGAATTTGGTATGAAGAATTTCTTTAACCCTCTAACATTATAATGGATTTATTAACAGAGGACATGCTAAAGATTGAAGGATAGGGGCAGTATTCTGATTGCTTTTTCAGAAGACAGGGGGTTGGGGGTCTATGTTTGTCCAAGACCATGCAATGGTTAGGAATGACAAATAGTTTAATATAATTTACTTAATATGATGTCATTTCAGATTTAACAAAGTATGACTTCAAAGATGCAGCAAGCTGTACCTCAATCCAAGATATGTTCTTCCACAATGTTTTCCAAATCCTTCTTGATGGGCCTTAGACGTCTGCCAGTCTGATAAATAGAGCTTTTCAATTAAAACAATGGCATTTAATGAAATTGCAAGTTTCAGTTCTTAAAATCTGATTTATAAGTATCCCATGTCATTTCAGATTTAACAAAGTATGACTTCAAGGATGCAGCAAGCTGTACATCAATCCAAGATGTCCTACCACAATTACTGTACACGCTGATTGCTGTTTATTCTGTCGTGCTGGTTGTGTGTTTTGGCTCTGCCGTTGTGGCCCTACTAGTGCTCAGGATTGAAACAAACAAACGAAATTGTTTCCAGGTGAGACTGAGGGGCTGATTTAGGGCAATAGTAGTACTCTGGACTTGTAATACTTCTTAGGTCGATCCCCCGCCACTCCAGGTGCCATCTCTATATGAATCAGAGTTCCCCACAGAATAGTTTGAAACTATTGTGGTAGATTATAAGAGTATCTGTAAACCTTGAAACACATAAAGTGTTTATGAATAAATGTGAATACCAACATAATGGGAAAAGAACCCATAGATGTGAAAAGAAGAAAATACTGCTTTGATCTATCAGCATTCTTTTCCTTTAATATTTCCAGTGGTAAGAGATACTTTAATTCCATATTGGTCAATATCCAAATTGTCTTCTGCAGCAGCTTTGAATTTAGAAGAAACGACAGTTTTGTCACTTTAGAAAAGGGTTAATTGGGTATCCCTTCCAACATACTTCTCATAAACTTTACAAAGTTTAGCCAGTTGTGCATCCTAAATATATTTCAAATCAAGCACAAGGTAATTTTTGCTTACCCATAATAAGAAACCTGAATTGGTTCCTAAATAATTGGGCCAAGACGGGATAGCTCAGTCGGTAACATCGGAGTCTGTCAATCCAGGGGTCATGAATTTGAACCAAGGCTCGGCCAATATCCATTCTAACATTTGACAAGTCATTTGTCTCTGACCATTGGGTGTGAAACATCTATGTGAGGGAAAGGTTTAAAACATTACCTAATACCCACGCCTTTTGATGCCCCATGAGATAGAGGCTTTGGAAAACATCATGGAAAATGTAGAAATTGCTTGTAACAAGCAATTTCTTCATTTCCAACAATGTTTTCTATCCCAACAGACCAAAAGAAAATTCAAATTCAACACTCAAAATTGTCTTCTGCAACATCTTTGAATCTGGGTCAGTCCAAAATATGGGAAAGGCCTTAACCATTCACTTATTATTTATTACAGGATGAAAATTATGAAGAGGTTTACACCGTCAGCGGAAGTTCTATTCACGACCAATCAGATGATGAGCCTGATATTGTAACAGCCAATCAGGATCAAGATATAATACAGGGAATCCCCAGTCACAGAGGAAGTAACACTGATACTATAAATAGCAACAGGAGTGTGGTTCCCTCTATAAATAGCAACAGAAGTGGACCACAAGCACAGAACATTGGGAGGATATCAGCTTCAAGCCAAAGCAGTCTACAGAATACAAACACTCTAAAATCTCATTTAACTCCAAGATCAAAAACTCCTGGATTGAATGACTTGGGAAAAGAGAGTTTAGCAAATAGGTATAAGATTAACAAAACTCCAGATAGAGAAATAACATTCCGACATCGGGTTTCAAAAACGCCAGATCGGGAAGTTGGATCAAGGCGTAGAAACAGTTTGAATTTGACAAAAAGGCTAAGTAAATCATGTGATTCTTTGGAGTCTTCAGGGAAGGAAAGTTCAGAACAGCAGGAGTTTGATTCAGGTGTTGTGGGACAGAAAGGGAAGGGGAGATTGAAGGAGCATCGGCGTAAGGGGAAAAGGGCCGCCACAGTGCACAATCTGGATAGGGACCAATTATTGCTTATACTCAGTCTTCAGATGCGATATCTTCAAGAGTCGCAGGAAAAAGAATTGAAAAGAAACTCACAAATCGGTGTAACTTCAAGAAGGGCCATAACTCCGCAGCCATCGTCACAGAAACAAGTGATACCGCCTAAAGTGAGATCTCACACACCTCAACCATATAGAGTAAATTATCAACAGGAAAAAGATTCTAAGGAAAAGGAATTTTATGATCAAATAGAGACTTTATTGTTTAGATCAAAACAAAAGGAACAGCAGCGATTGAATCAAAATCAGAGTCGGTGGGACACGCCAACCAGGAAACCATCTGATACTACTGAACAGAATAATAATAATATTGATGTTAACAGTGCTCCAATAAAACAAAAACAAACAGTGAATGATAAAGACAAGGTTGTTAGTCGACAGGAAGGATTACAAAGTAACTCGGAAAGTTATTTAACCTCTCAACAAATCTACAGAACTACTCCAACATCGAAGAGTAGTTACATGCCATACACTGGTCCGAGTTATAACTCCGCCGACAGTGTTCACTATCTCACCTACAACGATAATATGTTGAGAAAACTGCCAAAACAGCCGCCACAATCTCGGCAATCTGTCAGAAACTCTTCACTACCACCTGAACCTTTACACAGGGGCAGGAGTAACCATCCATTACCACCGAAGCCAATATCAAGACAGCAGTTTGTGAACCAGCCACTACCACCTCAGCCCATCCACAGAGGTCAATCAGAGGTCACTCACAGGGGTCAGTCAGCCTTCCAGAGAGTAGACAGATCCAGTAAATCACGGAGTCCTTCAGTTGCCAGTGACCTTGACAACGGTGTTTCCATGGCAACTGCTAGAACAGGCATGAGAAAAGATCAGGCTGATGTTGCAATAAGGGAGAATTTTCAGATGAACCCAAGTCCCTATATGCTACAGAATACCAAAGATAATGGAAGAAATCCAAACAGAGACTTACAATATACTGTAAATGAGAACGTTAAAATGCTGACACAGGGTAATCAAAACCAAACTCCGCCCCCTGATATCCTTCCCCCTTACTCAGGCCCGCCCTCATATCATGAATATGTATCATCATGTGATCATTCTGTCACCTCATCTTTGTCCTCCAACCCGGATGACATTTATTCCATGCCGAAAAGGCGGGTCAGTCCAGGAGAACAGCCAGACAGGATATTAACCAATCAAAATGCTCAGCCAAGTGTTTCAGCCAATCAAAATGGATTTGGAAATTCAAATTTTCAGGAAATTGAACATTTTTATGGTAATGCAGAAACTTTTCAGCAGGTTTCCAGTCAGAACAGACATAAAGGTCAAGGTCAAATTCAAGATCAAGTTCAAGGTCAAAGGTGTTTGGATATGAATGATTATAGTGCTCAGTATAGCAGCCCATCCAGAAGCCGCGTGAAGCAATTCATAGTGCCAGAGGATTATTATACACCGATATACCAAATACAAAAACAGAAAGAGAAAAACAAGCATCAGAAAAAGGATGTTTTTCAACAAAATCCTCATAACTGCAGCTTAAAACAAGCTGCAGTTACGGGGTATTTGTTGAAAAGCGACGATAAACAATTTCTAAACGGACAGAGTCCGAGACGTGATCCATTTTATGGTAATCTAGGTGACAGTACATATCATGGATATCGTGAAAGTTCTGGTCATCATCAGATAGGCCCGGATGCAAAATATCATGAATATGAAGATGTCTATGAAACTGTCTCTCCACCTACTGCATACTCGAATACTACAAAGATCAGCGGCCAGTCGGACAGACAGACATATCCATATCAAACTGCCTCGCTCACAAATCATGGGTTTGAAACACCAAACTCGCGTAGCAAACATAAGAAGAAATCCAGAGATAAAAGTCCGATGAAATCCAAATCCACATATCCAGTGTCCAATGTAAACACAAGAGTTCTTGACTTTACCCAGCCAATGGGAAGTGGGATAAGTGATCACTTGATTCCTAGTGTTCAAAATGTTCACGCTGGAAATCTGCGAAACATTCCGAAGATTAAACTTAACAGTGAAGAAACGGAGGACGATGATGATGTATTCACTGATGGGGATCACTATGGAAACAACTTTGACCTTCTCAGAGGTCAAGGAGTTTCTAAGCAACAAGGTCAAGACGGTCACAATGATCAAGGTCGAAATTTATATAATCGCAATGACCTAAGGACTATTAAGCAAAACAAATCTGATCATGCAGGCATGTTGAATTCTCAGGATAAAACAAGGACCAATGATGAAGTGATTCAGGGAGAAAATTTTGTGTCTGATTCTGGCTATATGAAAATGACTCTGCCTGTTACCTCACAGCAACAAAGAATAGGTGATGCAAATGATGCAAAAACTGGATTGACCAATCAAACATTGGATAACCAACCAATGTCTGGTAGGTTTCAGAGGGCCAATGAAAATGAATCTCAAAATCATGTGACAGGAAGTGCTTATGTGATGGTTGGTCATATGACAGGAAGTGGGAGTGGCTCAAGAAGTCATGTGACCAGAAATGACCAATCAAATGAGAGACCAGATGTGATGGTTGGTCATATGACCAGAAATGACCAATCAGATGAGAGATCAGACATGACAGTAGAAGAAAGTGGGAGTTGTCAAAGACAGATGCCAGAGGGGACTGAAGGGGACAATGGGAGCGTTGCTGGAAGTGAATGTGAAGAGACAGGAGTTTGACCTTTCCATTTGACCTTTGAAGCTTTTTGATGCAATTAACTCTTTCTCAAAATTAATGACAAAATTTTAGGATGATCCAATTTGAAAGCTGCCGCAGAGGACAAAATGGATTTTGATAAAGGGAATATGTACATATAATTATAGAGCACAGAAAATGTTCAGGAGAAAGTAGAAAATGCTGATAATCAGTATTTTCTTCTTTTGTCTCAATGTTTTTACAAGCCTATACTATAAGGGACGTCAAAACCAGGCCTTGTTTGGGAAAGGGTTAACACATTGCCAGACAAACAAATTAGAATTGACTAGACAATACTTCGCTAAGGCTATTCTGTATCTTTTGAAAGGCCAGGAGCATGCAAGAGCCTCCCTTAAAACCTGTCTTGCGCCCTTATAAATCATGCATCTTCAGAGATTTTAAAAATCTTGAAAGATGCATGATGTATAAGGATGCATGGCAGTTTGTAAGGGAGGAATTAGCATCCATCAACCAGATAATGCATTTGGCAAATTCATTGAATGTGATTTTACAAGTTTTTAGCTCCACTGGCCGAAGGCCAGCGGGCTATTGTCATGGCGTTGTGTCCGTCGTGCGTCTGTGCGTCCGTTAACTTTTTCTTTAAACATCTTCTCCTCTTATACCAGAGGGCCAATTTTGACCAAACTTGGCAGGAATGTTCCTTGGGTGACCCTTTTCAAAACTTGTTCACGAATTTTTGATTCGTCAAAAAATGTGGGCGTGGCAGGGCGGGGCTTATCAGACTTAGAGAAATCATAAGAAATTTCTTTAAAAATCAACCATCAGGCCAATTTGAACCAAACCTGGCAGGAATGTGCCTTGAGTCATTCTTTTCAATATTTGTTCACAAATTTTTACATTTGTCAAAAAATGTGGCCGTGGCAGGGAGAAAGGGGCTTATCAGACTTAAAGAAATCATATGAAAATTCTTTAAAAATCAACCATTGGGCCCATTTGAACCAAACCTAGCAGGAATGTGCCTTGAGTCATTCTTTTCAAAATTTGTTCACAAATTTTTACATTTGTCAAAAAATGTGGCCGTGGCAGGAGAAAAGGGGTTATCAGACTTAAAGAAATCATAAGAAAATTCTTAAAAAATCAACCATTGGGCCAATTTGAGCCAAACCTGGCAGGATTGTGCCTTGAGTCATTCTTTTCAAAATTTGTTCACAAATTTTTACATTTGTCAAAAAATGTGGCCGTGGCGGGGAGAAAGGGGCTTATCAGACTTAAAGAAATCATAAGAAAATTCTTTAAAAATCAACTATTGGGTCATTTTGAACTAGACCTGGCAGGAAAGTTCTTTGAGTCTCTCTTTTCAAAATTTATTCACAATTTTTTACATTTGTCAAAAAATGTGGCCGTGGCAGGGAGGAAGGGGCTTATCAGACTTAAAGAAATCATAAGAAAATTCTTAAAAAATCAACCCGTGTGCCCAAATGAACCAAACTTTGCAGGAATGTGCCTTTAGTCGTTCTTTTTAAAATTTGTTCACAAATTTTTATATTTGTCAAAAAAATGTGGCCGTGGCAGGGAGAAAGGGGCTTATCAGAGAAATCATAAGAAAATTCTTTAAAAATCAACCATAAGGCCAATTTGAACCAGACTTTGCAAGAATGTTCTTTGAGTCTCTCTTCAAAATTTATTAACAAATATCAAGATTTGGCTGCCGCTGTGTAAGGCTTACAAGAAATCATGGGATAATTCTTCCACTTTAACCAGTGGAGCGATTCAGGCCCTCCTGGGCCTCTTGTTGCCTTTATTATGCAGAAAACATTGTGGAAAATGAAGAAATTGCTTGTCACAAGCAATTTCTTCATTTTCCATAATTTTTTCCAAAGCTATTTTCTTGTGGAGCGTCAAATAGCGCAATGTGTGGGAATGGGTTAAGAAAAGCTGTGAATACTAGTATTTGTAAGAAATGTTGTTATAGTTTAGCATAAATATCATGAACTCTTTTCTGTTATAGGAGATTGTTTTAGATGATTTTGATTATTTTTACATGAAATGCCAGTATGTTAAAATGTATATGAAAGCCATATCATTTTAGAATTTTAACACATTTAACCATGACCAGAATTTTTGGACTGTTCCAATTTAAAAGATACACATATTGCAGACGACAATTTCAAGTTCATGAAATTTTAAAAAATCTTTTTACTTTTGGATAATAAACATTGGAAAATGAAGAAATTGCTTGTAACAAGCAATTTCTTCATTTTCCACAATGTTTTCCAAATCTTTTATCAAGTAAGGGGGGGGGGGGGGTCAAAAAGCGTCACTGTGTGGTTATTAGCTCACCTGAGCACGAAGTGCTCATGGGGAGCTATTGTGGTCACTCACCGTCCGTCGTCCGTCTGTCTGTCCGTTCACATTTCTTTAAACATCTTCTCCTCCTAAACCATTTGGTCAATTTTGACCAAACTTGGCAGGAATGTTCGTTGGGTGACCCTTTTCAAAACTTGTTCGCGGATTTTTGATTCGTCAAAACATGTGGGCGTGGCAGGGCGTGGCTTATCAGACTTGGAGAAATCCTAAGAAAATTCTTTAAAAATCAACCATTGGGCCAATTTTAACCAAACTTGTCAGAAATGTTCCTTGGGTGACCCTTTTCAAAAATTGTTTGCATATTCTTGATTCGTCAAAACATGTGGGCGTGGCAGGGTGTGGCTTATCGGACTTAGAGAAATCCTTAGAAAATTCTTTAAAAATCAACCATTGGCCCAATTTGAACCAAACTTGGCAGAAATGTTCCTTGGGTGACACTCTTCAAACTTTGGTGGTGAATTTTTGATTTGTCAGGAAAAGTGGGCGTGGCAGGGCATGGCTTCTCTGACTTAGAGAAATCCTAAGAAAATTCTTTAAAAATCAACCATTGGCCCAATTTGAACCAAACTTGGCAGGAATGTTCCTTGGGTTACCCTTTTCAAAATTTGTTCGCGGATTTTTGATTCGTCAAAACATGTGGGCGTGGCATATCGGACTTAGAGAAATCCTAAGAAAATTCTTTAAAAATCAACTATTGGCTCAATTTGAACCAAACTTGGCAGAAATGTTCCTTGGGTGACACTCTTCAAAATTTGTTGGTGAATTTTTGATTTGTCAGGAAAAGTGGGCGTGGCAGGGCGTGACTTATTGGACTTGAAGAAATTCTAAGAAAATTCCTTAAAAATCAACCGTTGGCCCAATTTAAACCAAACTTGGCAGAAATGTTCCTTTGGTGACTCTTTTCAAAATTTGTATGCGAATTTTTGATTCATCAAAAAATGTAGGGGTGGCACAAACTTCTTTCAGGTGAGCGATATAGGGCCATTCTGGCCCTCTTGTTTGTAGAATGTCTACACATCATTATACACCCTCTTCATGTCATTTCAATAGCGATGAATTCTGTGCTAAATATAGACTGGAATTAGCGCTATGTATTGATAAACAGTAGTTATTGTTATAAAATTTGGTAACTAAGCAGTGTTTGCGAGATTTTATAACAACACCTTAGAAATACTCTTGTTAGCCCGTAATTGTGTCACGGTTAGCTGGATAAAATTGTTCCCTATTGAGTGATTTTGTGCTATCTTGACCCCATTGCCCCAAATCACAACTCAGCAGAGCTACATGTAAAAGGGAGTAATGAATTTTCAAATTTCATATATTACCGGTATTCATCAAACCCTATAATCACTTGTGGTGAACTCGGCCAAAGCGTGGGACGTTTTTTCGCAATCATAGTATTCCGTCTGTGTTGTTATAAAATATCGTAACTACGGCTTCGATAAAGCCTTAGTTACGAGATTTTATAAAAACACAGACGGTTCGTCAATACATATCGGTAAATCCGGTCTATTTTTAGAACAAATTCATCGTTATTAGAAAAACTATCCAATCAGATCTTTAAACTCACATTTAAACGCAAAATATCTGTACCTTGTTGTAGCGAAAAACGTCCATCGCTTTGGCTGAGTTCACCAGTGAGTACTCACAGTCACTAAATAGGTTTCGGATTTGAAATAACAATTTTAAAATGTATTTATTACTTTCTCTTATCTGTTGTTTTGCTGAGCCTCCATATATAAAATTCAAAATGTGTTCATATTATAAACGTTTTTAAATGATATAATTGAAGAGATTAAAATATGATTAATATTTAAATCTATAGTTAGCTTCAACTCTTTTGGATGATTTGCACTAGCGCCGGTTTGTAGTAATCATAACACCCTATTCTTGTAACACTAATCTCGGGGAATTGATTGTCTGACACTTGTCTGATTGTCTTTTGAATGAGACTTCAGCCCTTTCCCAAAGAAGACCTGGTTTTGAAGTCCTTATTAGAATGGGCATTGGAAAACATCCAGACAAAAGAAGAAAATGCTGATACTCAGCATTTTTAGGTCACCTGACCGAAGGTCATGGTGACCTATTGCGACCGTGTTTCGTCCGTCGTCGTGCGTCGTCCGTTAACTTTTAACATTTTCGACTTCTTCTTGAGAACCATTGGACGGATTACAACCAAACTTGGCAGGGAGCATCCCCATGGGAAGCCGCTTCAGATTTGTACGAATCATGGAGTTATCTCCCTTTGGGGCCCCATAAGGGGCCAAAAAGGGGTTAAATAGGGTACATCTTAAAAAATCTTCTTCTCATGAACCGGCTGTTGGATTTGATTTACATTTGGTATTTAGAGTCTTTAGGGCAAGGACAACAAAGTTTGTACAAGAGAAAAAAATCCGCCCAGAAATGGCCGTGCTGGGGATGGGGGATGGGAGGGGGGGTCGCGTTATAAGTTAACTTAACATTTTCGACTTCTTCTTGAGAACCATTGGACGGATTACAACCAAACTTGGCAGGGAGCATCCCCATGGGAAGCCGCTTCAGATTTGTACGAATCATGGAGTTATTTCCCTTTGGGGCCCCATAAGGGGCCAAAAAGGGGTTAAATAGGGTACATCTTAAAAAATCTTCTTCTCATGAACCGGCTGTTGGATTTGATTCACATTTGGTATTTAGAGTCTTTAGGGCAAGGACAACAAAGTTTGTACAAGAGAAAAAAATCCGCCCAGAAATGGCCGTGCTGGGGATGGGGGATGGGAGTGGGGTTGCGGTATTAGTTAACTTAACATTTTCGACTTCTTATTAAGAACCATTGGTTGGATTTCTACCAAACTTGGCAGAAAGCATCCTAATAGGAAGCTGCTTCAGACTTTGTACAAATCATGGAGTTATCTCCCTTTGGGGTCCCATAAACGGCCAAAAAGGGGGTAAATTGGGTACATCTTAAAATATCTTCTACTCATGAACCGGCTGTTGCATTGGATACACATTTGGAAGTTAAAGTCTTTAGGGCAAGGACTACAAAATTTGTACAAGAGAAAAAAACTCGTCAATAAATGGCCGTGCTGTGGATGGGGGATGGGAGGGCTTCGCGTTATTACTTAACTTTGAACATTTTCTTCTTCTTTTTGAGAACCATTGGACAGATTTCTACCAGACTTGGCAGGAAGCATTCCAATGGGAAGCCGCTTCAGATTTTTACAAATCATGGAGTTATCTCCCTTTGGGGCCCCAAAAGGTGCCAAAAGGGGGTAAATAGGGTACATATTAAGAAATGTTCTACTGTTGGATTGAATTCACATTTTGGTATTTGAGTCTTTGAATAAGTTTGTACAAGAGAAAAAAAGACTGTCAAGAAATGGTGGTGCTGGGGGGTTGCGCTTTTTGTTAACTTAACATTTTCCTTAAATGTTTCTGCTCATTTGATTCAGGTGACCGATAAGGCCCAGAGGGGCCTCTTGTCTTCTTTTGTCTCAATGTTTTCTATTGTACACAAATACAGTCGACACTCGTTGTGTCGAAGTCAGAGGGGCTGTCAAAATACCTCTACACATCCGGAGTTCGACTCATCCTATTTATGTACAGTTTCGACTTGAATGACATTTGATCATTTTTGTTGCTCATCAAGAGAGTTCATTATTGAAATATAGTAGGAAAAGGAAAGAAATTGCTCGAGACGAGCAATTTCTATCCTTTTCCTACTAAATTTCAATGGTCATATTTATTACGATTTTTTTGTTTAAACTTTTGTTATGTCCATTGGTGAGGATGGGGTTAGACTTTTACTTCGACATAAGCGAAAATTTGACTTATCCGATGTCGACATAACGAGTGTCGACTGTACTATATCATCATCTGAAACAGCTTTCAAATTGGACCAATCTAAAATTGTGTTGTTTGGGAAAGGATTAAACAGAGGTCCTGTGACCTTAGCCGAGGCCATAGCGTAGTTGGTAGAGCATCTGCCTCTCTTCCAAGAGGTCCTGGGTTCGATACTCGGCCGCGTTGCATATATCCTCTCTGACAACAAGAGTGCCATGGTCACAATTTACACCGCTCCAGAGACTAAGTTTTAAGGGGGCATAACTCAGGCAAAAAACAATGAACCGTAAAATCCTTCCTTCACGCACATTTACCAATTGAGGTGATAACATTGACCAAGTTTCAAATAGATCCAGACTGACAAGATGACGCCATATAAACGAGGCGGCGTATAAAGATGTTACCCACTAATGGTTCAATAATGTTTACATGTGGGCAAGGAGCTGGAGGCTCGGTTAGGGTGTTGCGGTAGTAGCGGTATGAGAAACAACAGGAATCCATGGTAACAGGTTAGGTGCTCCAGCCGCTGCGATTTGACCATAGCAGTTGAAAATGTCATAAAACCCCAATAAGCCAAATCCATAGGACCTAAGTTGTTATATGGGACGGAAAATGCCTAAGCCCTTTCAATCCAAGGACTTGCAGACCACGAAATGCATGTGACCTGTCACACTAAAAGGGACCTTCTGTAAAAAGTATCGGTCCAAGTAAAACTTTGCTCTGATCCCATTTCCCACACAATACCTGGTATTGTCATCCCTGACACAAAAGGCTTGGGGAAAACATCGAGGCAAAAGTAGAAAATGATGATAGACAACATTTTCTCCTGTCCTCCAATAGTTTCTCAGCTGTAATGTGCGCAAATTATATCTCCGTCAATTTAGGTATTCGCAAAATTTTCAAGTTGGAACACCATTAAGCTGCCTTTTGGGAAAGGTTAATTAATCCTTTCTTTACCACACAAGACCTGGCCCCGGTTTCACGAAAAAACTTAAGTACGTTCTCAGACTCAAATCTGAGCACCATGCTCAAATCACACAAAATCCACACGAACTTCAATTGAAACATTTGAATTGAACTGAATATAAATCAATGATGATCATTATTCCATAGAAGTTGAGCATGAACTCATAAGAATATACTTAATTTTTTTCCAGAAAAGGGGGCCAGGCCCTGGTTTCTCGGAAAAAAAAAACTCAAGTACATACTCATGAGAACATTCTCAACTTCAAAGGAATACTCTCCAACATTGAGGGGCATTCCAATTTGAAATTTACATGAATTTTGTGCGATTTGAGCACGATGCTCAGATTTGAGCATGAGAATGTACTTAATTATTTTCGAAAAACCGGGGTCTGGTTTTGACATCATTAAGACAAAACCTTCAGGAAAACACAAGACAAAAGAAATTGCTGATGATCAGCCTTTTCTCCTATTGCCCTAATATTTTTGGCATAGCTCTATATTGTCCGCAGTGACATCTTTATATCAAATTTGTTGTCTGCAACAGGGTTCAAATTGGACCACCCCAAAACTTTGCTGTTTGCGAAAGATTAACCCTTTCCATAACGGCAAAATGTTAGGGTGGTCCAATTTGATCGCTACTGCAGACGACAAATTTAGATGAAAGGGGGCCTACTAAAGGTAAAATTTGTGATTAATATAGCTCAGAAAACATTGAGGCAAAAGGAGAAACTGCTGGTTATCAGCAGTTTCTTCTTTTGTCTCAATGTTTTCCCAAGCTTTTTTTGTGCATGTCAAAAGGTATTGTTTGGGAAAGGCAGGGTTAATGTAGTTTTCTGAATCTGGATCGCTTTTCCTATCATCATCATGCTACATGTATATGAGCCAGGATCTGGAAAAAGATGCGCTACCAACTGCGCCATGGCTGAGGGCTTTCTGAATCTGGATCGCTTTTCCTATCATCATTATGCTACATGTAGGTATATTATGTGACACATCACACTGAAATGTACCTCATGGGATTTGGTCTGCGTGGACTGCTGTCATTTTCTGAATTTCTCCATTTTACAATATTTTCATTTTCCAAACTTGCGTTTGGTTGAGTCTGGTCCGTTTCTCTCAACTGGGTTTTGTGTGACTTCATCAAAGGTCCTTTAAGTCACGTATTTACTTTCAGTTTCTGATTGACACCTGTAAAGTCTGATCCTTCTCCAAATTTTGTATTGTGGAAGTTTCGTAAGGTCCCTTTAGTGTGAAATGTCACATGACAGCGACATAATAATTATGATAATCCAGAAGTTGCTGCTCTTCACCAAAATCCTCGAAACTACAGCTTTAATCCATTGCCAGATGACAAAATTTTAGATCTGTCCAAATTCAAAGATTTTGCAGGTGACAATTTCAGAGGAATGGAATTTTACTAACTTTTGTCTTTAAGGGAAGAAAACACTGTGGGAAATGAAGAAATTGCTTGTCACAAGCAATTTCTACATTTTCAACAATGTTTTCTCGAGACTTTTTCTTGTGGGTGTCAAAAAGTGACACTTTGGGGTAATGGGTTAAACCTTTCCAAAACGGGACATTCAAAAACATTTTGTGGTCTGCAACAGCTTTCAAATTGGAACACTTAAATATTTTGTTGTTTGGGAAAGTTATAAAAAGAAGAAATTGTTTGGTATCAAGATAATTTATCAAAAACAAATCTTTTACATTTTTAATTCAATACATGTTGTTTTTTTTACTTTCACTTTAAGAATTTTATAATCAATCATGGTCAAGAAATATGTCATACATAATGTTTCTCATACTAGTGAAATATTGTGTTTTTTTCTATTTTTTTTCTATCTATTTCATGAATTTTCAGATTAAATTATGTTCTAAAATACATATCTTCCGTGTTTTTGCAAAACCTTGTAACTCCAGTTTAAATCAAGCTGGAGTTACATGGTTTAGCAATAACACGGACAATATTTATTCCATTTGATGTAAAAGTTCAAACTAATTTAAGGATTTTGTTCGCAGGTTTGTCTGTCACTTCTGCACTGGTAGGCTATTCATTCACGTTGTTTCAAACAAAATTGGTCTCTATCTGAAAAAGATACAAAAGCCCATATTTCATTAACCCTTTCTCAAACAACAACATTTTAGGATGTTTCAACTTGAAACCCGACGACAAAATGGTTGTAATTTAAGAAAAGATTTGTGTATAATATAGCATCGAAGAAATTGAGACAAAAGGAGAAAATGCTGGTTACTACTACAACTATGCTGTAAAATGACTGTTTTTACCCCCCAGATTTAAAAGTCAGTGGAAACCCTGATCTTTAACCTGCTACCGCACATTGTCACCTTTTGACACCCATTCAGAAAAATATTGGAGAAAACGAATATTATTTGTGGAAAATGAAGCAATAACATGTGTGATTTTTTCATTTCACAAATTGTGTAACAGTGTTCTAAAGACACAGAAATTCATAAAATTCTAAAATTCCATAAACTAAAACAACATTGGATTTTGACCAATCTAAAATTGTGCCATCTAAATAGCCAAAATATTTTCCTCTGCAGTTTAACCCTTTCCCAAACAGCAAAATTTTAGGGTTGTACAATTTAAAAGCTGCTGCCGATGACAACAAAAGTGACGAAAATATTGAATTCATGTACAATACAGCATAGAAAATATCGAGGCAAAAGGAGAAATAGCTGATGATCAACATTTTCTTCTTTTGCCTCAATGTTTTCCCAAGCCTCTTCTACCAGGGACGTCAAAACCATGTCTTGTTTGGGAAAGGGTTAATAGATAAATCTCATCTTTCTGAATATATATATATTGTCAGTTGCAGCAGCTTTCAAAGTGGAACAGTTGCAAATCTTCTGTTTGGAAAAGCGTTTACCCATTACCAGACAGCAAAATTTTACACTCGTCAAACTTCAAGGATGTATAATATACAAAGATTACGAATATCTTCAAGTGCATGAAATTTATCATTTAAAATTTTGGCTTTATTTTTGGTAGATCACATTGTGAGAAATGAAGAAATAGCTTGACGGTTGTCACATGCAATGTCTTTATTTTCCTCTGATATTGTTAAGGAACAAGACATGTTTGTGAAACATGAATGCCCCAGAAATGGTCATTTTTCTAAAATGTTAAGTTTCCGTGTAAAGAGTTGATAAGGGTTAACAGATGACCTTGAGGAAGGTCATATTGCATGGAACAGATAGCTACCATTGAAAGGAAGTTACATACCAAATTTGAGCTTTGTATGTTGAATACTTTTGGAGAAAAGGCAAAATGTTAAGTTTTCGAACAGACAGAAAGACGGACCAAGAGACGGACACCAGTAAAACAATATACCCCAGATCTTTCGATACAGGGGCATAAAAATACAAGTTAGGAAAAACATTTAGACAAAAAAAGAAAATGCTGGTTGACGACATTTATTCTTCTGTCTCAATTATTTAGCAAGCCTTTTCTATTACAGACAACAAAACCAGGTCTTGTTTCGGGATAGCTTTAACATACCAAAATAAATTTTCCCAAACAAGACCTGGCCCCGGTTTCTCGAAAAAACTTAAGTACGTTCGCGTGCTCAAATCTGAGCACCGTGCCCAAATCGCACGAAATCCATGTGAACTTCAATTGAATACCCTCCAACATAGGAGAGTATGCCTTTGAAGTTGAGCATGTTCTCATTAGAATATACTTAAGTTTTTTCGAGAAACCGGGGCCTGGTTTTGACGTCCCTATTAGAAAAGGCCTGAGAAAACACTGATAATCAGCATTTTCTCCATTTGCCTCAACATTTTCTGGACTCTATTGTATACAATGATGAATTCCTTTCTTTATTGCCATCAATGTTACTGTCAGCAATCTGTAACCGCTTTCACATTTGACCACCCTAATTTTTTGCCATTTGAGAAAGGGTTAACCCATTACCAGACGACAAAAATTTAGACTGATCCAAATTCAAAGATGTTGCAGACGACAAATTCAAGTGAATGAAATTTAAAATTTGTTGGTCTTTTTGGGTAGAAAACATTGTGGAAAATGAAGAAATTGCTTAAAGCAATTTCTTCATTTTCCACAATGTTTTCCCAAGCCTTTTCTTTTTAGGGTGTCACAAGGCGTCACTGTACAGTAATGGGCTAATACTTACAAAACAGCATTTTACTTGGTTGACTGATAGTACACCATCAAGAATGGATAACCGAGACCTGTTGTGCAAAATATTGTGTATCCGATGGTGAACTTCACCTTCCTCCTTGAGTCAAACGGGAACACCTGAAAAGAGATTGATTAACCCATTAGTGATTACCAAACAGAAAATTTTGGACTATTCCAATTTGAAAGGTGTTGCGGACGAAAATTTCAAATTGATGAAATTTTAAGAAAATTTCCATTTTGGGTTAGAAAACATTGTGGAAACTGAAGAAATTGCTTGTCACAAGTCAAACGGGAATTCCTGAAAAGAGATTGATTAACCCATTACCAAACAGAAATTTTTTGGACTATTCCAATTTGAAAGGTGTTGCGGAGGAAAATTTCAAATTGATGAAATTTTAAGAATATTTCCATTTTGGGTTAGAAAACATTGTGGAAACTGAAGAAATTGCTTGTCACAAGCAATTTCTTCATATTGCACAATGTTTTCTAAAGCCACTATCTTGTAGAGAGTCAAAGAGTCACTTTGTGGGTAATGGATTAAATGGTTAACCCTTTCCCAAACTGTACCATAAATTTTTTTACTTGATAAAATTGACATTTCAGATGCTGTTTGCCCTTCTTTTTTCCCTTGATCATCGTCTGCTGGAGTAGCTACCAATCAAACGTCTCGTTATTAACGCTTTTGATGTAGGGGCCGGTTTAACTATTTTTAGGGGCCGGTTTTACCGTTTGGGTGGCCGGTTTCACAAGGGGCCGGTTTTACTGGTTCCCATTGCAACTAACCAAGGATGAATACAGAACCGATGTACAGCGTTGAATCTAGCTGTGTGGGGCCCAATGGGCCCACAGCTCTTGCTCAAGGGGGTCATCCAAAACAAATACATAGCTAATTTGGCCCATACTTCATTCTCAGTGGGATCATTTGAGATTTTAGGGGGTCATTTTGGCCATGGCCAGAGTGTCCATTCACGCAAAATTGTGCGTGAAACACGCATATTTGAAAGAAATCACGTACAAAATTACGGCCCCGTACGTGATTTCACGCACAAAAATTTGGATCAGCATCTTTAGGTGCCAGTTATTAATAGATCTAGATCTATATCAAACAATTCTGAAAGTGAAACTAACCAAGGAAACTCCGGAAACTAGAGTAAATCTGTGTTACTCATATATGATGATTTGAGCAAGAACAAAAACGCCGCAAACACAGTCAATTGATGATGTTGTCATTCCAGTTTCAATATAACCACGTGATGTTTGTAAACGCACCCAAATAAGGTTACGTTTTACTATGATTTGTTTACAAAAGTCGCGCGCGCAACAAAGGGCGGGAAATGGGATGAAGCAATGAAAACAACACGCTATCTACGAAGTAAATACACTGACGTTAGATGGTTTTAGCACCGACGCGTTGTCTCTTTCTTTCATGCCGCCACGCGATTACACAAATTGACTCTTGATTACACAGATGAATTCTGTCTACATATTAAAGTGGTGTGCTTGCTCGACCATTTAGACAGCAAATCTAGCTTTCGAATTATAAAAATAAAAAAGTAAGTGTTGCCAGTAATGTAAATTGGCGATTGATTTATCATTTACAGTAAATGATGGAGTCAAGTCTGAGCCACATTCGATTTTTGACCCACTTTTTAAAAAAAAAAAATTTTATTGTCGCCTTACTCGCTTATGGCTTTTGAAGACGAAGTGGCGATCGCCAGCGCGTACCCTGTCTGTCATTTATACCGAAGAAACAAAACAAAAATACAATTTTTTGTGTACTTTGATATAATTTTCGGAAACTACCGAAGATTCCTGAAAAACTGATATTTCCAAATCGTACCACATCGGCGAAGGATATCGGAATATAGCAATAATTCCGTGCAACACTTCTAATAAGCGTGCATTGCAAATTACACACATATTTCATTGTTTTATTGGTTTTTACCCCTATTTTCTGTCCCATACCCCCATTTTTCAATGACAGTGCATGCAAAACCCCTAGAAATAAAAATCTGAGTGGAAACGCTGCATGGCCCCCCTCTAATCCGAGTCTTCTCTGATGTAAATACGCTCTTTGATATTTTGATTTTTCGCTATGTACATCAGAGAGCGTTGCTCTTTGAAAAAAGCAAGAAGTTGGCAACAAATTGTTGCGCATCGTTCACCGTCCGATCTTAAACGCTATCGTTAAAACCCCTGATGATTTCGATCAATGAACCATTGTCATACATGTTGAAAAATTTACGGCCAAAAAGTATTTCTAAAAGGTTTATAGGCAATGTTTTTCAACAACCCTCACCTGAGCAGCCTTTGTTTACCTTGACCTTCCATTCAAAACCAAAGGTTATACTCTTCCAGCAGGTCGATTTGAAATGAAATTTTTGGTCAGGTATGACAAAAATTATTTTATTGATCTATACCCTACAGTGTTTTACCGAGTGATTCGATATGATACACAAAAACAAAGCTTCACTACTTGTAACGTTACCGAACTTTCCGCTGTTTTCAAAGAGCAACGCTCTCTGATGTAAATAGCGAAAAATCAAATATCAAAGAGCGTATTTACATCAGAGAAGACTCGGATTAGGCCCCCTCTAGATTCAACACTTGTGTCATACAATTCACCATTGGCTAGCGAACCGACAAACAAGCAAGAAAAGGAAAGATAACACAATAACAAGCATGTGGAAATAACAGCTTGATGATTTAATAACATTTCTTGTGATCTATACAAACCTGTATAAGCTCTGCGAGTCATCAGGACCCTTAAATCTTGTAAAATAAAACAATTTTACCTCGATCTTTATTTACGTGGTCACTCGAACTTCGAAACGTGAGGAAAGCCAAAAGGGAAGCTTCGTTTATCAATTTACGAAGATATACTCACATCTGAAGGTTTGTCCCATTGTGAAAATCTTTGTGCAGTTGTGGAAAACCTTCTGGCAGCGACTCGGCTGATGGTTCCTGCCAACATTTTGAGAATTTTATGAAATCGTTTTCAGTTTTCCAAGGTCAACAAGAAGGTCTAAATGCCAACCACTAAAAGCACAAAAACACCGGACCCGGTGTCATAAAAATTGCTTGTACGTAAAGTTTTCTTTCCGGATCATTATTTTTGCGATTTTTACGTCTAAAAACATTCTGAGTGTCTAGTTCTTTTAGACTTTAAACTGCACCAACATTTACTTCGGAAAACATAAGATGAAAAGAATAAAATATTGACTATTACCGTTTCGGTCCCTCCAGTGGTGGATTCAGATGGGTTTTTTTTGGGGGGTGGGGGGGGGGGGGTGGGGGTGGGGGGGGGGGGGTAAAACAACTGAACAAGACTGGCCTTCCGCGTCCATCTAGACAAAAGAAGAAAATGCTGATCAAAATCCGTATATTTTTTTGTCTGCGGCAAAAAAAAAAAAAAAAAAAAAAAAAAAAAAAAAAAAAAAAAAAACCAGCCACCCTCCCCTCCAAAAAATCAAAAAATCACGTGTTTAGCTCAACTGGCCGCAGGCCAGCGGGCTATTGTCATGGCGTTGTGTCCGTCGTGCGTCCGTGCGTCCGTCCGTGCGTCCGTCCGTTAACTTTTTCTTTAAACATCTTCTCCTCTTATACCATTGGGCCAATTTTGACCAAACTTGGCAGGAATGTTCCTTGGGTGACCCTTTTCAAAACTTGTTCGCGAATTTTTGATTCGTCAAAAAATGTGGGCGTGGCAGGGAGAAAGGGGCTTATCAGACTTAGAGAAATCAAGAAAATTCTTTAAAAATCAACCATTGTGCCAATTTGAACCAAACCTGGCATGAATGTGCCTTGAGACATTCTTTTCAAAATTTGTTCACAAATTTTTACATTTGTCAAAAAATGTGGCCGTGGCAGGGAGAAAGGGGCTAATCAGACTTAAAGAAATCATAAGAAAATTCTTTAAAAATCAACCATTGGGCCAATTTGAACTAAACCTGGCAGAAATGTTCTTTGAGTCTCTCTTTTCAAAATTTATTCACAATTTTTGACATTTGTCAAAAAATGTGGCCGTGGCAGGGAGGAAGGGGCTTATCAGACTTAAAGAAATCATAAGAAAATTCTTAAAAAATCAACCAGTGTGCCCAATTGAACCAAACTTTGCAGGAATGTGTCTTTAGTCGTTCTTTTTAAAATTTGTTGACAAATTTTTATATTTGTCAAAAAAAATGTGGCCGTGGCAGGGAGAAAGGGGCTTATCAGACTTAGTGAAATCATAAGAAAATTCTTTAAAAATCAACCATAAGGCCATTTTACAAAATTCCTGGGTACCACCCTCAGGACCGTACCTAGGCTGAAGCCTGGAAACCCGGGGTTCTACATGTACAGTCGACAATCGTTATGACGACATCTGATAAGTCGAATTTTCGCTTAAGTCGAAGTTCAAATCTAGTCCCGTCCTCATCACTTGACTTTCAAAACTAAATAATTTCGAACTGAATAGACCTATAGCCTAGCTATTGAAATTTGGTAGGAAAAGGATAGAAATTGCTCGACACGAGCAATTTCTTTCCTTTTCCTACTATATTTCAATAATAATCGTACTTGATAAGTTTCAAAACGGTCAAATATCAACTTTCTCGAAGCCGAAAAAAATCGGATGAGTCGAACTCCGGATATGTCGAGGTATTTTCATGGCCCCTCCAACTTCAACCCAACCGGAGTTTCGACTGTATTTATTTCTTTCAATTATGGCTTTTCAGAGAGAAATTGTGAAAAGCAGACCCAAGATGCCACCAATTTACAAATTTCTCTGGGAGGCTCCTGAACACCATTACAAAATTCAAAATTGTTGCATAGGGGCCTACGACAATTTAAGGGAAATGAAATTATGTGTAAAATTGTTGTGGAAAACGAAGAAATTGCTTGCGACATTTTCCACAATGTTTTCCCAAGCCTTTTGTCTAATAAGGGCGTCACAGACAAGTAAATATACTGTTTAACCCTTTTCCAAACAAGATAAAATCGTGCTCAAGGAAGTTTTATAAGCCCGGGCCGAGGTTTTGACGTCTCTTATGCAAATTGCTTGGAAAAACATTAGGCCTAAAGCAAAAAGAAGAAAATGCTAATAGGAAGCAATTTTCTTCTTTCGCCTAACTGTTTTGTGTCATATTTTTTACGCGAATTGTTTCTTTTGTTTTTTCATCTGCAACAGCGTTCGACTTGGACAACCCTAAAATTTTGTCGTTTTGGAAAGGGTTAGGCACGAACGAGTGATCGTCTGTTAAGTGCGGATCCACGTATTTTTCCCAGAGGGGGGGGGGGGGGGGTCATCCGATTTTTAATCCCCTTTTCGCCAAATTTCAGGGGGGTCAGTACCCCCTCTGGATGCGTGCATGCAGATACATGTCACACCAGGAAGGACTAAATGTAATAACGGTTTGTCGAGGCACACAGGGACGAATGCCGCAGCTTATTTGGGACATAACCAGTAATCTTTTTGATAACCCCCTTTTTGGCAAATTCCAGGGGGGGGGGGGATGGGTCACGACCCCCTGACCCCCCCCCCCCTCTGGATCCGCGCATGTCTGTATGCATGTACGAGAGACTTAGATCTATTTCTTTTTCAATGACCCTTATCCATGCGACCAAAAGATGAGCATAACATTATCATTCGCACAAATAGATGTAGACCATAGATACTATTTTGTGGTAAGTTTGCACTTACTCTGGCTGGATTTGTAGAAAGCTTTTCAACGGAAAAGATGAGGGACGCACAGATCGATGGACAGAAGGTAGGATGGACACACGTTGATAATCTTCGCTAGCCAAGGTTGGGCGTTCACATTTGATATAATTACAGTCGAAACTCGTTGCGTCGAAGTCGGAGGGGCCCCGTCAAAATACCTCGACATATCCGGAGTTCGACTCATCCGATTTTTGTTCGGCTTCGAGAAAGCTGATATTTGACCGTTTTGAAACTTATCAAGTACGATTATTATTGAAATATAATAGGAAAAGGAAAGAAATTGCTCGTGTCGAGAAAGCTGATATCTTATCGAGTACGATTATTATTGAAATATAGTAGGAAAGGAAAGAAATTGCTCGTGTCGAGCAATTTCTATCCTTTTCCTACCATATTTCAATAGCTATATTCAGTTCGAAATTATTTAGTTTTAAAAGAACTATGTCAATTGATGGGGACGGGACCAGATTTGAACTTCGACTTAAGCGAAAATTCGACTTATCCGATGTCGACATAACGAGTGTCGACTGTATAAGACTCGTGATGTCGCGGATTTCAACCATGGTGTGTGAAGATTGGGGGAGGGTGCACTTGGTAGCATTTAATCATTCGCATGTGTAATTAAAACATGATTGCGGTCATTTAAAAAATCAGAAAA
Organism: Fragum sueziense; assembly: GCA_963680895.1. NCBI lineage: Eukaryota > Metazoa > Mollusca > Bivalvia > Cardiida > Cardiidae > Fragum > Fragum sueziense. The sequence goes on from OY804610.1 coordinate 12,714,682, forward strand.
TCACGAACGTAAACTATTTTCAGTGTTTATTGCTATTCCTTTTCCAACCCTTAATTGAATTGGACGTCGTTGATAAATAAAAAGCTTAGAGAACAACGAGACTTAAAAGAAGTAAATGCTTTAGTATTTCCCGTTTTGCCTCAACATTTTCTAAGCTGTATTGTTAACAACAACAACAACAACAAAAACAAAACCCACGTTTTTCACACCCATTTTGTCATATATGAAGCAAATCATTCTTAGACCAGAATTTTTTACATTCCGTAAAGGATTAAACTTTTTTTCAAATCAAGGTCTAGTTTTCATACCCCTAGAAGAAAAGAAACAATGATAAAAAAGAAGACATTTCTCCTTTTGTCTCAATATTTTCTGAAGTATCACAAACAGAAATTTTATCTTTATCAACATTCATTTTGTCGACTGTTGCAGCTTTCTTTAAGAGCCTTCCTGATTTTTTTCTGTTTTGGAAAGGATAAAACTATTTTCAGACTTTTAGTGCGACTCCTTCTAAAACCACAACAGACTGGCTGATTATGCCGTAATGTCACTGATTACGTGTACAAACACGGAAATAGATCTAGCATGAAAATATAAATACGCGTCATTTTTAACCCCTTCCCAAATAAGACCTGATTTTGACGTCTGTATTAAAAAAAGGCTTTGGGAAACATTGACGCAAAAGAAGAAAATGCTGATAATCAGCATTTATCCCCTTTGCCTCAACGTTTTCTGTGCTATATTTTAAACAAATACCTTCCTTTTTAACATCAGTTTTGTCATCTTCAGCAGCTTTCAAATAAGACCACCCTAAAGTTTTGTCGTTTGGGAAAGGGTTAAACATAAAAAATGCAATAACTGAGCAATGACCAGCTACATTAAAGACGTGGTTCTTTGTGAAAAATGGCTTTGCTATGAACTGTTTCTTGGAAATTACATGTAGTGCCTGAATTTGTTTTTTTGACCTATTTCAAAATAGGGCATGCCTAGTTTCGAATCTTGGCGCGGGACTTTGCCGAATTCGAAAATGGGCATCCATTTCGAAATTATGATTCAGTATGTTCAACTCTAACGTGAAGTCTGTCCTGCTGTACGGTTCTGCAACATGGAAGCACTCCAAGAGCATTGAACAAAAGCTGCAAGTCTTCGTCAACTACTGTCTTCGCAGAATCCTGAGAATAAGGTGGCCCGAGAGGATATCAATGAAGAGCTTTGGAGGAAGACCAAGAAAAAGCCCATTATGCACACCATCAAGGGCTGAGCTCAGTTGAACGATTTAGATCCACCATTGCGCATAATTTGTTAATTTTGACCGAAAGATGATTTGACAAGTAAGGATCGACTGTAATGTAAAAAGAATTTGGAGTTCAACCCCGCTCAAGAAATTCCACCAACCATTCCTTTTGTCTCAATGGGTTCCTAAACCATTTTTATTTGGGACATCAAAACCAGGTCTTATAAGGAAAAGGGTTGTAAGAAAAGGGGTTGAATCAAAGCCCAATTCTATTTCACCATGGCCAATGAGATGGACTTAAAACACCTACGTAATCAATTTGCATTTCTGTGCATGCTGATCAGGCTTTTTATTATTTTAAAAGTAAACAAATATATAAACAGAAAGGGGTTAAATCAAAGCCCAATTCTATGTCGCCATGGCCAATGAGATGGTCTTAAAACACCTACGTAATAAATTAACATTTCTGTGAATGCTAATCACACGGTGTATAATCACGTGACTTTAGAATTTCCGATAATTTTCAATAACTTTGTCAATACTTGACCAATCCGAATTCGGTTTGAAGCAGAGAAGGTGGAAAAATGCCAGGAATAGTTGGACGTGTTGGATTTTTGAAAAATCAACTGATAAAAAAGTTATTGAAGATAAACCAAAATTTTGGTTTATCTTCAATAACTTTTTAATCAGTTGATTTTTCAAAAATCAACCACGCCCATCAAATGCGTGACGTCTGTCCACATTCTCTGCTTCAAACCGAATTTAAATCGGTCCAGTATTTACAAAATTATTTAAGATTTTCTGAAAATATTGTATCACGTGATTATCCACCGTGAATCAGGCTATCCATTATTTCAAGAGTAAACAAAAATATAGATAGAACTTCCCGGTTTGTAATGACGTAATTATTACAAATGGTAAAGCCTGCATTATTGCATGTTTCCTTAATTAAACCTTTCCTAAAAAAACGTTTTGAAGTCCCTATTAGATAAAGCTTTAGAACACATTGAGATAAAAGTAGAACATTTTGATATTCATCATTTTCTTATTTGGTCTCAATAGTTTCTGTGCTTTATTGTAGGCCTACACGTGTCATATTATTTAGATCGTCATTTGCAGCATTTTCAAATTGGACCATCCTAAAATGTTGCCGTTTGTGAAATGGTTGAAATGAAACAATTATGCCGAATTCTTTCGTGCATGACGTCACCAGAAAGGTATTCTTACCCTTTCCCAATTGACAAAATTTAGGGTGGTCTAATTTGAAAGCTGCTGCAGACGGCAAATCGTCGGTGGGAAGTTAAAACCTCGTAACTCCAGCTTATTCAAGCTGTAGTTACGAGGTTTTGACTCCCCACCAGCGAAATGTATGTGTTATAGACTCATAATTATATAGTATATTGAGTGAAGAGCGTAAATTGCTGATTATCAGTAATTTTTTACTCTCTCTCAATGTTTTTTTTCCAAATCATTTCTATTACGGATATCAGAACAAGGCCTTAGGTAGGGAAAGAACTGACGGAATTAGTAACTTAAAACACAATGGAATGAGCAGGAAATTTAAAAGGAATTTTTCCTTTAAACCATACCCACATTTTGACTTTTTTGACGTCCCAAAAGATAAAGGTTATGGATACATTGTGGAAATGATGAAATTAATTATAACATTAGATCATTTCCAACAATGTTTTTACCCAACTTGAAACTGTCGTCTGCGATATCCTTGAATTAACTCATTACCAAACGACAAAATTTTAGGTTGATCCAAATTCAAAGATGTTGCAGACGACAATTTTGAAAGAATAAAATTTGATTTTTTATTGTATTTTGGGACAGAAAACACTGTGGGAAATGAAGAAATTGCTTGTCACAAGCAATTTCTTCATTTTCCACAATGTTTTCCGAAGCCATTATCTTGTGAGGAGTCAAAAAGAGTCAGTGTGTGGTAATGGGTTAAGACTGGTCAGTGATGAATACATTCTGCCGTCTGATGATGGGTTAATATTTATTGCAATCCCAGGACGCCCTGGTTTTTGACGTTTGCCAACTGAAACACAATATTTTGACGACACATGCACAACGCATTGGAATTTAATCCTACTGTATCTTAAACTTTTGAGCAAATTAAAGGGTTATGATTTAACCCATTCCCAAACGGTAAAATTTTGTATTGGCCCAGTTTGAAAGAAGTTGCAGACGACAATTTCAAGTGAATGAAATTTAAATATTTTTGGTCTTTTCTTTATAGAAAACATTGCGGGAAATGATGAAATTGCTTGTGACGAGCAATTTCTTCATTTTCCACAATGTTTTCCAAAGCCAAGCTAAAACGAGTTAAGTGTATCAAATACGAACGAAAAATGTCCCACTTTAGTTTCGGTCTTAGATTTTTCACATTGACATATTTCGGTTTTACTATCAATTGACTACTTGAATTTAATAAATATTTAAAACATGACTTAAGTGTTTCTAATTTTGCGACATTAAATGAATAAAATATTTATGGAACGAAAAATGGCGTAACGTAATTCACAGACACGTAATTCACAATTTTGAACATACAATAAAATTCCACAGGTAATAATTCTGAAGAGAAATGTTCTTCTTGGTTTATGTAATCTACACATGTGTAGGTACATGCCAAACTATGTATTTAACGTTGATTGTGTGAAATTTTAAAAAGCATTAACGTAATTCACATTTACTGCTCCTTGAGCGGGGTAGCTTCCTTCATTGCAAAGTGTGACTTACTATAATCTACTGCTACTTTCAAGAGTAATACAATGTGTTTGCACATGCTGTTGACTATTTATAAATGATATTTAATATCATGTATTCAAAACATGGTTTCGTTTTAGGATGTGTGTAAAACTAAATAACGTAATTCACACCAGACCATGGGACATATGCATAATTGTTTGCAGAAAAATGCATTTATCTTAAATTTCTTTATTTCACCACTAAAACAATTTGGAAAAGCTACTGGTTGGGATACTAGGTATACTGTATATGTATTATATATGTACTCTCCGTACAAAGGTGATGAACTGGACCACCCCCGAGGTGGGACAGCTGTTTTTTACCCATTTTCCGACTTATCGAGACATTACTCTCACATATTTTATCAGATATATGGGGTTTTGTTATTATTTCTAATTGACCACCCCTATGGCATTATGTTAAAGACGATTCATCAATATAATTGTACAAACATAGCTTCTTAGGTCCATGGGACAGGTATTTCTCGTATTTGATACACTTAACTCGTTTTAGCTGACTTATTCTTGTAGGGCGTCAAAAAGCGTCAATGTGTTGGCATGGGTTAACCCGATCCAAAATACGACCGAGTCTGTCGAGCATAATAGAAAACACGACGTTGAAGCACGTGCCACAACAACAGTCATAGGCGTAGCACCCCGTGCGCAAAAACCCAGTTGCGTACACATCGCAAAACTTTTAAAAAAAGTCGAGTTTTGTGCTTGTTTCCCTTGAAATAAACACCTGAATCGTCATTAAAATACATGCCAAATGCACACCAGGAGCCACGAATGACCATGGTCATTCGTGGCTCCAGGTGGGCATTTGGTATGTATTTCATAAACATCTACATAAGATTTTCACAAAAAAATTCTGAAAGATGCCCGCAAGACCCATCTCAGCAATATGGAGCCCACCATAAAACCTCCCGTGATACATTAGGCTTGTGGTTTGCGTACACTTTATTTTCGGCTAGCTACGCCAGTGACAGTTGCAGAAAATACCGGTATTCAACAATTCTGCTAATACGATGCCGATTTGAAAATAGTTTGAAGCCGAGCAGAGGTCGAATATAAAGGGATTTCGATCGATCATTTGATACCATGCGCGGATCCGGGGGGGGGGGGGGTTGTCAGGGGGTCATGACCCCCACCCCCATGGAATTTGGCGAAAAAAGGGGTTATCAAGAAGATTACTGGTTATGTCCCAAATAAACTGTGATATTTGTCCCTGTGTGTCACGACAAACCGTTGTTTTACTTAGTCCTTCATGGTATGACATGTATCTGTATGCGCATCCAGACGGGGGGGGGGGGGGAGGTCAGGAGATCTGACCCCCCTGAAATTTGGCAAAAAGGGGTTAAAGATCGGAAGACCCCCCACCCCCTGGGAAAATACCCTGGATCCGCGCTTGGATACTTTCCTAAAAGTTGTTGCAGACGACAAAATACTAGTTGATATTGGTAAAGATACGATTTGTGTACAATATAGCAACAAAAATATTGAGGCAAAAGAAGAAAAATGCTGCTTATCAGCATTTGCTTCTTTTGTCTCAATGTTTTCCAAGATTCAAGGGACGTCAAGATGAGATAAAAAGTTTTTGACAGTTGGTCGTCTATACCTTTTTTATTAGCTGTCATTCAAATTGTGTCTTTTGGGAAAGGGTTAAGGACGTTAACGCCAAAACCAAGTTTTGTATGGAAAAAGGCATCTTTGCAAGCCAAGGTTGAATCCAATGAAAACGCTTAACGTGAGACCATGAAAATCGGACTAAATCCGCCAATGATGAATACAGAAAAGACGTTACGTCGTAGAAATCACCCTTGGCTTGCGAAGGGTGGGAAAAGGTTGAAGCGCCGCCGACTCGTGAATTATGTAAGAAATAGACCGTAATATGCCAATACGTATAAAACGCGACGTTATAAATACCCAAGAGCAACGTAACGTCGTAACATTTACGTTAAAAATGTACGGTGTTAGCTCTTGTGGCGGAATTTTAACTGGTTGAATAACGTTACGCTGACGTCTGGCTGTCTATGCGTGCAGGTATTTTCCTTCTACTTTTTATCCATTTTTGACGTCGACTCCTTCATAGACGTTGAATTCACCACGTTACCATACAATGACTTCTTTACTCCCACCAAGATAACAGCTTTGGAAAACATTGTGGAAAATGAAGAAATTGCTTGCGACAAGCAATATCTTCATTTCCTACAATATTTTCTACACAAAAAGACCAAAATATGTAAAAATTAATTCTCTTGAAATTGTTGTCTCCAACGTCTTTGATTTTGGAGAGCCTAATATTTTGTCGTTTTGGTAATGGGTCAGGACATATGTACGCTATTGTGGACGATAGGACCTAATTGAAATTTTGTTGAGTTGCTTGAATTTTTAAGTCTTTATTGAAAGGGTGTATAAAGAACGTTAACGGATAAATTCCATGTCCTAGATGTAAGATAACGTTTTCAGAAGGAAAGTACATCAATTTATGCCGTTCATTTTTCATCCTTAATTTTGACGTTAAGCTGTTCAAGCAAATCGAAATTTAAGACAGATGCTCATTTACGAGTAAAGTAATTACAGACGACACTTTGAATTCAGTCGAGTTCGCTTGAATTTTACTCTTACATGTAACATGCATTGAAAGACGATGTACAGCATACTGGTCTCACTTCTTCTGATTCCCGCCTAATAATGAAGACCATAGTACCCATTTACTAATTATAGGTTATACTAGTCAAAACGAAATCATATCGATGGTAAGCAGTTTTTTATGTAATATTGACGAGATGATTTGCACATGCGCCTCGTACAGTAACATGCTTTAAAGGTTAAAAGTTTATTTATAAACATCAGATTACCTTGGGACAACTGTACTTTAATGCATAACCAGATGACAAAATTTCAGACTTTTCAAAATTCTAAGGTGGCAACCGTGTCAAGTAAATTAAATTTCATCTGTTTTGGTCTTTCAGCATTAGGGAAGAAATCAACAACCGGAATGAAGAAATTTCCTACGATATTTTCCAAAGTCATTATCTTGTACAGAGTCAAAAAGAGTCATTGCGTGGGAATGGGTTAAAATAAAATTCATATCCTAGAAGAGGGACATTTTTGCCATATATTTTTTTCATCCTTGATTTTGGACGTTAATCCGTTCAACTACATTGAAATTCAAAACAAATGTTTAGTTAATGCATTTATTGAGGTACTTTAAATTTTGCCGTATTTGGTTGAATTTCAGTCTTACATGTAACATGCATTGAAAGTCGATGTACATTACATTTTAACCCATCATCAAAAACTGTTTTTTACGTTCACAAAATAAAGTCGTTGGAAAACATTATGGAAAAAAAGAGATTGTTTGTGACAAGTAATTTCTCCTTAGTCTCAATATTTTTTGTATTATAGTCATCATATATCATATTTGTATCAACATTAATTTTGTGGTCTGCAGTAACTCTTAAATTGAATTAACCTAAAAATTTGTCATTTGGGAAGGAAAATGTTACAGTTAAATTCACATCCTAGAAGAGGAGAAAATACGTTTTTGTCTTTCACCTTACCTACTAAATGTTCGACGTAAGCACTTTTGACCCGGACTTTAGGCACATAGGCCTAATGTCTATATTCTAATGTCTATAATTCATTACGATTATCATAATGGCTTGATTTTCTGACGCTATTTCAATATTTCAAATATTAACGTCCGTTATAGAAAAAGGTTAAACAAACCATTAAGACTAAAGAAGACAATATTTTCTTCCTTTGTCTAAATTTTGTACAAGCTTCTATGTTCATAAATTAATTAGCATAAACTTAAATTTTGTATCGGCAACAATTTTCAAATTGGAATATTCCAAAATTTCGCCGTTTTGGAAAGGTTGAACCCCCTGTAGTTTAGTTCGATAAGTCGACCTCAAAATCAACGATCTTAATTATGACAAATTATTTCTTGGTAAGTCCAAGTAAAGTTATGTGTGGTTCAGGTTATAGTCGAAATAAAAAATAGGGTCATTCGGTAGGCCGTTTTTAAAATTTTACTATTTGGGTAAATATTTTTCTCGTCGTTGTTGTTGTTGTTGTGTGGTATGATGTGTGATGATGGTGGTGGTGCTTTTGTTGTTTTTTCTTGGGTGTTTGTTTTCCTTGGACAAAACAGAATAAAGGTGGGCTCCATTTTGCTAGGGTCGGTCGGGTAACCTAAACCACGTGGTATAATCAAGGTCTGGATCCATATTCACAAACGTTTCTAAATTAATTTATTGTCTCAATACAAATTACATTACAAGCCATCTGATTGGACGAGACGTAGGTCTCGGCCAATCAGATGCGTTGGTGTGTAATTTTAAAGTTAAATTTGGAATTAGACTGCTGGTGAATACCACCCCTCGATTATTTTAATTAGCGTGACTGTCCCACACAGGCCCGTAGGAACAGGGGGCTAGGGGGTCTAAGCCCCCCCCCCCCCCAAGTTAGCCAAAAATACCGCATTTTACTTATTTTACACTGAAAATTTAGGGAAATCCAATTTAACTCCCCCAATATTCAGACATAGGGGCTCCAGCTTCAGCCACCCAATATGAAATTGCTTCCTACGGACCTGCCATAATTTTTTCTTATAGCTTGACACGTCAACTTTATAAATGATCTCAATTTTGATAACATTCTTTGTATTAATATTATTTTACCCGACCCTTTCCCAAATGACTACATTTTATAGAAGTCAAATTTGAAAGCAACCGAAAACGACAAAATGAGTGCTACTAAAGGTAAACTTTGTGAATAATATTGCACGGAAAACATTGATGCAAAAGGAGAAAATTCTGATTATCAGCATTTTATTCTTTTGCTTCAATGTTTTTCCAAGCCTATTCTACCAGTGAAGTAAATACTATGTCTTGTTTTAAAAGGGTTAAGTTCTTTCTTTCTGTCATCTTGTAGACCAAAAGTTCCTTTATAGCCTGACAGACCAACTCTCTCATTTGATAAATGTCTCTGTAACTCATTATGAATTATTATAAATCGCCTGTTCGTCACCGTTTGAACACTCATTATTATTAACCCTTTCCCAAACAAGACCTGGTTTTGACGTCCCTAATTGAATAGGCTTGGGAAAACATTGAAACAAAAGAAGAAACTGCTGATAACCAGCAGTTTCTCCTTTTGTCTCAATATTTTCTGTGCCATATTTTACACAAATCCCATGTTTAATAGCATCCATTTCGTCATTTGTGGCAGATTTTGAAGAAGATCACCCTAAAATTTTGTTGTTTGGGAAAGGGTTAATCGCCTGTTCGTCACCGTTTGAACACTAATTATCAAGATTGATAGCTAAGATCCAAGTATTTTTTTTTAAATTTCTAACTACCGATAGTTTTGTTGCTAGAGAGCTATAGGTAAAACAAAAACAAAACTATGTTATTCTAATGTAAAATTTATCAGCTATTCTAAATCAAACTAAAAAAAATATTGGCGCTAATTTGAATCGTCTCATCGACATTCTTTACACTGTATGGAAGGCAACTTGCCAATTGCATAAGGGTCAGAGTAGGGTCAATCATGACCAGTAATACATAGTATGCAATGGTACAGCAATATTGCAAGAATATTGCAAGAAAATAGGAAATTTCCGTTGTCGGAAACAACGACAATTACTCGGCTTACCCAGTCATGGAATCTTCACCACCGCAGTGATCTCCTCTTACGTATTAGATAGAGGCTGTATAGTAGATTCTACGCGAAATTATATCGCGTAGAATCTACAGTACAGACTCTATCTGACTTAGTGTTCGCTAGCAGTTCATTAGGGACAGGGGCGTGGCTATGTGTAGACGTCACATAAACTAGCCGGCTGTCTCGTTTATGCGAAATATAGCGGCAAAATTTTGAAATATAGGCCCTAAGTACATTTTCATTGGTCTAAAAGGTAGGTCGAACACTAAAGGATTATATTTCTGCCATCAAAAACATGTTCGCCAATATTCTGACGATATAAGGATTTTTTTAATTTCATTTTCTTTTAATGTTTTATTTAAAACAATTTATCAAGTATAACATTTTTGATCGATTATGTTCTAAAAAATAGAGAAAGTTTAAAAATGCCAAACTCATTATTCATAACAATCCTCAATCAATTCCGAGCCAGTAGGTGAAATTCTAGTGTCACACGTTTAAAACTTTACCTTCCTTTCAACAATTCAAACCAAATGGGGTCATATTAAAAATCAAAGCTTTATTAGTGATTTTTGTAGAATCTAATTTTCTGCCAATTGGAATGGACATGCTATCTTTTGCAACGTGTCTTGGTGGAACAGAAGTTCCTTTGCCGACTGTGAGAGAGGAAATTCCTTTGAACCATTTCCCAAACAACAAAATCTTAGGGTCGTCCTAATTCAATGCGATTATTGACAACAAAATGAATATAAATAAAGAGAATATTTGTTTAAAATATTGAGGCAAAAGGAGAAACTGCTGGTTATCAGAAGTTTTGTTTCAATGTTTTCCCAAGCCATTTCTATAAAGGACGTCAAAACCAGGTCTTGTTTGGGAAAAGGTTAAAGTAATTCAAAGAGGATTGCGGCGCATTATACCCTAACCTGTATTTCAAAGCATTTGTATTAATCTTATAATGACAACAACTACCTCAATAGGATAAACTGTAAGTTCTTGCCATTGAAAACTCATGAAACCCGCCGCCATAATTCAATGGCTTGGTAGACAGTTTCCAACATTGACGGCGAAAGTGATTAAAAGCTTAAGTTCGAAATCATTGTTACCAATTTTGATTCTTAATTATCTGTATAGATCTGGTCCTTCTAATGTCCTTCTTCTTTAAACATTTACGAAAAATACAATCTTTCCTAACAAACATCTCCCCGAGTCACGGTGGGGATTGTGCATGCTGGGATGGGTAAATCTACGGACAAATTTGCCACGCTTCAGGTAAGACATTTTGCAATAACTTCCTTATTTCTGCGTCAATTCAAAAACGGTTTGTTGCATGTACATCGCCTTACTGAGCTCTTTCCTCCGATGTATGCTTTACACGAAACCTTTTTGTACTTTTTGCGAAAAGTGATCCCAACCGACCAGAAAAACGACAAAAAATCTGATCGTTTTTCAGGTCAGTTGGGATCAATTTTTGGGAAAAATGTGGGGAGTTTTCAAATAAGTAATACACCCGAGGAAAGCGCTCAGTAAGGCGGGGTACATGCAACAAACCGCTTGAAAATTGACACAGAAATAAGAAAATTATTGCACAATTTCCTACCTGAAGCGTGGCTTATTTCGCCGTAGTCGTTATCATTTCGTATTCTGGTCAGTTTGGGATCACTTAAAAGGATACCACAAATAATCCATGTATCCGAGGAAAGAGATTTTCAAGGCGGGGTACATGCAACAGACCTTTTGAAAATCGACGAAGAAATAAAGGAGTTATTGCAAAATATTTGACAAGATTCGAGATTATTTTTGTCCGTATTCGTTATCCATCCCAGCATGCACAATCCCCACCGTGGAGTAGGGCTCGACAAAAGCCGATTGCGTTTACTTCTGTTACTGCGCTATCAATGCTGTCATCTTGGATCGATTTTGTTGTTGTTAGGTACGGAACTGTAATGCGTATGCCTCAACAATGTAGTTGGCATGTCTCAATTGTTTTCTCTTTTTCCGAACTTAGAATACGATTGCAGCCCGGTCAAGCCCCCGCCACGAGCATCAATTTGATGCATGAGGGATGTATTTATATAGAGGCATATAATGGCAAATCCCGGTCATGTCTCTGCAGTGATTGGTGGGAAGAAAGTTCACAGAAGATGATCTCTAACGGCTGCGTCTCAGATGTTACTGTATTCTAGGCTAACACGGACTTTAATCAGATTGTTAAGGATGCAGATGACAAATTCGCGCGTTTTCAGTCACGCTCTGATTACCACCAGACGATATGATTTGTTTTAACCGAATCGATCATAGTCGGCACAGTTTGCGAAAAACTCATCTGTCTTCTCAAATTTCCTCGTTTTTGTTTTTGTAACTCTTTTCACAAACAGAAAAAAATAATTGAAATGTTAAAATTGTAAAGCTGCTCAGTCGAAAAATGGGTGTTGATAAAAATGAGTTTAGTGTACGTTAAATAAGAAAATCTAAGTAAACGGAGCGTTGTCGTTTGCCAGCATTTTCTCATTATGCCTTTAAAACACTTTTTTAAAGTGGACCACAGTTGTTATGGAAGGGTTTGTAAAATTCCTCTGTTTCTTTATGAATTAATACCGATCGAACAATGAATCTAGGAATACAATATTATATTATAAGATATTAACATATGGCACAATAAATAAAACTATAGATTGGAAAATGCGGATTATTAGAAATATAATATAAAGCAGCAGCACCACCACCACCAACTACTACAACAACAACACCAATGCAGAAATACCAAAATCAACATGTAAATAGAACTGTTTCTTTGTATTTTAAAAGACATAAAATAATTATTGTCTGAAATTTAGAACAAAATGGTGATGAGTTCAGATACTAGTACCGCATGAACTGGAATCACGTGGCATTACTATTTTAGAAAATCATCAATAATTCTATTAAAACGTTGCAAAATTGAATTTGGTTTGAAGCATACTCGTAAAAGGAGAAAAAGACAGGAACTTGCTGGATGAGGGATGTCTTTAAAATTATCAGCAAATGAAAAAAATATTGACGATAAAGTAATTTTAGCAGGCCCCAGAGGTCAGTTACACTAAAGTAAGCCTATAATAAGTTTTAAATAGTATTTAAGGGGGAATGCTCCAGTTTTTCGGAACACTCGGTCATTACTGTAGTAAATTAAATGTTTCGTACCAATATGTTTCGCTACCATATTTTCAATAATATAACACATCATTACAATTTACCGTTTTCGACGGTATAAATGTATTTATTATGCGAAACTGATTTCCTCAAGATGGAAATCGATTATTTCGAGCAAGACAGTCGTAAGTGTGTATGTAGTTACCACTGTTTTGCGTCATTTTATTCATGCGTAGCTGATTAAAATTGCTGTAAATCACTAATAAGTGCGCTGACCTATACTTTTTCTTTTTGAATTATTACCAGGACATGTTGCTTAATACAATGAGGGAGTTTTATCAAATTCTATTATGTAGAACTTGAAATATTTCCAAAAATATGCAAATTTTGACATAAAACACTCCAGCTTCGGTGATCTAACCGAACACGGGAGCATGCTGTTTTATACATTTACGCTTTTATAATAGCACATATTTTGGGTTTTCTGTTCTTATTAAATGTAAGACGTTACATTAAATCCGTTTTCGGGACTAAACGATGAATATACAGCATTTTATTAGCATCTTAGTGACCTTGGACAGGTGCAAGAAATTGTGCATTTTTTCGATGTAGGGGTATGTGATACGAATGCCTATAAAATTCAAACAAGATCGCTGACCATCCATTTTTATTTTATTTTTCAATTGGTAATAACATGTAATTTCAAGATACAAAATATAAATAAATTCTATTATTGGGAAAAACATTAGGAAACTGGAGCATTCCCCCTTAAAACTTATTTTGCCCTACCAATGTCGCACGAAAGGCTTAGAACTACAGTCGCATTACCTAGGTCTCGATAGCATTGTGATACGCACTTCTTGTCCTAAGCGTGTGGTAAGACATCCATGGTGGATAATCACGTGATAAAATATTTTCAGAAAATCTTCAATAATTTTGTAAATACTAGACCAATTTGAATTCGATTTGAAGCAGAAAATGTGGACAGACGTCAAGCGTTAGATGGACGTGGTTGATTTTTGAAAAATCAACTGATAGAAAAGTTATTGAAGATAAACCAAAATTTTGGTTTATCTTCAATAACTTTTAATCAGTTACTTTTTTTTTTAAAAAAATCCAACACGTCCAGCTTATTCCTGGCATTTTCCCACATTCTCTGCTTCAAACCGAATTCAAATTGGTCAGGCATTAAAAATATATTGAGATTATCTGAAATTCTGAGTCACGTGATTATACACCGTGTCATCGGTAAGAGAACAAGAGCTGTCTCAGGACAATAAAAGGCTACTATCAAGTGCTGGATGGCGAAAAAAAAATTAAGTCCGAAAAAGGTAAAAATTCGATTCAATTATATGCCAGAGTAACGAATTTTTGTCTAGATGCTGATATTATGGTCACAAAAGCATGTGCAAAGTTTGAAAGCATTAGTTGTTACAGAAGAAAAATATCACAGATATATGCAAGTAACACGTAAAAACTTAACCAAGAATTGTTAAGTCCAAAAGGGTAGAAATTCAACTAAATTACATGTTAGAGTGATGAATCTTTGCTTAGAGGCTGACATTATGGTCACAGAGGCATGTGCAAAATTTTAGAGCAAAAACATTAATTAAAACAGTGAATTGACATCGTAACAACTTAACCAAAGCATTAAGGCGACGCCAACGCCGACCCACGGGTCACTAAATATCCCTCAATCCCCATTTTGAGGTGCGTTGCCGACCAAATCAACTCGATCAAGCTCGATCAAGCGATCGAGTACTGATCGAGCTTGGTCGGCAAGAGTGATCGGGAATGATCGGAAATTAATCGACAAAAAATAAAGATGAAGTCGTGTAAATACATTTGATCGAGTTTAATCGGGTTTGATTGGGGAATTTAGGCGATCGAGTTGGTCGAATTGATTTGGTCGGCAATGGGAACGCGGCTTTACAAATAGTCATGCTAAAATACGTCTTAAATCATTTGCTGTAAAGTGTGTATAGCTCATTAAAGTCACTTAGTGTTAACTTAAAGTGTTCAGAAAGTGCAATCCATTTTATTCATAGATCAATTATAGTTAATTAGAATAAATTAAACAGTTTCCATTGATTCTTTTGAAAGGAGGAAGTTTTGGGGGCATGATTTAGAAATGATATACTCTCTCAGGTTATTAAATCACATGCCAAAAAAGTCACTACCTCAACAAAATATTGCAGCAGCTGCTTTTCAACAAAAGCCTCGTAACTGTATCGACGAAATTAAATGAAATCACTAAAGATCAGTTTCGATATCATAAAACAAAATAAAAATAATTATGTACCATCAGTCTCTGGACAAACGCATGCACATAGACATGACCAATTATGTTAAAATGTTAAGCCGCGTTCCCATTGCCGACCAAATCAACTCGATCAACTCGATCGCCTAAATTCCCCGATCAAACCCGATTAAACTCGCTCAAATGTATTTACACGACTTCTCCTTTATTTCATGTCGATTAATTCCCGATCATTTTTGCCGACCAAGCTCGATCGTCCCGATCGCACTTGCCGACCAAGCTCGATCAGTACTCGATCGCTTGATCGAGGTTGATCGAGTTGATTTGGTCGGCAATTAGGAACGCACTTTTAGAAAAAACAACAACAACAACAACAAAAAAAAAACAGTAAAAAAGTAAACGATAACACGGTGGTTAATCACGTGACTCAGAATTTCAAAACTTCGTCAATATTTTTGACCAAATTTGACCAATTTGACTTCGGTTTGAAGCAGAGAAGTTGGGAAATGCCACTAATAAGCTGTTTGTGGTGGAAATCAACTGAAAGAAAAAAAAACTATCGAAGATCATCCAAAAGATTTTCTGAAATTGTTGTATCACGTGATTATCCACCGTGGATAAGTAAGAATACTGAATAGGTATAGTCCTTTACGTAGATTAGACCTTATATCCACGGTGGCTTACCTACGTGACTTTTGGGAAACGTTCACACCGAAAAATTGCCCACTTCAATACGTTTTGCTGAATTTCTCAGCTTATACTCTACGGATTTTGACGAGATAAACTGCATCGTAAGTCGCCTATGAGTGGACCATTTCCGGTTCTATCCCACTATGCATCGAATCCCACTGTTTCTTCAAATATTTAAACGAAAGCATGAAATGATTTTTCGGTGTGAACGTTCCGCAAACGTCACAAGGGTCAAGGGCGGATCCAGGATTTTTTTTCCAGGGGGGGGGGTCCAAGCCCAAGATTTTTTCCAGGGGGGTCCAAGCTCAAATTATGGCTTAAAATGTAATAAATATGTAACGTTACGCTATATTTATATAGTCAAAATCTAATTTTCGGCCAATGCCGGGGGGGGGGTCCGGACCCCCTGTCCCCCTCTAGATCCGCCCATTTGGGTTGGCCACCGTGGTGTCTGGTAGTGTAAAAGGGTGTGTCCATCTTGCTGAACATGACGTCGGTAATTATTGATATACATCATCCCCTCATTTCTTATATGCACTCTGACCTTTATTACATATATTTTACTGATTTTGACATGGTGACATTATTCTTTGCGAAAAATGCATACATTTGACCAAATTTAGAATTTAACAACGTTTGGCAATTTAATGCGGTGATTCAACAATGACGATAAAAAAGTCGTTCGCTTTACCGCGTAGTGAAACTTTGTAGAACCCTTTCCCGAACGGTAACGTTTCAGGTTTGTCCAAATTGAAAGTTGATGTAGAAATCTAAATGGATGTTATTATTAACCCTTTCCCAAATAAGACCTGATTTTGACGTCCCTGATAGAAAAGGCTTGGCAAAACATTGAGATAACCAGCAGTTTCTCCTTTTGTCTCAATATTTTCTGTGCTATATTGTACACAAATTGTATCTTAAACAAGGTCCATTTGTGGTCTGCATCAGCTTTTGAAATGAACAATTTGAAAATTTGTCGTTTGGGAAAGGGTAAAGATAGGATAAGTTTAAAACATAGTAAAGAACATACCGAGACGATAAGATTCTCGGCATTTTCTCAACTTGCCTTGACACGGAGTATAATCACGTGACTCAGATTTTCCGATAATCTGCAATATCATTTCTAATACTAGACCAATTTGAATTCGATTTGAAGCAGAGAATGTGGAAAAATACCAGAAATAAGCTGGACGTCTTGGGTTTTTGAAAAATCAACTGATAAAAAAGTCATTGAAGATAAACCAAAATTTTGGTTTATCTTCAATAACTTTTTTATCAGTTTGTTTTTCAAAAATCAACTACGTCCATGTAATGCGTGACGTCTGTCCACATTCTCTGCTTCAAACCGAATTCAAATCGGTCCAGTATTAACAAAAGTATTGAAGATTTTCTGAAATTGTTGCATCACGTGATTATACACCGTGCTTGAATGTGTTCCAAAGCACTCTCTGTAAGGAACGACAAAGACATGTCTTGTTTTGGGAAAAAGGGTTAAATTAATTAACTTTTAACATTGTATTATTAGCTCTAATTAATACATTCGTGTATCTATTTTCAGTCTCCCTTCGATGAATTTATGACAACAATTTGCAACCGATTCACGCGCTGAGCCCGAACGACGCCAGTGAACGACGCTTAATGACATGCTTTGTGTGTTTCGAATGAATGGACCAATTCATCGACAAGTGAGGAATAAATTTTAAGCAACAGAATTCTATTCTACAGTGGTATTTGATTAATTGATATCATTTCAATAATTATAATGATTGCACTACTTTCTTTTATCAATCGCGCATTAATTCCTATGCACTTCCGGTTCTTCAAATAAAACGTGACAGGTCTAATTTGTGTTCCACATACTACAGAGGGGGTAGTCTATTTTGCCGCATGATATCGATAATAGCGAGATCACGATGGTATTCAACTTGTCAACGTTTGATGGCGGATAATGAATTTATTGCTGTATATTCTTGCGCTTTCACGCTTGTGAATCGCCAAAGCTTTAGGCATATTTTAATATTATGGTAGTTTGTAAGCCTCAAAGTGAGAAGTCTTGCACGAAAATTAGGACTTTGAACTGAAATTGTGCTAAAATAATTTTATTTTTAATAATTTTTCAAAAATATAAATGAAAGATATTGTACAAGAAAAAGGTGCTTTTAGATTAAAGTAGTACTTTAATGGCACAAAATGTGACTTTAAAAATTAACATAATTATACATGCTATTCAGCAGGTGAACGGAAAGAAGTGTTTTAAAGTGAAAGTAGGTCTCGAAGGAAAGAAACTCGATTACTTTAATACACCAAAGTTGGTTTCAAAAAGTTATGCAGGAATACTAGTAATTCAAAGATGTCTATTAAAAACAACATGTGACTTCAGAAGAGAACAAATAATTCTGAAAGTGTACGCAAATAGTCAGTGCCTAAAAAGAAAATAATGTTCCGAGGAAAAAGCATGTAGATCGAGGTGAAAAGGACATTTACTTTCGAAATCTGATTTTTTCAACTTCATTTATACAAATCGCAATTTAATCTGAAAAAGTATTTAAAAAGAAAAGGTGTTTTAACGAAACTATGACGTAACTCAAAGGATATGAGCAAATACTTTGTAAAATGTGATTTTCATTTACTTTGAATTATTATGTGTCGAAATAGTCAACCAATGTTACCTTGGACTACTAGGTTAACCGGGCTATTTATAGTAGTGTTAGTGTGTGCCTCGTTTCGGATGCTCGGTATACAAGGACGTGCCATTATGGTGGAACCACCACATCGCTCTTCACTCTGGAGATTTAACTATAGTAACGCCCTTGTGAATCTGAAAGACGACAATCTAAACTGCGGCGGATATGACGTAAGTCGTTGTTTTTGGTACCTTTGTTATTGTTGTATTTTTTATGTTGTAGTCGTTGTCGTTGTTCAACGTCGTTATCGTATCTGTCATCGTCATCATCGTCCAGCGCAGTTGGTAGCGCATGGGACGGACTTTCAATCACGAGGTCCCGTAATCCGAGATTTCTCTGATGAAATTCGCTCTTTGGTATGTTGATGTCGCTCATTTACATGTTGAAATTCGCTCTTTGGTATGTTGATGTCGCTCATTTACATGTTGAAATTCGCTCTTTGATATGTTGATGTCGCTCATTTACATGATGAAATTCGCTCTTTGATATGTTGATGTCGCTCATTTACATGTTGAAATTCGCTCTTTGATATGCTGATGTCGCTCATTTACATGTAAATGAGTGACATCAACATATCAAAGAGCGAATTTCATCAGAGAAAGCTCGGATTAGAGGTCCCACATTTGATCCCCAGCCATGACAAACATCATTTCTGGCATTCGTCTTATAAGAATGGTTTGATAATATAAACGTATGTGGCCGAGCAGCCGGAGGCTCGGTGTGGATGTTGTAGTAGTACATGTACTGGTTAGAGAAGCAACATGAATTCCGTGGTTAGATCCGCTAGTCGCCGCGTTCAGACCATAGCAGTCGAAGGAGGCGTCAAACACCACTGAATTCTTCAAAAGCATTTTCTCTCAGAAAGGTAAAATACGCTGGCATACACATGGCACACAAGGATGTCCCATTATAGTCAGGACCCCAAATCTATGCAGTACAAGAGAAACGTAACTTTGTAACTCCGTTTTGGACAGCATAGCTCTCTCATGTCGTTACCTCCAAATGTAATGTAAACCACACAACTTCGGAACTTTACTCTTGGAAAATAGTTCCTCCCCTAAAAAAGACAAACAAAGATGCAAATAACAATTATAATAGCCTACAACCAGACGTGCCATTATTTAGAATGTATGGCTTGTATGGTCTATATATACAAAAATGTCAAGTAAATGAGTGTTAAATAGAACAAAAAAGATCAGTGCCATTCACAATACGGTCATGTAGGGCAAGCGATCAAGTCTACATGTTGCACGAATTTTAGACAATGCAAATGTTTCCAATCTAAGAATAGATACATATTTTATTTTACTCCTTCTAGTAAACAAGAGGGAGGGTCTAGCTGAGTGTATTTATTGTAGAGCTTGTTGCGTTTGGTAATATGTTTTGTCACGGATAAAAGGGACCGTAGAGTAAATATCCCTTTGAACATGAATTTTCATACATTTATGAACTGATTTGAATTAAAAGTTCACAAAAAGTTACTTATCATATGACCATGTGCATATTTTTGCGGTTAATTGATATTATGCTGCGTCACAAAAATTGGGCTTTAATGTATTTCTTTTTGTTAAATGTTAATACATTCCTTCATTTATGGATGAATTTGCATGAAATTTTCTATGAGAGTTCCTCTTTATGCAACCGTTTGTATGAAGTCATGGTTTGGTGATGTTTTTGTGCGCTTTCATGTTAAATGTCTTGTTTATACAACTCCTCCTACATTCAGTGATGGATTTGCATAAAGATTTCACAGAATGTTCCCAATTGTGTAACCATGCAATATTGTCACAGTTTGATGATTTTATGTTGTGTCAAATATACGATAAAGCAAAAGCTTTCGTTCTAATTCTTTTTGTATAGATCTATTGTTTGTATGCACGTATAGGCATTATGCAATTTATCATAAATGATATAAATATAATGTTTAGCCCAACCTATGTCTTTGTAAACATTCGCTTGCAAAATTCTATATGTGCTTAACTTTCACTTCATAAGATTTTTAGACTGGTGTCAGTCTTTTAAGAATAACATAATGTACATAGAAATGCCAAAATACCGGTGAAGTAGGTACATAGAAATTTATTCTGTTCGTCCTCGGTCATAATACACGTAAGCTATATTTCAGATCGAGGAAAGTTAAAATTGTGTGTTTGATTTCTGAATGTTTGTATTCCTTGATTTTTCGAGAGACATAAACACATTATACATGGCATGTTACAAGTCTAAAGAATTTTGTAAGCATTCAAGCCGCGATTGTCTTCATTCCCACTTTTATGATCGTTTTAAACAATCAAATTTAATGATTACTCGGGCAGGTTTATGGTTGCTGTTTTATCTTGATTGAAATTTAAAGTTTCCGGATGAAAATAAATTTCACGTTGCTTGATGAACGATTTGACAAGAGAATACCGGCGTTCATACCTCACTTGAAATGTTTATTGATTTGCATAGCTACATATAACAGGGGTGAAGGTTTTTCAAAATGCAATATTTCTTTAATTGTTGATCAAACCATATATTGTGGGTACTCAATGCAATCGTCTCGTGGAGACGATTCAAATGAGTACCCACAACATAGGGTTTTGATTTGAATTAAGAAATAAAATTTAGAATGTCTGCATACCATCTTATCTGTTGTTCTTGATTAGTGCAGATTTGGAAAGATATTATGTCTTTTTATGACGCGACAATGTAGCATTTTGTTCTGATATTTGTACGAAATCTGGATTCATAGTATGATATCTGATAAGACATCAGCTGCTGTTACTAGAATTTTAGTAAACAATAACTAACAACTCTTATTACTGTATTGACCAATATCTGGATTCCGAGTACGAAATCTTATAAAGAGGAAATCAGCTACTATGGCTAGAGTTTTAGTAAACAACGACTAACACCTCTTTTTACTCTTTTGACCAAAATCTGGATTCAGAGTATCATATCTGGAAGGAAATCAGCTGTTGTGGCTAGAATTTTGGTAAACAATAACCAACAACTCTTATTTCTGTTTGACAGAAATCTGAAATCCAGAGTATGATATCTGATAGGAAATTAGATACTGTGGCTAGAATTTTAGTAAACGATAACTAACAGCTCTATATACTGTTTTGACCAAAGTCTAAATTCAGAATATGATATCTGGAAGGAAATCAGCTACTTTGGTTAGAATTTTAGTAAACAATAACTAACAACTCATATTACTGTTTTGACCAACATCTGGATTCAGAGTAAGATATCTGATAGGAAATTAAAGTTCTACTGTGGTTAGAGTTTTAGTAAACAACAAGGAACAACTCTTATTACCATATTGGCTAAAATCTGGATAAATAGTATGATGTCTTAAAGGAAATGAGTTACTCTGACTAGAATGTTAGTAAACAATAACTAACAACTCTTATTACTGTTTTGATCAAAATCTAAATCCAGAGTATGATGTTCTGGAAGGAAATCAGCTGATGTGGCTAGATTTTTAGTAAACAATAACCAACAACTCATATTACTCTATTGATCAAAATCTGGATTCAGAATATGACATCTGATAGAAAATCAGATACTGTGGTTAGAATTTTAGTAAACAATAACTAACAACTCTTACTACTATATTGGCCAAAATCTGGATTCAGAGTATGATGTCTGAAAGGAAATGACTCAATGAGCTACTCTGGCATTTTGTTCTGATATTTGTATGAAATCTGGATTCATAGTATGATATCTGATAAGACATCAGCTACCGTTACTAGAATTTTAGTAAACAATAACTAACAACTCTTATTACTGTATTGACCAATATCTGGATTCCGAGTACGAAATCTTATAAAGAGGAAATCAGCTACTATGGCTAGAGTTTTAGTAAACAACAACTAACACCTCTTTTTACTCTTTTGACCAAAATCTGGATTCAGAGTATCATATCTGGAAGGAAATCAGCTGTTGTGGCTAGAATTTTGGTAAACAATAACCAACAACTCTTATTTCTGTTTGACAGAAATCTGAAATCCAGAGTATGATATCTGATAGGAAATTAGATACTGTGGCTAGAATTTTAGTAAACAATAACTAACAGCTCTATATACTGTTTTGACCAAAATCTAAATTCAGAATATGATGTCTGGAAGGAAATCAGCTACTTTGGTTAGAATTTTAGTAAACAATAACTAACAACTCATATTACTGTTTTGACCAACATCTGGATTCAGAGTAAGATATCTGATAGGAAATTAACTACTGTGGTTAGAGTTCTAGTAAACAACAAGTAACAACTCTTATTACTATATTGGCTAAAATCTGGATTCAGAGTATGATGTCTAAAAGGAAATGAGTTACTCTGACTAGAATGTTAGTAAACAATAACTAACAACTCTTATTACTGTTTTGATCAAAATCTAAATCCAGAGTATGATGTTCTGGAAGGAAATCAGCTGATGTGGCTAGATTTTAGTAAACAATAACCAACAACTCATATTACTCTATTGATCAAAATCTGGATTCAGAATATGACATCTGATAGAAAATCAGATACTGTGGTTTGAATTTTAGTAAACAATAACTAACAACTCTTATTACTATATTGGCCAAAATCTGGATTCAGAGTATGATGTCTGAAAGGAAATGAGCTACTCTGGCTAGAATTTTAGTAAACAATAACTAGCAACTCTTATTACTGTTTTGACCAACATCTGGATTCATAGTATGATATCTGATAGAAAATCAGCTACTGTGATTAGAGTTTTAGTAAACAATAACTAGCAACTCTTATTACTGTTTTGACCAACATCTGGATTCAGAGTAAGATATCTGATAGGAAATTAACTACTGTGGTTAGAGTTTTAGTAAACAACAAGTAACAACTCTTATTACTATATTGGCTAAAATCTGGATTCAGAGTATGATGTCTTAAAGGAAATGAGTTACTCTGACTAGAATGTTAGTAAACAATAACTAACAACTCTTATTACTGTTTCGATCAAAATCTAAATCCAGAGTATGATGTTCTGGAAGGAAATCAGCTGATGTGGCTAGATTTTTAGTAAACAATAACCAACAACTCATATTACTCTATTGATCAAAATCTGGATTCAGAATATGACATCTGATAGAAAATCAGATACTGTGGTTAGAATTTTAGTAAACAATAACTAACAACTCTTATTACTATATTGGCCAAAATCTGGATTCAGAGTATGATGTCTGAAAGGAAATGAGCTACTCTGGCTAGAATTTTAGTAAACAATAACTAGCAACTCTTATTACTGTTTTGACCAACATCTGGATTCATAGTATGATATCTGATAGAAAATCAGCTACTGTGATTAGAGTTTTAGTAAACAACAAGTAACAACTCTTATTAATTATTACTATTTTGACCAAAATCCGGATTCAGAGTATGATTTCTGATAGAAAATCAGCTACTGTGATTAGAATTTAAACAAAAGCTAACAACCCAGAATTATATTGCTACATATAATTATATCAAGCATAGATCTATGTGACTGTACAGTTTTAGGTAAAGTTTGTAACTTTGACTGAAGCAAATATAGAAAATAATCCCTCTAATCAGGCATGCGGCAAAGTAGCGCATTTTGTCCACTCGATTTCCTAGGAATTTCGAAGAAAGATTGGAATCGAACTTTAAATGTAGACTTAGTTTTCAGTAGAGGTGTCTTTAATTGGTGATTTCTTTTATTTTTCGTGGCTTTAGGAATTGTTACGTTTGTGACATGGACTGACAAACATCTGTTTTGGATGGGGTATTGCCACATTTACAGTGTTAATTCTAACCATGAATGTCACGAGAGGAGAAATCTCATTTAACTGAAAGTGAATTAATCGCTATGACGTCATTTGTATTTAGTATGGAGTATTCGGAACGCAAGGGTCTATAAACCACGGAGCATTCGGGACAACTGGGTCAAGTTTCTCTACATTGTTTCTACATAATTTAGCCGAGGAGTTCCGCAAAAAGTATAGAGTAATGGCGCCTCCCATTGAGGTGCTTAAGAATCTCGTTCTATAGAACGCTATATCTTAAAACGTCTCAAGAAGCATCAATATATCCTATTACGAAATCTCGCTCTGAAGAATGCGCCCCTGGTTTGGCATGGTACACGACAAACATAAGTATAGGACTGTACACGTGATCCATACTTGACTATTAGTAATTTTATTTTGCTTAACCCTTTCCCAAACAAGACCTGGTTTTGACGCCCCTGATAGAAATGCCTTAGGAAAACAATAAAACAAAAGAAAAAACTGCTGATAATCACCAGTTTTTCCTTTTGTCTCATTTTTTTCTGTGCTATATTATACACAAATTCTATTTTGATTTACATCAAATTTTTTCTCTCCAGCAGTTTTCAAATAGGACCAACCTAATATTTTGTCGTTTGGAAAAGAGTTAAGGGGAAGGAGTAGCACTGCATGAACAATCATCTTAAACATCTCCCAAAGGACAAAATTTTGGACTGTTCGAATGTCATGGTTGCTGCAGACGACATGATATATTATTATAGAGATCGAATTTGCGTTAAAATAGCACAGAAAATACTGAGAAATACAAGTTTCAATGTAATCCCAAACCTTTCCCATTAGTAACGCCAAAAGCAGGTCTTGTTTTTTGGAATGGTTTGCCCTCTCCAAACCAACAATTTATACCAGAAATATACAAGGAATACGAAACGAAAAGGCAAAGCGAGAAAAATGTTAAGATGTTGTTTAGATTTGTTTTATATCCATTGCAATAAAATGCAACTAAGTATTTATCCCATATAAGCAGTGATTAAGTTAATAGATGTCGAAGTAATTATTGTTAACATTCCGTGTAACACTCAAAATGGCAGTACCCTCGCCGACATTTGATCTTAGCTTGTAATATATCATTTATTATAAAGATCATCACCTCAACGAACGTTTACAAACGTTTTGAAATGTTTACAAATGGTGTTTAATGTACCGAACGTAACATTATTGTAACATTACGCCGAACAGGCTTCCATTCATGGGCTTTCAAATGCATGTCGTGCCTATTTTTGGTTTTGAGTAAATTCGATATTAGGCAGATCCCAATGGAACTCATTTTATTCCGCTTTCGAAACAAAGCGAAATAGCATAATTATTTATTATTTTTTTGAAGTAGATCGGTCAAAGTTTCAAAATATCAGTTTTGGCTAAAGGATCTTTATCAACACACACAAAAAAATCATATTTAGCTGCTTTAGAATACCCTTTTCTGCTGAATTGTGTGTTTGTGTGTGTGTGGGGGGGGAGGGGGGGAGGGGAGGGGGAGAGGAGGGGCACGGTTCAAATATCATTTCGTCGCTTTTCAACGAAAACCTCGTAACGGAAGCGTGTTTTAACTGCAGTTAACTGAGGTTTTCGTTGAAAAAACATTGATAATATGTTATATGTAATGTATTAAAGTCCATAAAATTAGAAAAAGAAACTCGCGATTGTATTATGTAAAAGAAAATATGAATAAGATGTCGTAAAGGATCCAATTGACATTTGATAATGTAATAATAATGTTAATATAAGGACATCTAAAGTAGTCTATTTGTAGACAATAGCACGTTTATTGTGATTTATTGTCGTGTTTTTCAACCCATTACCAGACGGCAAAATTTTTGACTGGGCCAAAATTAAAGATGTTGTAGATGACAATATCAAGTGCATTGGATTATATATTTTTTGGTGTTTTTGAGTAGAAAACATTCAGGGAAATGAAGAAATTGCTTGTCAAAAGCAATTTCTTCATTGTCCATGATGTTTTCCACAACATTTCATTGTGGGGAGTCATAAGGAGTCACTGTGTCGTAATGGGTTAACCCTTTACCAAACAACAACAACAACACAAACAGCAATTGAAAATATCCAAAATAATTTTTGCAATAGATCGCAAAAAGGGTGTTGATAAAGACAGGGTTTGTAATTCAGAACAAACGATATACATGTATATGTATGACAAGAAAATGTTGACTAAGGCATGACTATCAGCGTTGTCTTCTTTTCCATTTATAAATATTTTCCACGTGCTTTTTCTCTATTGGACGTGTCAAAAGCGTCAAATGTTATAATTATGTAGATGTTAACATGTTTTAACAATTTGCAACCTATAAACTAACATATCGCAATATGTTATTTTTAATGATCAATTTATGCATTTCTTTAACCCTTTCCCAAGCGACAAAATTTTGAAATAGTCAAAATTAAAGGGACATGCAAAATACAAAGGGTGTTATTTTGAGTAGGATTTTTGTATATGAAAATGAAAATATTGAAAGAAAATGAGAAAATGCTGAGGTTAGTCTTTTCTTTCGATGTTGTCGACAACCATTCTAAACGGGGTTGTCAAACTAACGATTACTTGGGAAAGTGTTTGATAGATTTTGAGGTGCTTTTAGCTTTTCTCAAAATTAATGATAACATTTAAGACAATAATCCGAGTCTTCTCTGATGTAAATACGCTCTTTGATATTTTGATTTTTCGCTATTTATAGCGAAAAATCAAAATATCAAAGAGCGTATTTACATCAGAGAAGACTCGGATTATTAAGACAAGTCCTAAAACTTGAAAGATCATGATGAATTAACACGTTCCAAATAGCCTGACACTTTAAATACCTTTGAATAGGATCTATTTAGAGAAAAGACAAAAAAATAAAAAATAAAAAAAACAACAATAACCACTGTCATTTTCCATTACTGTTAGGCCTACTACAGTTGTCGCCATATCGTATGGCACGTGTTTATGTTTTGTTTAACGTTCAATTACATTTGAACAAAATATAAACATTGTGCCATACGATGTGGCGACAACTGTACAGTTCTCTCGGTCAAAAAAGGCACATAAATACAATAATACCGGCCGAAATTGACAGTGACGTGGGCTAATGTTTACTACTTGACAACCAATCAACTCTGTTCGTATTTGTAACGGTGCAAATCAGACGAATTGATTGGTTTTGCATCAGTAAACATCAGCCTACGTCACTGTTATTTTCGGCTGGGACTATTGTAGTTTGGTGAATGATTGACATCTTAAAACAACACGTAACCTTTTAAATTAACAAATCATAAATTATGTTTGATGATCAAGTAATGTATTTCTTTAAATAACTTTATGATGCAGACTGGTTAAAAGCCAATGTTAACTTACAAAAACGTCTAGCAGGCACCAGTTACGGGAGATATTCAGTGATCACGAGAAAATCAAAACACTGATACTGTAATCAATTACATATCTTGTGAAATATGATTTTCCATGGCAACCCACGAGCAAAAACATGATTCTGCACTGAAATATAATGTTCTCGTGGCATTGCTTACGGTTTTGATCACTTTCAGAATTCAGTCAAGAGTTTATTTGATTTGTCAGAAGTAAAATGCCATTGAAGATTAACCTACCGATGTTTGTCAGATGTTACTGTAAGTTAACTCCGGATTTGAATCAGATTGCTTCATTATGATCACTGGTGGTGAACTAAAACAAATTTCGCTACAACAAGGTATAGATATTTTGCCTCTAAATGTGAGTTTATAGATTTTTTTGTAATGACATTGAACTTGTTCTAAAAACAGACCCTGGTTTACCGTTTTGTATTGGCAAACTGTCGGTGTTGTTATAAAATCTCGTAACTACGTCTTCGATAAAGCCGTAGTTACGATATAATTTAACAACACCGACGGAATACATTGATCGCGAAAAAACATCCCTCGCTTTGGCCGAGTTCACCACCAGTGATGATAACCCCACTGGACTAATTTGGTCTAAATTATGGAGCGTGGAAAACCCTAGTTTGAGGACTAACATGTCACACATTATTTTTCTGGCAAATTTAAATGAAACGCGAACAAAGTGGAACACCGTTTATTATACGTTGTGTAAGGGTCGTCCAAACAGTTCGTGGACGAGATGGGATTTTTTCATTGTGCGTTTCCGGATAAAACAATTATAAAAGTATTTCACAGAACCTTACTGACGTGAACAAGATAATTTTTCGCTACATTATATTGTCTATAGATGGGAAAATAGGGAAATGCATAGTGTCGCTTTTCAACAAAAATAACTTAAGACAAGCTGCAGTTACGAGGTTTTTGTAAAAAAAACGACGATATGAATGAATTGTCCGATAAGCCGTGGTCCAACTGGCTGAATATCAATAACCGATTTTTTTTTCAATTTACAATTCTGTATTCAATTTATTATATGGTATGTGAAATCCTGTGTTTGTTTGACAAGTACCTCAGGGCTATCTAGGTACAGATAAGCGAGAGTGAAAGTATTCTAACTTTTATATTTCAATTATAACTCATATGTTGTGGGAACCCATTGGATCGTCTCGACTAGAGCATTCCAAAAAGTACACACAGCACGGAGTTAGATGAACAATAAATGAAACACATGTATTGCATTTTGACAAAAATGCCTTCGCCCCCTCCTATCTTTAGATATTGTACCCTGATAGTAAAAACGCATTAATTAGCAAGTGTTGTAACTTTCTAGTCATCCCTCGTATAATAAACAACGAGACACAGTTTGTTTATCCAAAAAAAGGTTGACACCACATTTCATGCCATAAATTCTGTAAATATGCATACCGTGCAAGCCTTACTTAATGAATGGGGGCGTCGGAAGGTTTATGAGATTACG
The DNA here is from genome assembly GCA_963680895.1 of Fragum sueziense. Classification (NCBI taxonomy): domain Eukaryota; kingdom Metazoa; phylum Mollusca; class Bivalvia; order Cardiida; family Cardiidae; genus Fragum; species Fragum sueziense. The sequence goes on from OY804610.1 coordinate 12,743,753, forward strand.
ACCGTGTTTACTTTATCAAGGTTTTTCGCAATATGTGCGGCATTAAATGAGAAAGCAATGACCAGAGCTACACATAAGAGGGGTAGATGGCTTTTTAAAACGAAATATTTCCATAAGTCTTCATGAAACCATATGTTATGAGCACCTATTAGAATTGCCAAAATTGCTTATTATTCAATAAGCGGTAGAGTACCACAACTTTATTTATTAGTTTACCTCTGGTCCACATGCACATTAATTTTATATACAACACCTAACTGACGCCAATGTTTCAAATAGGTTATTTTCGCTCTATGCAACAACCTCGGAAGAAGCCGGATGTCACGAGGCAACAAAATACCGTTGACTCTTTTTGGAGCTAGTTTCTCCGTTTACCACCCGTGTAATGGGAGTCTGCCACATTCGCCCATAGCCATTGCATCGCATTTGAAAGCTCTTACCGTATTACATATAACAGAATAAGTGTAATAAGGAAAGGATATTCTGTAAAAATAACAAAGTATCGATGTAAAAGGCGGAAACCCTGGTTCTCAGTCTTTTCTTGTTTTGTTTTTATGTTTTCAGAATGATTCTCTATCAAGGACGTCCAAAACGTGTCTTGGTATTGGAATGGTCATCTGTGGCATAAAATTATCTCTATATGAAGAATCGATTTGAGAATACTAGGGTGTTCGAAACCATTTTTTGAATAATCTGAATCCCCCATAGAGCTGTGTGTGTTATGTCTTTCATCGTTAAAGTGACATTTCACATTTATTTCTTTTTTTAAGCATGTCTTGATGCAAAGATGGTTTATTCTAATGCGTAGAAATGCTATCAGTTTTTTTAAGTTTTTGTTTATCAGCAATAAATACGCCTTCAAAGTTGAGGCAGAAATGACAAATTCTATATAAATCTGAACTGTTGTCCACAACAATTTGTTTAATTATAGCACAAAAATATATATTTCTGGGAAATGGTTCAATATTTTGGCTTGAAATTTTCAGAATTTTCGCAAGAAAACATGCTCTTTCAGATAGAATAAAAGTAAAATTTATGTAAAAATAATTCTGAAATGTCACTTTAAGGAGACCCAGTAAGTCGAAAATGTAAAAGGTAAAATATAATACACATGAAATGAAAGTTTTGTACAGATAAGCTGATTTTCGATAGAAAGTGCAAAACATTGTACCTGGCGTATGCTTCCTTTCTTTTTGGTCGGAGATAATTATGGGGCCGTGGCCTTGGCGCAGTTGGTATCGCATCTGCCTCGCATTCGAGAGGTCCTTAGTTCGATACCCGGCCGCGGCAAATACCCTTTCTGACAAACTGTCACCTATTAATGGTTTGATATCGTGAACCTATGTGGGGGAGTCCAGTAAGGGTTTTGTGGTAGTACTGGTATGAGAAACAACAGGAATCCATGATTAGGTGCTCCAGCTGCGCGATATGACCACAGTAGTTGAAAACGGTGTAAAACCCACATAAACCATACCGAGATAATTATGAGAATTACTAAACGGAATAATATGCTCGTTTAGTTACAGGGGGCGGAGGTGGTGCAGTGGTAACGCGCTGGACTTGAAACACAGGGGGCGCTGGTTCGACCATCCGCCTCTCCAGTCATTCGGTTGAGACTTTAAACCGAGGTCCCGTCTCCATATGACCTTAGCTGTTGAGTGGGACGTGAAAATCCATTCAATCCAATCCAATCGTATAGTCCCAAGGTTTTTCTAATTCCTAAACTATCTAAAATGGCTCCAATGAAGTTGTTGATTTATAACGGAGAACGAACGTAAATGAACTCACAAACTATGAGTAATATCAGAAAATACTTCAAATCCAATTTTGAGACGACAAGGTCAAAACTATATCGTTTTTTACCGGTCCTTTTGACATTTGCACTTCCGTCTGTCTGACAACCAAAAGGGAAAGATATGTAATGTTTGACGTAGGTTTCCGCTTTCGTTTTAAGAGGGTGTCCAATTAACCGTCTTTTACGATTAAAGTGACGTTTTAGGAGATTAAGAGTTATCATATAAAGCATGTGTAAGTTCTCAGATTTTCACATTAATATGTTATATTTTTAATGGTGATGACATCATACTTTTATAGCAATGGTCATAATTTTAATGATATCAAGTAAATCTATGAATAAACGAAGTGATTAAAATCTATGAATAAACGGATTGTATTGGATTGTATGGAGTTTTACGTCCCACTCAACAGCTAAGGTCATATGGAGACGGGACCTCGGTTTAAAGTCTCATCAAAGACTGGTGAAGCGGGGGAAGACCAAGGGCACAGCTGGCCGTGGACCTGTATCTGCATCGAAAGGAAGTAACTTGATAACTGATGTTTTTATTGAGAAACTTTCAGCTGGACTAATAGTTTTGCTTTTCCACTACATGTATATATCTAGTTCACCACGGAGATGTCTTGGATTAGAACAATGTGGCGGAATATAGAACAAAGAATGGCCTTCTTTATTTCATAGTGCGCTAGTGAGACCTCTTTTACTACTTTGGAAAGTCCCTTTATGACTGAAACATTGTTGAACAGTGCGACTAAACCAGTACTCAAAAAGCAATTTGATTTAATGTGGTTAATCGTCTTGAAATACACTTTCCAGTCATATTTTGGCGGCTGGTGCTCATTACTATGTGGTTCTGGTATTTACTGCACCAGTGCAAACAAACCAGCAAATCCTAGTCACCAACTGTTCTTACTACTTTGATTATTCATAAACAATCAATCCATTGGTGAGAGTCACAAATGACTTTGGTTAGTTGTCAGAAAGTGGTTGAAACCTCCGGTCCCTTTGTTTATAGACACATACGTTACCAACTGTACATGTACCATGGTGCTTGGCGCGTAAGCAGATATTTTTAATGTGGTTTAACGCCGTTTTCAAATGCTATGGTTATATCACGGCGGCTGGAGCACGTTGCCGTGGTTTCCTGGTATATCTCTCACCAGTACTACCACAATATCCAAACAGAGCCTCCAGCCGCTCTCTCACATAAATGATTAACACCCATTAGTGAGAGACACATGACTTTTGTCAAATGTCAAAATGGGGGCTGGCCGAATCGTGGTTTGAATTCACGACCCATAGATTGACAGACTTCGACGTTACTGACTGAGCTATCGGGGCTCGGCACGTCGTAAACAAACAAAACAAACAAAGCAACTTGCGATTGTAAATGATCTCACTTGTACACGACGTTTGGTGTAACCAACTTCAGGTTTCAAATGTGTATACAGGCGGAAAACCGTAAATTAAAATGTGCCCTAAAACAGGGTGATTAACTGTTGACGTTATGGGTAGTTAATTATCGGTACTTAGTCCTTGTCTATGTGGCGAAAATATAGACTATTCCCAATTTAGTCTTGTTTGTTTTCATTTGTATATTCGTCGCTTTCAACAATATTTTTGTCATATCAAGACGATTGTTTGGTTTCCAGTCCTGGAGGCTCAATCTTTCAATCAGGTTGACAAACAGCTATTGACTACTACCATTTATTGGGTGTATTCTCCTTTTTTCAAGTATGGAACGGTGGGTGAAGGACGAGAGAGCTAAGATGATGATGACGATGATGAGTTTCTTGCTGCTGAGAAAGGCTGATAAGAAATCTAAAAGGCTACGTTGACATATATGTAGATCTTGTTTTTATTGATTGGCAAACTAAATGAACTAAACTAAATTGCCACCGCCAATGGTTTGATAATCGTTATGTGGCTGGAGCTGGAGGCTTGGTTAGGGTATTGTGGTAGTACTGGTATGAGAAACGACGGGAATCCATGGTTAGGTCTCCAGCCGCCGCGTTATGGCCATAGCGGTTGCAAATGGCGTTGAACCCCAATAAAACAAATTGACTGCCCTATAAACTTGTTGGGGAAGGGGCTAAGTATTAAATTAAAGAGTCCGGAATTTTCTCTGCATTTTCAACCACTTTGTTGTGTTCATTCATTCTGTGGTAGTTTTGGAAAAGGTTAAACCAGTATATTTAAACCTGCCCCGAAATAGGTGATTAACTAGTTACTGTGCAAGTATTTCATCAAGACGAATTAACACTTAACCAAAAGACAAACTGTTAGATATTTCTGGGTCAAAGAACTAAAGCTAAGAAAATAAGAAATATGCTCTTTCAGATAAAAATAAAGGTAACATGACGTATGAGAAAATATCTGTTGAATTAGAATGTCTCTTTAAGCATTTCTGAACCTATATAACCATCACAAACTCGAGTTATTTTCTGAAATAAGAGCTTTGGAGGGTGCTGATAGAAAATGAGGTTATATTAGAAATATGCAATTTGACTTTCTCTCAATTGCTTTTCATGTTTAACATACACAACAATTCAATCAGTAAGTTACACTCATTAGATCGTCTAAAACAACCATTCTATATGTTTCAATTTGGACTCGACTTAATTTTTTTTGTCTTTTTTTTAAACGTTTAATTTTGAGCAAAAAGTCATTGCATTTGCTTACTCTTTTGATTATATGTCGGGAAATACATTCAGTGATTTCCCTACCTATAGTCATAGAAAACTAGCAACAACTGGAAAACCCACATAGTCTATTTTTAGAAATGGCCACCCCATAGTCGCCATATTCGCAGAGTCCTCCGAAAATAGTTCCTCTTTTACAGTTGAAAAGATGTTTAAATAAGACAACGTAAATATCTTTACACTTGGTTCTCATCTTGACAATAGAGCGGAATTCTCATTAGTATGAAAACAAACATTGGGTTTATCGGATACAACTTCGTTGTATCCATTCGAATATTCTCGGATCTTATCGTTACTAAAGATCGGCTCGAACGTATTACAGTTGCCGGCATGGGCGGATCCCGCCCATATCACTCCGCAAGCATAACAACGGAAGCAGACCGAACAACTTTTTGAATCTACGCCAAAAAATGTTTGAAACAAACAGCGTTCAAAAGTCGATTGTATCCTCATTAATGTGATGAAATTTTATCAGATAAAAAATTGATGTGATTTACCGATTATTGACAGTATATTTCACTTGAATTTTAACGTTAGCAAAAGGATTGATTTGTTTTGATGACGTCATTTACGCGCGTCTACTTTCACGTTCAATATGGCGGTCACTGTATTACGCTCGAGATCATGTTGCAAACACGCAACGGCAAAAGGTTGCAAACAGTCTCGAGGGTCGCGATTGCGTTGTATCAGGGCGATATCCAGTCTACATTCGCGCGTGCGCTAAAGGTGGGTTCACATTGACGAATTTTCCTTACGAATCCTTACGAATTGGACATTCGTAGGCCATTCGGGAACATTCTTAAACAATACGTGAGCATCCGTAAATAACTCGTAAGAATGAAATTCCTTTTTTCTCAATGTCAGCTACTGAATGATGATGTAGAGATTATATCTTTTTGTTTACAACAAAAAAATTGAATGACATTGTAAAAAATCGTGCATTCTCATAGATTTCGTTTTCAGTGGTCCATTCGGATAGGCATACGTAAGTATTCGTAAACAATACTTAAACATTCGTAAATAACTCGCAATATATCGGCGACTATCGCAATGATTCGTGTTCATACGGGGAAGTTTTTTGGCATTTCCAAAGTTTTCTCACGAATGTCCACGGATTGAATGTCCCGTTATTCATTCGTAAATGACTCTTAGTTTATCGCAAATCACTCGCAAATCATCCGTGTGTGATTCACGAATATATACGATAACTTTACGAATATAAACGAGCCGGGATTTTTAAAAAAGCGCACTTATGGTATGAGATTCCGAGAATGGTACTAAAACAGACCAGGCTCCGCAAAAGGCCTGATTAGGGTTATTTTTGATAGAGAAGCTGAAAAAGGGCAGTGTGAGTCCTGGTCAGACCTTGTGTATACGCAGAGTCTTATGATGATAGACATCCTAGATTATAACAGATATGAACGTCATCGTTTGTTATATGTTTTATTTATGTGTGAATAGTTCGTATATCATTTTGTACATGATGTGAACAATAAAGAATATTTGATTTGATTCGATTGAGTATGTCAAAATTGTTGACAAATAAAATTAACGATAGAGGAAATACTATTTAATGTTTTGCTAAACGTCAAATGATTTCTAATTGAATTTGCAAAAAAAAAAAAAAAAAAAAAAAAAAAACCGAGGACTAAGAGCCCATTTTTTTCAATGCGTTTATATGCACTTGTGTCATTTTTTTTTTATCCCAGCTCAAAATTGATGATAAGTCCTTCAAACGTTGTTCGATGTTCAAGACAATTTGACTTATTATCGACGTATATTAGATAGAAAAAGTAAAAAAGTAAACGCGCATCGGAGAACAACTTTCAATAAATCAAGCATAAATATATTTCTGGGGTTATAAATGACCCCACACTATGTATGAGAGTTAATACAGTACAAACACTTAGGATTTCTTTCCCAAACGGCAAAATTTTTATTGTTTCAATTTAAATGGAGTTAAAGACAACACAATTAATTGATGTAAGAAGTGAAAACTTTGTATGGTATTGAATACAAAATTCTGATTGAACAGAAAGAATTGCATTGCTGATTTTTCAGCAATTTATTCTTTTCTCACAATATTTTCCAAAACCATGGGACGTCAAAACTAGATTTTGTTTGAGAAAGGGTTAATTGTTTCGAAGAAATTGTTGGTACAACTTAAGCTTATTTCGTTCGTAACACATGTTGTCCTGTCGAATGTCAGATTTTCAATAACGAGGTTGTCTTTCTTACAACAACAACGACAAAATAATAACAAAGGACTCGTAAACATTCATAACTAAGTCGGTAATACTCCTAATGATTCGTAAATAATCCGTAATCAGCCCGTAAACTAGTCCTAGAAATACGTAAACCGTCCGTTAAACTCGCTCAAATCGTAACAATACGTGTGCCTTTCGGCAATGTGATTACGAATGTCCAATTCGTTAAGGAATCGTAAGAAAATTCGTCAATGTGAACCAACCTTAAGGAATTCTGTACGTATTTAGGAACGGTATAAAACGTTGCATAAAATGGCTATAATTCAGTCAGCATTTTTGATGCATTGTTACATCGACCATATAATCCTAAATAAATAATATACGAGTCTTGTCTAGAATATCAAAAAAAAAAAAAAACCCTGTTATTTACCCTTTCCCAAAATGCTAAAAAGTGCCCCGTTTTTAACGGCCCTATCGACTATAAAAATATCCAACATTTTTTTCTCCATTTCTCCTTAGGTTTCTATGCTATAACATAGAGAATTTCTGCAAAAGTTGGCAATAATTTTGACGTTTGCAACTGCTTTCAAATTGGAGCGGTCTAAAATTGTATCGTTTGGAAAAAAAGTTAATACAAAGGCCCCTTAAATATTTTAAAGTTTATAATGGCAAGTGATGAACATGACACAGTGACATAAACATCTGTTTATATTTGACACAATTATTAAATCCACTCTGATTCATCATAGCTCACATTCTTTTCTAAAAGCAAAGAATTTTGTGCTAAAAATATAATTCTATGTATTGATTAACCGTCTGTGTTGTAATAAAATCTCGTGACTACGGCTTGATTCAAGCCGTAGTTACTAGATTTTGTAACAAACATACAAAATACTAATGTTTGTCCGAAATGACGTCACTGTTCACTCGTTAAAATTGTTCTCTGTTTAGTATTATATTGCAGCATTTGATCACAGCATTCGCGATGTTTTTTTAATTAGTTTCGATCATGTTTTCCTTAATAATTTAGCTCAAAATATACAAACGGCCATTGTTTTCTCTTAAACTTCTGTCAAATTTACATTAATTACTTGTTAACAACCTAATTGTAATTCTAAGATAGTAAAATCTGCAAGTCATTTCATCAAGGTTTTTTCTAAAACCTCGTAACTACAGTTTCAATCAAGATGTAGATAAGAGGTTTTAGAATAATACCGACGATATGCGAATAATTTTGAAGGGGAAAAGGACTCTTGTGGTGCTTGATACTAATATGGACCTAAATCTGCCCGCGAATGCATGCAAGCAATCGTAAAAGGGTCAACGCTGTTGTCTCAAACAATTGACACTTGTTATTTCGACATCGGATAAGTCGAGCTTCTCCTTCATTCGAAGCGAAAATGTGATCCTTCACCAAGCTATGGATATCAAATTTCGTTCAACAAGGTTATTTTGAAGTAAATAAAGTAAATATACACAATTGGAATATAGCAGGAAAAGGCAATTTCGAGCAATTTGTTTCATATTGCCACCACATTTCAATTTACAACGTACACGATGACCAACAAAAGTAATGAAAACATTTTAATCGAAATTGAGCGTTATTTGGAAAAGTTAAAGAGACATTCGATAGATATTTTCTCAAGAATTTTTCTATTAGTTTTATGCGAAAGATCATATTTTCTTTTGATAATTCAGAAAATCTCAAGTATTGCACTGCTTATATAGGGTATATGTGGTAAACTACAGTTCATATGTAAATGGAATTGTCATTTTTGTCTCAACTTTAAAAGCAAATTCTTTACTTAATAGAAACAATTTCAAAAGGCTGATATTATTTAAACGCATAAGACTAACAAATCTTTTGACCAAGACATTGTTTAAAAAATGAAATTGGAATGTAATACTCTGAATCCAGATTTTGGTGCAAACGGGCTTGGGAGCTATTAATCAGTGTTGCCTATAGAACTAACTTATTTTGTTGATTTACTACCAGATATCATAAGCTGAATCCAGATTTTGATGCAAACGGGCCTTCGGAATGTTAATCAGTGTCATCTATAGAACTAGCTTATTGTATTCATTTACTACAAGATATCATACTCTGAATCCAGATTTTGGTGTAAACGGGTCTTGGAGCTGTTAATCAGTGTCGCCGACAGAAAACGCTTATTTTGTTGATCTACAACGAGATAATTTATCATACTCTGAATCCAGATTTTAGTTCAAACGGGCCTGGGAACTCTTAATGAGTGTTGTCTATAGAACTAGCTTATTTTGTTGATTTACAACGATATATCATACTCTGAATCGAGATTTTGGTGCTAACGGGCCTTGGAGATATTAATCAGTGTCGCCTTTAAAACTACCTTAACCCATTAATGACCACTTTTTTTATTTTGAAGTTTTATCAAAAAAAGATACATTTGTGGAAACTATGATGAAAAATGACAAAATAATTAGATTTCCGACTGAAATAATGTTGAAAAATGCATTTTTTGTTGTGTCCCATATTTAGGACACGGGTCACTAGAGATATCACTTTTGAAAAATAATCCAACTTTCCGTCAAAATGATTGTCACAAAATATGGGGCTTATATTTCCTTTTTGTGAGATTATTAATCCAAAAACATATTCAGCAATGTTTGTTTATAAGTTTTTAGTGCATTCCTACTTTAACTGGCGATGAAAATCCACAGAAAATAATCGTGCAGTAGAACATTGTATGAGTAGACATCTGTCTGATCCTTGAGAATATCTTGTCTAATCCAGAGAGGTGGGTGCATTTTCTCGTCTTACTGTTTGATTGGCAGCAGTTCTCGGATGCACATTTGGTTGGGCAGGTATCTGAACATCATAGTCAATGGTGATGCAAGATGAATGCAAAACAGATTCTGATATGTCGCTTTCTACATCCGTTGAAATACCACAATCTTCTTCGCCTTTAGATCTAGTATTGAAGTCTAGTCTGGTCTAGACTTGCCTATTTTGTTGATTTACTACCAGATATCATACTCTGAATCCAGATTTTGGCTCCGAATATCTCGAGGTTAAATGAGATTCTCTATGACTTCGACATACCTACTACTTAGATTATGATCCATGTCAGAACGCAGTTTTGTATTTATAAACTGATCGGATCAAATGTTTCCATGGAAGACCATGAATGTCCTATTTCCATATTCCGGCTAAATTAATTTCATATGCAGAAAATCTTAACAATTCGTAGGCAGTTCCATATTTAGACGTGCAAAAAGGTACAGATGCATGCCATTGAAATTGCGTCACTGAAAAATATGAACTATTTAACGAACACGTTCTAATCTGTACAAAATGTAAACAGCATCGAAAATATATCCAAAAATGGTCGATTTTCTTCCAATCGTAATTTCAGCTTTAAATAAACGTGGTGAAAAGTGAAGGCATACCCTACAAATTAGTATCTACAGTCGACACTCGTTATGTCGACATCGGATAAGTCGATTTACCGCTTAAGTCGAAGTGAATGTTTGGTCCCGTCCTCTTTGAACAATGTATTTTAAAAAGTTTAAACAAAAGTACATGTATTATGAAATAAATATGCCATTGAAATTTAGTAGGAAAAGGATAGAAATTGCTCGTCTCGAGCAATTTCTTTCCTTTTTCTACTATATTTCAATTATGAATGCTTTTGATGAACAAAAGAATGGTCAAATGTCATTTAATTCGAAACAAAATGAAATCGGATGAGTCGAACTCCGGATATGTCGAAGTATTTTGATGGCCCTCTGACTTCGACACAACGAGTGTTGAATGTATTTAGATGTAAAGAGAACATTTGGGAAGACTCCATTTAGGCCTCTTATAAGTCAATATCTTTTCGACCTCACACTTTTTATATCTAGTATGTACATGTATTAATAGACATCACATTCCCTTGGAATCAATACATACTTTACAATAATGAAATGGGAATGTAATTTCTCTTCCAATAAGTGTATTAAGATGACAGAAATGGTCTTCTTGGTTTGGCAGTACGCACCTTTTGTCATAAATAATTCGGTGGGCAGTGTATATCACAAACTGGGTCAGACATCCCGCTTTAGGTCGGTCATTGTGTTCATTTAGGTACATTTTTTAACAGTTTTTATTTATACTGTGACACAATGCCCCTATTAGGCCGTAGTTTATATGTCTGGTAAATTGTTAAGTTACTTACGTAACGTCACCGTAAGCTACGTAACGTCTATAGCGCCGTAATGTCATCTTTAGCTCGACATTTTCAGTGTTACGGTATCAAAAGGTCGAAAGGGGCCTGATAAGTCCGTGTACATAGGCCTACTTGGTAGTAAGTATTGGTCTATTGGTTCAACACTTATTTTAGGTAAACTATTTCCAAGCAGTGACGCATTTTGACGGTTCACAAGAAAATGACTTTGGTAAACGTTGTGGAAAATGAAGAAATTGCTTGTGACAAACAATTTTCTTCATTTGACACGACGTTATCGGCACAAAAATAGTAAAATTCCACACACTTGATATGGTCGTCTGCAACACCTTTGAATTTGGACGAGTCTAAAGGTTCGCCTTATGGCAGTGGGGTAAAAAGAGACATAGATCCAGTTCGATGTATTTTTAGCGAGCCGGGACTTTATGTCCGGGGATCTAATGTCAAAGCCTTAGTGTCGGCGTCGGCGTCGCGTCTTCACTTGACAAACTTTAGCCTGATATATATTTCAGGCACTATTACAGATGCAGCCTTGATATTTCACACATAGATACTTCTTAACAAGATTTTCCATTTGGAACCATGGCCTTTGACCTAGTGACATTGGCCTTGGAGATTGACCTACTTTTAAAAAAAAACTTTAACCTGGCATATATCTCATGCACTACTATAGAAAGAGCCTTTTAAAATATTTCAGATATGGATACCTCATGCCATGACCTTGACCTTGAGACCATGACAATGACCTTTGACCGCAGAATCATTTTTAGCGACAAGCTCCTCTATAGGCTAGCTACATTGTCCACGGACAACTCGTGTTATTGACATGGCTTAACATGGCGTATGTTGCCTAAACATGTAACAGTTATATCTTTTTATAAAGAAAAATGAATTGTTCCGATTTGAAAGCTGCTTCAGACGACATCCAATGTTGATATAGACATGAAGTTAGTGTACAATGTTGCGCAGGAAAATTTAGTAGAAGATTATGTTCCATACTCAAAACCGCCACTTGGAGACAGGAAGTATGAAATGGCCAGGCTACCAATATAAATAGGATTTGTGTACAATATTTCACATAATTGTTAAGGCAAAATGCTTATTATTAGCATTTTTTCCTTTAAGTTTTCCTCAATTTTTTCAAACTTTTAACCATTACAGACGTCAAAATTATTTCTTGTTTTGGAAAGACTTGATTTACATGTCTTAAGTTGTGTATATATTAATGATAAATTGATTATGAATTGCAACAAAAATGCTGCTGATTTAGTGTTATAGAAGACAGATTATTTTACACGTAAACTAGGTCAGCGTGACTCAATCTATATATTAAACAATGACCCTTTTTCACAAGATGCAATGTCGCACGTATCCAAGTATTAGATAGAGGCTGAATAGTAGATTCTACGCGATATAAACGTTCAAAAGGCTGCACGTTCATGTCGCGTAGAAACTACTATACAGACTCTATCTGACTTAGTGTTCGTCAACCAATGAAAACATACGCTTCTACTGTCATTCTTCAAACCACGCCTCCGACCGGAGCTACTATCGAGCGGATCTTACTGGAATTACATCATTTTCCCAAAAATTACACCATTTTCAAAAAAAAAAAAAAAAAAAAAAAAAAAAAAAAAAAAAAAACATCATTTTTCATAACTGCACAGGAAACGAGGGCGTGGCTATTTATATCTGGGACATAAACTGACCGGCAGTGCGTTTATGTGAAATATAGCGCCGAAATTTTCATATTTACTGCAATAGCGAACAGTTTTCCCGCTTTCGTGTGCTAAAAATAGATTTCCGATGGGAATACCCCCAACAACGTTTGCCGGGTACCAGTCTAATATTTTGTTTATCGGTCATGAATCGGACAATTTTTCGTAACCGTGTTAGCAAAAAAATATTATTTTCAAGCGCGATATTAGTCGATCATAGATAATGCAGGCGGGAACTAAAACTACGAAACATTGCGCATATGCAGCATGCAACATTGCTTCCAGATACGGAGACAGACCAGAAATGACAAACGTTTTTTCTTGAGATTCCTCAGCAGCTTAACCAGAAAAAAACATAGAAAAGTCTGAAAGTAAAGTAGCTATGATCATGAAACTTCTCTGGTAGCTAGATCTCACCAAGGAGAAGTGCAACGTACAAGGAACATAACTCTATCTTGCTTATTTTGTGAGTTATTGCCCATTGTTGTAGTGAAAGCCTATGGGGGTATCAAATCACATTCAGCGACAAATTCTAGTTTTTTCTATATTAACCCTTTCCCAAACAAGACCGGTTTTGACATCCCCAACATAAAATTCTTGGGAAGACATTGAGGCAAAATAAGAAAATGATAATCGACAAAATCGAAAAGGCATGCACAGCAGACAAAATGGGTGTGAATAACTTCTTTGGATATTGATGATCATTTTTCTTTGCCTCAATATTTTCTCCGAGATAAAACACTAAAAATATTCACATCCGTTTTGTCGTCTGCAGACTTTTTTTCAATTTGGCCAGACATGACATTATGTCGTTTTGGAAAGGGTAAGCGAGCACGCACGAGCGGCACGATGAAGTCAGGACATGACCGTATATGTAAACATTACTTGTCAACTGCTTATTTCATAGTTACCGATCTTAAAAAGTACACGACAGTGCAGCAACCTTCTTAACTCTGAATTAGAATGTTTCTCAACAAATGATTACAGCAATCAAGCTCTTAGAATGTTATCTTCGGCAAGTTGAACGTGAAAAAAACTTCGCGAGGTTCACATCCATATTTGTACGATAAGGGATTCCCAATCTATTTTTAGACCAGTGAGGCGTGACGATGACGTATTTGTTCGCACGGAAAACCGAACGCTATTGCATTGGTCCAAAAACTAGGACGAACACTAAATAGGCACACATTTGATACTCGTTCTGTCGACACCTGTTACCCCCCCCCCCCTCTTACATGTATATCATAGACTTGCGGCAAAAGAGTGACGGCGTATATGTCGACCATGGGACGCATTTTGAAGCCCAACATAATAAATAATTTGGAAAACATAGGGGGAAATGAAAGTTTTGTTAAAAGCAAATCGCTTCATTTCCACAATGCTTCCTACCCAAAAATACCCAAAATGCATAATATTACATATATACTAGAAAAAAATAAAATTGGACCAGTCTAGAATTTGCTGTCCGGTAAAGGAAATAAGTACAAAACTAAAGTAAACTCTGTTAAAAGACCTTTAATCATTTTAGGGAACTAGCATAATCTCCATTTGAATAGATAAAAAAAAGAACGCAATGATACAGAAATTTCGTCTGCTACATTCCATTACGTTTTCTCAACGTTACTTTGCGTTTCCTCTACGTAAGGTCCCTATAAGTGTCTTTCACAAGCCATCTGGCGTGAGTTAACGCCTCTGTGTTGAAGCTTACGGCAAATTTTTTCGTAACTCGTTCTCACACAAAGAATTTCAAAAGATAGGCATAGGAAAATATTGTGGAAAATGAAGAAATTGCTTGTGACAAGCAATTTCTTCATTTCCAACAATGTTTTCTACTCAAGAAGTGATACAATTTAAAAATCTTATCACATTAGAAATGTCGTCTGCAACACCTCTCAGGGGCGTACCTGGGGTCAAAATTAAAGTACTCCCTTACCAAAAAGAAGCAGGGGGTCTGGGAAAAGTAAGACTTTTAACATCTTTTCATGTTTCATCAACATTCATGTTGGCATATGGTTACTGTAGTATATGTTACTTCGGTAAGAACGACTTTAAATAAACATGTTTCACTTTTAGACCACAGAAAAAAAATCATTTTTTTCAAATTCGAGGTACTCCCGGGGAGTATGGGAGTATGCCTGGGTACGCGCCTGCCTCTCCAATTGGAACAGTCAAAATTTTTGTCGTCTTGTAATGGGTAAAGTATATTGTTAAGTCTGGTTTAATTTTATAAAACTAGCGTAATCCTTTACCACAACTTTTTAACCAAAATCGGAAAGATTAAAAGTTCCACCAACTTAACAGTGTCGTGTGCAACACCTCTCAAATTGGAACAATCCATTTTTTGTCGTCTGGTAATGCCCCTTAAGTACACAATGATAAATAAGTCTCGTCTGTTACCGTCCATTACGTTTTCTCAACATTAATTCTAATTTACGACTTTACGCCTGTTTAGTTACGTGACGTTATAGTAACGTAATTTGCGTCGAGTCAGAACAAATTTAGATCCGTCTAGCAAAAAAGGACCGCCTAGTTGTGTTAAAAGTGTCGACCCTAAAATGGAATGTTAAAGCGACCAATGATAGATATTCTAGGCTTCAGAACAATACGGGCTTCATTACGTTTTCATATTCTAATTTACGTCTTTACGTTTGTTTAGTTACGTGACGTTATGAAAACGTAATTTGCGTCGAGTCAGGACAAATTTAGATCCGTCTGGCTAAAAGGCGCCGCCTGGTAGTGTAAAAAGAGTCAATTATAGCCTGGAATTTTAGATCTACCCCAAAGCTGCCCTTTTTCAAACAAGACATGATTTTGACGAACCTAATGAAAAAGGAATGGGAAAACATTGAGACAAAAGTAGAAAATGCTGATGATGAGCATTTCTCCGTTTGGTTCACATTTTTCTGCATTGTGCTAAACACAAATTCTTCAGGAAACAGGGCTGATGTAGATTTGAAAATGTGAATATAAAGGAAATTTGAAAAGTGTCGATCCAAGTCAATTTATAAATCCATATTCATTGGGTAGTTGTTTTGGAAAGGATTAAATCCCAAAACAGGCCCGTAGGAGCGGGGGGTTGGGGAGGAGGGGGCAAAGTTGGCAAAGTTGGCCAAAATGTCGAATTGTCCTTATTTTACACTTAGGTTTAGGGACAAACCAATTTAGCTCATCCAATATTCAGATACTGGCCCGGACAGGGGCTTTAGCCCCCCCCCCCCCCTTTAATATAAAATTGCTTCCTTCGGGCCTGTACATAATCACGATATGTATTCGTCGAACGTACCGGATGGTGAAGGAAAGGGGACTGGGTTTTGTAAGGTAAGAATACTTTAACTATTTAACTTTGGCTCCTGTCGTCAATCTTGAAATAAACGAAATCTATGTTCCTTATCTGAAAGAAGCGTATATCGTTAGTGGAAGTACAAAACCTCGTAACTGCTGCTTAAATAGGCTGGAGTTACAAGGGGATGGCCTCCAACCTCCAATAATTATTTTGTACAAACCGATTCACTTATTATTTTCCAATGTTTGGTAATAAAAAGCAAATTTTATGCGATCGAATCTGTGCATGTTTCCCAAACGATACCGTGTTAAGGCGCCTTTATGAGAAAGGGATTGAGAAAACATCGAGGCAAAAGAAGAAAATCCTGATTCACAAAAGTTTCTCTTCTATATTGTACACAAACTCTAACTACAATCAACACCCATTTTGTTGTGCGTAGTCATCTCATGAATTGTAGAAACCTTAATTCTTGTTGTTTGTGAAAGTATTAGCCCTTGCATAAATGGCACTGCCCTAGACTATTCCAAATTGCAGATGTCAGAATGTGTGTTTATACATGTATATAGCACTGGTGGTGAACTCGGCCAAAGCGTGGGACGTTTTTTCGCGATCATTGTATTCCGTCGGTGTTGTTATAAAATATCGTAACTACGGCCTCGATAAAGCCGTAGTTACGAGATTTTATAACAACACCGACGGTTTGTCAATACATATCTGTAAATCCGGTCTACTTTTAGAACACATTTATTGTTATTAGAAAAACTATCCAATCAGATCTTTAAACTCACATTTAAACACAAAATATCTGTACCTTGTTGTAGCGAAAAACGTCCCTCGCTTTGGCCGATTTCACCACCAATGTATAGGTTGTGTACGAAGTAGCACAGACAATGTTGAGGTAAACAGAGAAAATACTGGTTATCATCTATTTCTTCTTTTGTCTCAATATTTTTTTCAAGTTTGTTGTACTGGTCATGTTTGGGAAAGTGTTCAATGATGACAAACTAAAATTGATGTAACAATGAACGTGCAAAAACTAACAAAGAGCTGCATGCTTTTCAACGAAAACCTCGTAACTGCAGCTTATATCAAGCTGCAGTTACGAGGTTTTCATTGAAAACTAACAAAGACAAAAACTGAAGCGTATCATAATTTAATTACGCTTCATTTTTGTTCGAGCTTTTTTTTTTCCTGATTGAGGAGTTTTTGGAAGATTATTAATTAATCTTCATAAATATGCCGCGCCATATGATGAAGGGGCTGTGAACTTGTTCACGGTGAAAAATCACGTGATACAAAAATGTTAGAAAATCTTCAATAATTTCGTTAACATGGGACCAGTTTGAATTCGGTTTGAAGCAGAAAGGGTCGACAGACGTCACACATTAGATGGACGTATTGGAAATTAACAGTTAATGAAAAAGTTATTGAAGATCAACTAAAATTTTGGTTGATCATCAATATTCTTTTATCAGTTATTTTTCAAAAATCCATCACGTCCAGCTTATCCCTGTCATTTTCCCACATTCTCTGCCTAAAACCGAATTTAAATTGGCCAAGTATTAAAAAATGGTGATTCTTTTGAAATTCTGAGCCACGTGATTAACCACCGATGAACGTGTCTCTGTAGTGTTATTTTATGTATGCTTTGTCGTATATCAACCCTCTCCCAAACAAGACCTGGTTTTGACGTCCCTGATAGAAAAGGCTTCAGAAAACATTGAAACAAAAGAAGAGAATGCTTACAGTCAGCAGTTTCTTCATTTCCTAAATAATTTCTTTCCTAATTTGTTCATAAATCGCCTTTTCATCTACATCTATTTGGTCGTCTGCAGCAGCTTTCAAATTTGAACACCCTTATTTTTGGTCGTTTGGGAAAGGATTCAAGCATCTAGTGCTCATGCAAGTAATTATGAATAAAAACATAATGGGAAAAGAATTGCTCAATTTCTTTTTTCCCATAATGTTTTTATACACAATTATTACATTTACAGTTAGCCTATAATTATAAGGTGCTTTCTTTATCACTTTTTGACATGAAATATCCCCCTCCCAATGTCTCTAGTTAGTGTCCGGTTTGAAGAAATTTAGCTGTTGAGTAGGCTTATATGTAATTTTGAAATTGTAGTGTAGAATGCATGGTGGGGACGATATACCTTATTCACGATGGATAATCACGTGATACAATATTTTCAGAAAATCTTCAATAATCTTGTAAATACGAGACCGATTTGAATTCAGTTTAAGCAGAGAATGTGGACAGACGTTACGCATTAGATGGACGTAGTTCAATTTTGAAAAAAATCAACTGATAAAAAAGTTATTGAAGATAAACCAAAATTTTGGTTTATCTTCAATATCTTTTTTGTCAGTTGATTTTTCAATAATTCAACACACCCAGCTTATTCCTGGCATTTTTTCCACCTTCTCTGCTTCAAACCGATTTCAAATTGGTCAAGTATTAAAAAAGATATTGAAGATTATCGGAAGTTCTAAGTCACGTGATTATACACCGTGTTATTGGGCTGGGGAGAACACTCTGAATAATATTTCAACTTGCAAAAATGCTAGTTACATCGCTTTCAAAAGGCATTTTCCTATTTCCACATACATAAGGCAAGATACATGTGCATGTAGACCTTGAAACTTTCCAACAAAGTAATTTTTTGACAACCCCAATTCAAAAGCTGCCGCAAATTGATACAGATGAATATATGTATGTTACATTTTAACAATATAGCACAAGGAAATAAGACAAAGGGAGAAAATAGTTTCCTTCGGCAATTGCCTCTTTTGTACTTATGTTTTCTAAAGCTTTTACTGTTAGGGACATCAATATTACGTCTTGATTAAAAGGCTCTAAATATCCGAACTCTGCTGCTAAAATCCCTGGTTTTATCATGCGGCATATTGCGGCCTGAATAATTTTGCTTGTTTGGGCGTTACTAAAGAGATGAATAATTTATGACTTTACTGATCGTTTGATTGGCATCAATTAAATTCAAATTTGAAACAAAAATAAAAATAAAAAATATATGCAGATCTTGTTTGATCTCTCTAATCAGGCCCGTAGGAACAGGGGGAGGGGGGTGGGGGGGGGGCTAGGGGCCAAAAATGCCGAATTTTCTTAATTTTACACTGAAAATTTTGGGAAAATCCAAATTAGCCCCCCCCCCCCCCAATATTTAGGACAAGGGCTTTAGCCCCCCCCCCCCCCAAAAAAAAAATGAAATTGCTTCCTACGGGCCTGCTAATTACTTATTTTTCCTGAAATTGGATACTGATTTACAGCCCGTTTGTCGCTTTTTCAACAAAACCGTCGTAACTGCAGCTTGCTTTAAGCTGCAGTTACGAGGTTTTTTGTTGAAAAGCAGCGTCTTGTTGTTTGTTGAAATATTTATTTATTGATTTATGAACCGATTCATCTATTTATCTATTGATTTATAGATTTGTTTATTTCTTAATTATCTTATGATTTATCTTTTGTAAGATCCTTTTCGAGACAAGACCTAATTTTGACGTAGTTTGAGAATAATTGAGACGAAAGAAGAAAATGCTGATAGCCAGCATTTTTACATTTTTGCTTTAATATTTTCTGCTGTAAACGAATCCTATATGTTAAGCAACATCATTTTCGTTTCCAGCAGCACCTTTTATGTCGAAACATGCGATCATTTTGCCTTCTCAGAGGGTCAAATGAAGAAAATGATCAATAGTTAGCATGATTATGCTGTATGGTTTGTCTGCTACTTGTATAATGTACAAAAAGCCCTTTTCCCAACATCAATGTTGTCGTCCACAATAGCTTTTAAAATGGAACAAATCAAAAGTTACCATTTGTTAGGATATACTAGTTGATCTTTCATCAAATATAAAACATCTGTTGTGTTTGAAGCTACATTTTTACATGAAACAACTGAGTGCATATTTTTGACAATATTTGATGACGGCAGAATAAATAAGCATTGATTGACATGCATAATATTTACATTTCTTCGGCTGCTCGTACAGCTTGAAATATAATGTTAATCATTTTCAAAAGATGTAGCTTTCGAGACCAGGGCCCCGTATTACTAAACATCTTACGATCAGGTTTTTGTGTAAACTGTGTAACAAAACATCTGATTGCATCTGATTGCACGAGAAATCCGACTGAGCCAATCAGGGCTGTTGTCACAAGTAATTATTGAAAAATCAAACGTACGATCGTCAGTAATACGGGCCCATGGTGTGCGTTCTTTAGCGAGATTTTTAAAGATTTTTAACAATGTTTTTGAGACCAAGATTTCTTCACCTTTTCCACAAAATTCCAAAATCGAAAGATTCTAGTAAAAAAGAATCAAATAGCGTTCGGTTTTCCGTGCGAACAAATACGTCATCGTCACGCCTCACTGGTCTAAAAATAGATTGGGAATCCCTTATCGTACAAATATGGCTGTGAATCTCGCGAAGTTTTTTCACGTTCAACTTGCCGAAGGTAACATTCTAAGAGCTTGATTGCTGTAATCATTTGTTAAGAAACATTCTAATTCCCAGTTGAGAAGGTTGCTGCACTGTCGTGTATTTTTTAAGATCGGTAACTATGAAATAAGCAGTTGACAAGTAATGTTTACATATACGGACATGTCCTGACTTCATCGTGCCGCTCGTGCGTGCTCGCTTACCCTTTCCAAAACGACATAATGTCATGTCTGGCCAAATTGAAAAAAAAGTCTGCAGACGACAAAACGGATGTGAATATCTTTAGTGTTTTATCTCGGGGAAAATATTGAGGCAAAAGAAGAATGATCATCAATATCCAAAGAAGTTATTCACACCCATTTTGTCTGCTGTGCATGCCTTTTCGATTTTGTCGATCATCATGTTCTTCTTTTGCCTCAATGTTTTCCCAAGAATTTTCTGTCGGGGACGTCAAAACCGGTCTGGTTTGGGAAAGGGTTGATATAGAAAAAACTAGAATTTGTCGCTGAATGTGATTTGATACCCCCATAGGCTTTCACTACAACAATGGGCAATATAAGCAAGATAGGGTTATGTTCCTTGTACGTTGCACTTCTCCTTGGCGAGATCTAGCTACCAGAGAAGTTTCATGATCATAGCTACTTTACTTTCAGACTTTTCGATGTTTTTCTGGTTAAGCTGCTGAGGAATCTCAAGAAAAAACGTTTGTCATTTCTGGTCTGTCTCCGTATCTGGAAGCAATGTTGCATGCTGCATATGCGCAATGTTTCGTAGTTTTAGTTCCCGCCTGCATTATCTATGATCGAGTAATATTGCGCTTGAAAATAATAATTTTTTGCTAACACGGTTACGAAAAATTGTCCGATTCATGACCGATAAACAAAATATTAGACTGGTACCCGGCAAACGTTGTTGGGGTATTCCCATCGGAAATATATTTTTAGCACACGAAAGCGGGAAAACCGTTCGCTATTGAAATTGTGAACTGCAAAGTCTTTCAATGTTTGAGTTTATTGGGTTTTACGCCGTTTTCAACTACTAAGGTCATATTGCGGCGGCTGGAGCACCTAACCATGGATTCCTGGCGTTTCTCATACCAGTACTACCACAACGCAATTACCGAGCCTCCAGCTGCTCCCCCACATAGGTTCACGCTATCAAACCATTGATGGGTGACATTTTGTCAGTAAGGGTATTTGCCGCGGCCGGGTATCGAACCCGGGACCTCTCGAATGAAAGGCAGATGCGCCACGTCTTTCAAATGTAAGCTATCCAAAATTGTGTTATCCAGTAATGTGTTAAAACAGGAATGGCGTCAACAAAATGTCAAAACACGTGTCGTCAGTGATTGAATCGTCTAGTGATTTATTGATGTCGAATACATGATTACATGATTTGCAGTGCGTTTTGCAAACTGAATAATGTACTAAACGTTTAGAAACGTGGACACTTTTCTTTAAATTGATCTGTTATTTCTATTGTAATTCATAATGGAATCTACCGATGCCAAAAACTCCACTCGTCTGATATGTAATCCTATTTTGATACTTACCAATACAAATTATTATAATTAGTATTGAATGCGCGATTACACAAAAAATTCGATTTACAAATGCACATAAACGTTTAAAAACGAGTACACTTTCCTTTCACCTTAATTGATCTGGCATTTCTATTGTAGGGTCTAAATCAAAGTGGACTCCGCTATTGCCAAAACACCAGACGTCAGCTATTTTATCATATCGCAGCTTTTTGATGAAAACTTCGTAAATGCAGCTTAAACCAAGCTGCAGTTACGACGGTTTCGTTGAAAAGCGATGAAATATCTTAATACTTTCTAATGATTTTTGTTGGGTGCTCGATTTCAATATGCAATCAGCAGATCTATGCACTAAACTTTTAAGAAACAGGTACACTTGATTGGAAATGTCTATTTTAAATCAAGATTACGTCTATCAATGCCAATACCTCTGTCGTCAACTGTTCTGTCATGTATGGATATTTTGTTGATTTATTGACATCAAATGTATGAGTACACAGCTTCTCTTGCAAATGCCCAAACCTTGCAATAAACGGGGACACTTTTTCTTAAAATAACTAGGAACATTTGTCTTAAATCATGATGTCGCCTATCAATGTGTGGCAAAACATGTGTCGCCAACCATTGAATCATAACTAAATAATTCCTATTGAATAATTTATGTCATGTCGAAGGCATGATTGCACGATGCGATTTAAAGATGCACTGAGCTTTTGAAGATAATGACATTTTTGCACTGACCAGAGATTTCTATTGGCGCATGCCAATGCCAAAATTTGTGCAGACGACTATTGAATCATATGTAAGTACAAATGCATTCTTTTGAATAATTGATGTCGAATGCAAGATTGCCCCATGCAAGTTAAAGATGCGCTAGGCTTTGAAGAAATGTCATTTTTGCACCGATTGGAGATCACTGGTGGCGCCTATCAATGCCAAAACCAGTACAGTCGACAATTTAATCATATCTAAATATGTGTACCTTCTAGTGAATAATTGATGTCGAATGTATGGTTACACAAAACGATTTAAAGATGTACCTCCTTTTGAAAGAAATGACATTTTTGCACCGATTGGAGATCTCTGATGGCGCCTACCGATGCTGAAACTTGTGAAGAAACTTTTGACTCATTTCTTTTAAAATAATTAATGTCGAATAGCATGACGAAACAACCGTCTTTTGTAAATGCATTAGCTTTTACGATACGAAGACAAGTTTCTTGAAATTGATTGTGAATCTCTATTTTAAATTATGATTGTATTTATCAATTTAAATATTGTTTCGTCAGTTGTTGCATCATATAACTAAATCTTATTTATTTAACGATGTTGAATACAAACCCCTAAAATACAGTCATGTACCATTTGCAGATGCGCTAAACCTTTCAGAAACTAGGACATTGTTTTGGGGATCTTCATTGTAAATCATATTGGCGTCTACCATTGCCAAAACTCTTTTTTGACAGCTGTTCAATCATATTTTAACCCATTACCAGACGGCAAAATTTTGTACTTTTCTAATTTGAAATGTGATGCAGACCACAATTTCAAATTGATGATTTTTTTGAAAAAAAAAATCCTTTTAGGGATAGGAAAACATTGTGGTAAATAAAGAAATTGCTTTTAACAAGCAATTTCTTCATTTTCCGCAATGATTTCCCTTTGCATTTTCTTTATGGGCTTCAATAGGCGTCTCAGTGTAAGAATGGGCTAATGCTTTCTTATGCTTGATGTTGAATGCATGACTACACAATGCGATCTGCAGACCTTTGCAATTAGCATTTAAGAATGAACGCTTGTCTTGAAATTGATTTTGGATCTACATCTATATTTTAAATCATTTGGCTGCAACAAATGTCAAAACTGAAGTCGTCCGCTATTCCATGATCAATTGATGTCAAATGCATGACTACACGACGTGTCTTGTAGATGCACTGAACTACTTTACAGAGAAAATTTAAGTTTCGGTTTTATGTCTGTTTAAACAATGGGGAGAATCACGTGATTGACAATGGTATTAAACATGAAAAAATGGCGACGAAATGACCGCTTCGGCGTGGAAATTCAAGCTTTAGAAAGGTATGTATTAAATCTACGTAGTCTTTCAGACAAGCCACCTATCCTAAAGTACCCGCTATTGTCTAGGGTTTCCACAGATACCAAATTTTCCCTTATCCGTTTGCTGTATTTAGAGAACACTCAAAGAATGTTTCGGAAATTGCTAATATGTTGGATGTGTGTTAAGCACGTCGCATCATATTTACAGCTTTATTTCTTACACAAAGAGCTCTCTGTTCACACGGTATATTTCTAGACCTCTTTTTTTCGAAGACATTTCATTCTAGCCCATTTACAAGGTCCGCGTTGACTTTGTTAAGCATATTTACGAAAAAGATGTTAAACACATGTACAATGATGTAGTGTTTGGCACGGCGAGTTCTTGTAAGTGTGGTGTTAAACACGCAAGTCTACATAGTTGCGTAGAATGTGCTGACTTATTTGTGCTTTTAATACAGTTAATACAGCTATAGAAGCCAGATGTGATTGTCTGATCACATTTAGCATTTCTATGCTTCTTATGCCCTTTTTTATACGTTTTTCCCGTTGATTAGTGTTTATTTTTGAGGACTTCCGGTTTCATTTTCGGTCAATAGTTCCTCACAAGTTTATCACACAATATCTTATCAACATATATGTTCACTTCACTTTGCTTACACTTTCGCACAACACTCTTCGTTACGTTTACTAATTGAAAGCTAACTTGTACACTTATTTTTGTAAGCATTTTCTTCGATTCTTTAAGCATAATATTGACTCAATTATACTAACAATTTATATTTTTTAACTTTAGAGTGACATTTCACAATTATTTTTACATAAATTTTACTTTTATTCTATCTGAGAGAGCATGTTTTCTTATAAATATTCTGAATTTTTCAAGCCAAAATATTGAACCATTTACAAGAAATATATATTTTTGTGCCAAAATTAAACAAATTGTTGTGGACAACAGTTCAGATTTATAAAGAATTTTTCATTTCTGTCTCAACTTTGAAGGCGTATTTTTCGCTTATAAATAACAACTTCAAAAAACTGATAACATTTCTACGCATTAGAATAATTAACCTTTGCATCAAGACATACTTTTAAAAAATAAAATAAATGTGAAATGTCACTTTAATTTGGTAAAAGATGGTTTTGATTTTAAAAGATGAAAAATTGCATTATGTACAATAAAAAAATAAACTTTTAAAACCTTTGATGATTACCAAAAATGGTAATCATTTACTTTATATGCTCTGTTTTTTTGCCCTATGATTATGAATATTACTTAGGAACTTATTGATTGAATTGAATATAGTGACGTTTTATTATAATCAATTATTCATTCGTATTTTGGCCCTGCCTATATTAATAATAACAACTGTAACTTTTCTCTTATTCATTCTTGCATGTATGAAAATACAGAATTACTTTTATTATTATTACTATTCTTATAAAACTGTTATGGCTTTAATTTTACATTTAAATGGTTTGAATCAGGAAATATGACAGTCCATCGCTTTCCTGTCCTGCCCTTTATTTTTATTAAGTTGCCAGGATTATAATTATATAGTAATAGTTATAGTAAAATGCTTCTTATGTTTCATAGTTATAGTAAAATGCTTCTTATGTTTCATATTGTACTGCTCTGTCTAGTAGTCATTTTACTTAGTTACTTTTATAGCATTTGGCTTCAAATTTATTTATTGGTTTCCTTATTTTATTAAGTCTAATTTTAAATGCATTGATGGAGGGTGCCTGTACCACCTCATTTGGAAGACCATTCCAATTTTTTGTAGCCCTAACACTGAAAGCAGTTTTCCTACAGTCTGTTCTAGGCCTTGTTTCGAATAGTTGTAAATTGTTTCCCATAGTGAAACTTTCTTTTCTTGGTGTTTTTGTTTTTCTTATCTATTTTGTTAATAAGCCGATACATCTGGATTAGGTCTGCTCTTTCCTTTCAGTATATGATTTGTTTTTCAGTTTTTTGACCATTCTCGTAGCCCGTCTTTGGACATTTTCTATTGCGATTGCATCCTTTTTGTATCTAGGATTCCAAATTACTGAGCCATACTCTAAGTGTGGATGTACCATCATTGACTTGTATAATTGCAAAAACATATTCTTATCCATATTAGTGAAAGATTTCATTATAATTCCCATATATCTATTTGCAACGTTTACTTTGGTATTAACATGACTCTGAAAAGTAAGTTTGGAGTCAAAAATGATACCCAGATCTTTTTCTTTGTCAACATTTTGAATCTCATTTAGGGAACCGTCTGTGCTTTTTATGAAGTATTGGTTTTTGCTTTCATTTCCACAATATAGGGTTTTGCATTTAGTAGTATTGAACGACATTTCCCTTTTTTGCCAAGTCACAAGCATTAAAGATGTTGCTTTGTAGAAGGTTTTCATCATCTGGCTTACGGAGGTATATTTTGTGGATTGAAATTTTTTGAACATCTGAACAATGCCCAGTTAAAGTCTGGCACATTATTGGGCAAATGCACATCTGATAGTGACAAAATACAGTTTCAGCAAGGTTTGATGCACTTTACACTGTCGATATAAGAATGTGTCAATTGCACATGGAATACAATGATATGATAGAAAATGATTCAATTCTATCCAGTTAACCGTGACGTAATTACTTACAAATAAAGGTAATTCGTTGCTGTTATTGTAAAATCTTATAGATCCACATTTCCAAATTCTTCCGTTAACCCCGGTTAATTTTATTTTTTTCCATCGCACGTCAGACACGCTGATTTCCCTTGAAGATTCTTCTCCAAACCTGACATAATGCCTCCGTCTCTACCTGGTTTTCTTTCTCCGGTGATATCATACGGATTAAATGATCGGAGAGTCTTTGGATTTGAAACGGCAACATTAATATCTGCAGATCTGGCCGAGTACTGATCACACCCACAAACCTTCATGACAGTATCACCCTGACTCTTTGGACCACTCATATTTTTTGTATAAACCTTTCACCAAAGAGTCTATATCCCGGTTTCCAGAAGGGTTAACGAGGACATCACATTTCAGTTCAGAATTATTGTGTCTGCGTGGATTTATCGTGGAAATCGCACGAATTTGTCATGGAAATTATATATAACAAATGATTTGATTAGTTAGAGCAATCATAGCCGATTTCGTTTTTTTCTAAGTTCGTAAAAGATTACCCCTTGCGATGTCTTCCATATGTTACTGTAAGTTAACACCAGATATCAATCAGATTGGGTCATGTATAAACAACCAATTTGTCCAATATCCGTGGCTTTCCTAGTACACGAGTAACTATGTGCGTGTTTAACATCACACTCACAAGAACTCGGCGTGCCAAACACTACAGCATTGTACGTATGTTTAACATCTTTTTCGTAAATACGCTTAACAAAGACAACACGGACCATGTAAATGGGCTACAATGAAATGTCTTTGATAAAAAAGGGTCTAGAAATATACCATGTGAAAAGAGAGATCTTTGGTTAGGAAATAAAGCTGTACATATGATGTGACGTGCTTAACACACATCCAAAATTTTAGCAATTTCCGAAATATTCTTTGAGTGTTCTCTAAATACAGCAAACGGATAGGGGAAAGTTGGGTATCTGTGGAAACCTTAGACAATAACGGGTACTTTAGGATCGGTGGCTTGTCTGAAAGACTACGTAGATGTAATACATACCTTTCTAAAGTTTTTATTTTCACGCCGAAGCGGTCATTTCGTCGCCATTTTTTCGTGTTAAATACCATTGTCAATCACGTGATTCTCCCCATTGTTAAAACAGAACACAAATAAACAGACACATTCAATGTGATAAAGTTTTTTTTGAAAATAGAATAGATCGGAACTTCATGCCATTATGTTGTTCTTCTCTGAACGGACAATTTGAAAATTTGCCTTGGTTTGCACGCTATACCAATGTGAAACCAACTAGAAAATAAAACAACTTCTCCATGTTTGATAATGTTGGCCCGTATATCTCGTCATATATTCCAATATAGCCATGGTGAGTGCACGGCGGTCACTATGCGGAGTATGCGGGGAAAGATTAAACGTGGACCACGACAACACAAATAACGTCTTTGACTTTTGCCCGTGTTGGAGACTTTATCATAATAAAACAGAATATAACCAAGGCCGACTTCGATTGAGACTATAGCTATAATCCCAATCGAAGTCAGCCGAAAGGATTCAGCTTTGAAAAATAACGTTGTCTTATATACTATAAATCTATTTTTCAGTGGCAATGGCGTGTGCACGGCGGACGTTGCGGAGTTTGCGGGGACAGGTTTAACGGCAGTCAAGATAACGCTGATAACGGCAAGTTTGCCACCGGAATCATTGTTAGACGGTATAAAGACGGCCATTACATTAACGTAACGTTCGAGGTAAGTCCGTTTGTATCAAATTTCGCTTTTTTTGTTATGTGATATGTTTTTGCATCGGGTATATGATGTTTGGCTGGTGTCCGTCTGTCTGTACATCTGTCTCTGAATAATGTAAAGTTTCAGCACATTTTGAGCTTATTAAAGGAACGAATATGCTGCTTTCAGTATTTCATATCAATATGTTTTATTCTATACAATTTTATATTTGCTCATCACTTTCTCGTCTGTAGACATATGCTTTAATTAAACTGTTTAAAGTTAATATTAATATGTTCTTTGAAATTGATTTAATTCTTAAGGTTTTGATATGTCGAAGGAAGTGATAGCATATTGGTATCATATTCTCCGTTTGTACGTCCGTTCGTCCATTCCGACGCACATACTCACATACGTCCATATAATTTGAACGAAATTCCTCCTTCATGCATAGGTAGATTTAGATTAAATCTAACATACATAGCGCCATGACAATTGTGACTATGCAATCTGATTAAAATCCGATGTTAACTTTTCAGTAGATCTAGCATCTGAGACCCACCCGTCATCATCTTTGACCTTTCTTCGCGCCAATCAAATTTTAGGTTCGTAAAAAGTGAAAGCGATTAAAACCGTAATTGGTAAGGGTAAATTATTATAACCCTTTCCATAACAAGACATAGTTTTGACGTCTCTATCAGAAAATGCTCGTGAAAATATTTTGACAAAAGAAGTAAACGCTTGCAATCAGCATTTTTCATTTTGTCTAAATATTTTCAATGCTACATTTTACACAAATGCTATCTTTTAGGTCCATTTTGTCACATGTAGAAGCTTTCAATCTCAACCACCCTAAAATTGAATCGTTTTGGAAAGGGATAACCGATTTTGGATTTTTCCAGTGGTCAAAGAAGATGACCCTAACCAGTACGTCTCAGATGTTACTGTAAGTTAACACTGATTTTAATCAGATTGGTGGCTGATATACTCTTGCTTTTATTTCCTTTCAGGTCAGCAACAATTATCTAGGGTATGTTGAGTTCAAACTGTGTCCGAGGAACTCTACAACCGAACAGTTGGACCAGTCCTGCTTCAACAAGTATCCCTTATACATAGACGAATCTCACGGCACCCGTTATTACGTAGGGTCACGTGGTGGAATTTACGACATCCACATCCGGTTACCGGGAGGACTCGTCTGCAAACATTGTGTTTTGCAATGGAAGTACAAAACAGGTAAATCTTTACCCCCCCCCCCCCCCCTATGCTTCAACAAGTATCCTTTTTACATCGATGAATCTTATGGCACCCGTTATTTCGTAGGGTCACGTAGTGGTATCTACGACATCCACATCCGGTTACCGGGAGGGCTCGTCTGTAAACATTGTGTGCTACAGTGGAAATACAAAACAGGTGTAGTTGATTAATGTGCGTCTGTGAGAAATAGGTTTAAGGCACCGTGCCTTCCTTTTTTTCACAGGTTACTGTTATAACGGAGATGACGCCTGCAAGTGTTTAGCATGCGGCAGTCAGGAGCAGTACGTTTACATGCAAGATAAATTTAACAAATAGACAATGGTTTACTTTGATTCATTGCCTTTTTTACAGGTTACCGTTATAACGGAGATGACGCCTGTAAGTGTTTAGGATGTGGTAGTCAGGAGCAGTATGTGAACTGTGCTGATATAGAAATATATCCCCGAGATGGGTGGAATCAAACAGGGAGACATAGAATACATATGCAATATATTTAAGAAATGAACAATGGTTTACCGTGATTTATTGCCTTTTTGCAGGTTACCGTTATAACGGAGATGATGCCTGCAAGTGTTTAGGATGTGGTAGTGAAGAGCAGTATGTGAACTGTGCTGATATAGAAATATATCCCCGAGACGGGTGGAATCAAACATGGAGACCCAGAATACATACAAAATATATTTAGGAAATAAACCATGGTTTACCGTGATTTGTTGTCTTTTTACAGGTTACCGTTATAACGGAGATGACACCTGTAAGTGTTTGGGATGTGGCAGTCAGGAGCAGTATGTGAACTGTGCTGATATAGAAATATATCCCCGAGATGGGTGGAATCTAACAGGGAGACATAGAATACATACACAATATATTGAGGAAATAAACCATGGTTTACCGTGATTTATTGCCTTTTTTACAGGGTATCGTTATAACGGAGATGATGCCTGCAAGTGTTTAGGATGTGGCAGGCAGGAGCAGTATGTGAACTGTGCTGATATAGAAATATATCCCCGAGACGGATGGAATCAGACAGGGAGACCTAGAATACACACAAGGTATATTTAAGATATTGACAATGGTTTACTATGATTTATTGCCTTTTTACAGGGTACCGTTATAACGGAGATGATGCCTGCAAGTGTTTAGGATGTGGCAGGCAGGAGCAGTATGTGAACTGTGCTGATATAGAAATATATCCCCGAGACGGATGGAATCAGACAGGGAGACCTAGAATACATATACAATATATTATACAAATAAACAATGGTTTACCGTGATTTATTGCCATTTTTACAGGTTACCGTTATAACGGAGGTGATGCCTGCAAGTGTTTAGGATGTGGCAGCCAGGAGCATTACGTGAACTGTGCTGATATAGAAATATATCCTCGAGATGGGTGGAATCAAATACAATGAAATAGGGAGACGTAGAATACAAACAATAAATATTTTAGAAATAAACAATGGTTTACTGTGATTTATTGCCTTTTTACAGGGTATCGTTATAACGGGGATGGCACCTGTAAATGTTTGGGATGTGGTAGTCAGGAGCAGTATGTGAACTGTGCTGATATAGAAATATATCCCCGAGACGGGTGGAATCAGACAGGGAAACCTAGAATACATACAAAATACATATAAGAAATAAACAATGGTTTATCGTGATTTATGGCCATTTTTTACAGGGTATCGTTATAACGGAGATGATGCCTGTAAGTGTTTAGGATGTGGTAGTCAGGAACAGTACGTGAACTGTGCTGATATAGAAATATATCCGCGAGACGGGTGGAATCAAACAGGGAGACCTAGAATACATACAAAATATATTTAACAAATAAACAATGGTTTACCGTGATTTATTGCCTTTTATTGCAGGGTACCGTTATAACGGGGATGACGCCTGCAAGTGTTTAGGATGTGGTAGTCAGGAGCACTACAGGTATGTGAACTGTGCTGATATAGAAATATATCCCCGAGATGGGTGGAATCAAACAAGGAGACCTAGAATACATACAAAATATATTTAATAAATAAACCATGGTTTACCGTGATTTATTGCCGTTTTACAGGGTATCGTTATAACGGAGATGACGCATGTAAGTGTTTAGGATGCGGCAGTCAGGAGCAGTATGTGAACTGTGCTGATATAGAAATATATCCCCGAGACGGGTGGAATCAAACAGGGAGACCGAGAATACATGCAAAATATATTTAATAAATAAACAATGGTTTACCGTGAGTTATTGCCTCTTTTACAGGATACCGTTATAACGGCGATGATACCTGTAAGTGTTTAGGATGTGGTAGTCAGGAGCAGTACGTAAACTGTGCTGATATAGAAATATTATTCTTTAGAACGAGATATTTAGATGAAGCATTTTCAAGAGGGAGCTTCTGACCGTGGGGTTCCGAATGCTCCATACTTTATACAAATGGCGTCATGCTGACGTCATTTGTATAATGTATGGAGCATTCGGAACATCGCGTTTCATGAGTTATGAGGCATTCGTAACTCGGTCAGTTTCCTTTTATATTGCTTCTTCAGTGTTGACCGAGGTGTTCCACAAGAAATTCAGGGCAAATTGCGACTCCCATTGAGCGGCTTAAAAGTCTTGCTTAAAAGAACGCTTTCTCTTGAATATCTTAAAAATCTCGTTCTAAAAATGCCTCTGGTTTCTGTATACATTACTAATTTATTGAACGACCCTCTTTTTTACAGGGTACCGTTATAACGGAGATGATGCCTGTAAGTGTTTGGGATGTGGTAGTCAGGAGCAATACGTGAACTGTGCTGATATAGAAATATATCCCCGAGACGGATGGAATCAGACAGGGAGACCTAGAATACATACAAATAACATATTCGAAATAAACAATGGTTCACCGTGACTTATTGCCTTTTTACAGGGTACCGTTATAACGGAGATGATGCCTGCAAGTGTTTGGGATGTGGCAGTCAGGAGCAATACGTGAACTGTGCTGATATAGAAATATATCCCCGAGACGGATGGAATCAAACAGGGAGACCTAGAATACATATACAATATATTTAAGAAATAAACAATGATTTACTGTGATTTATTGCCTTTTACAGGTTATCGCTATAACGGAGATGACGCCTGCAAGTGTTTAGGATGCGGCAGTCAGGAGCAGTATGTGAACTGTGCTGATATAGAAATATATCCCCGAGATGGGTGGAATCAAACAAGGAGACCCAGAATACATACAAAATATATTTAAGAAATAAACAATGGTTTATCGTGAGTTATTGCCTTTTTTACAGGGTACCGTTATAACGGAGATGATGCCTGTAAGTGTTTGGGATGTGGTAGTCAGGAGCAGTATGTGAACTGTGCTGATATAGAAATATATCCGCGAGATGGGTGGAATCAAACACAGAGACCTAGAATACATACAGAATATATTTGACAAATAAACAATGATTAACCGTGATTTATTGCCTTTTTACAGGGTATCGTTATAACGGAGATGACGCCTGCAAGTGTTTAGGATGTGGTAGTCAGGAGCAGTATGTGAACTGTGCTGATATAGAAATATATCCGCGAGATGGGTGGAATCAAACACGGAGACCTAGAATACATACAGAATATATTTAACAAATAAACAATGATTAACCGTGATTTATTGCCTTTTTACAGGGTATCGTTATAACGGAGATGATGCCTGTAAGTGTTTGGGATGTGGGAGTCAGGAGCAATACGTGAACTGTGCTGATATAGAAATATATCCCCGAGACGGGTGGAATCAAACAGGGAGACATAGAATACATACAAAATATATTTAAGAAATAAACAACGGTTGACCGTGATTTATTGCCTCTTTTTTTACAGGGTACCGTTATAACGGAGATGACGCTTGTAAGTGTTTGGGATGTGGCAGCCAGGAGCAGTATGTGAACTGTGCTGATATAGAAATATATCCCCGAGATGGGTGGAATCAAACAAGGAAACCTAGAATACATACAATATATTTAAGAAATAAACAATGATTTACCGTGATTTATTGTCTTTTTACAGGTTACCGTTATAACGGGGATGACACCTGTAAGTGTTTAGGATGTGGCAGTCAGGAGCAGTATGTGAACTGTGCTGATATAGAAATATATCCTCAAGACGGGTGGAATCAAACAGGGAGACATAGAATACATAAACAATATATTTAAGAAATAAACAATGGGTTACCGTGATTTATTGCCTTTTTTACAGGGTACCGTTATAACGGAGATGATGCCTGCAAGTGTTTAGGATGTGGCAGACAGGAGCAGTACGTGAACTGTGCTGATATAGAAATATATCCCCGAGACGGGTGGAATCAAACAGGGAGACCTAGAATACATAAACAATATATTTAACAAATAAACAATGATTTACCGTGATTTATTGCCTTTTTTACAGGGTATCGTTATAACGGAGATGATGCCTGCAAGTGTTTGGGATGTGGTAGTCAGGAGCAGTACGTAAACTGTGCTGATATAGAAATATATCCCCGAGATGGGTGGAATCAAACAGGGAGACCTAGAAAACATACAAAATATATTTAAGAAATAAACAATGGTTTACTGTGATTTATTGCCTTTTTTACAGGTTACCGTTATAACGGAGATGACGCTTGTAAGTGTTTAGGATGTGGTAGTCAGGAGCATTTTGTGAACTGTGCTGATATAGAAATATATCCCCGAGATGGGTGGAATCAAACACGGAGACATAGAATACATAAACAATATATTTAAGAAATAAACAATGATTTACCGTGATTTATTGCCTTTTTTACAGGTCACCGTTATAACGGAGATGACGCCTGTAAGTGTTTAGGATGCGGCAGCCAAGAGCAGTACGTGAACTGTGCTGATATAGAATTTTTCTTTGAGCGAGATACTTAGATTAAGCGTTTTTAAGAGAGAGATTCTGGCCCTGATTTTCCGAATGATCCATACATTATTCAAATGACGTCATGATGACGTCATTTGTATAAAGTATGGAGTATTCGGAACATCACGGTTTATGAATCATAAAACATTCGTAACAAGTCGGTCAAATCCCTCTTATGTTGTCACTTATATTCTACAGAGTTCATCAAGGGCTTCCACAAGAAGTTTGGGATAATGGCGCTACCTATTGAGCGTCTTAAAAGTATTGCTCTAAATAATGCTTTATTTTATAAGTATATGTTCAACAATCTCGCACTAAAGAATACACCTCGGGTTTCTGTTTACATATTGAACGGCCCTCTTTTTACAGGGTACCGTTATAACGGAGATGACGCCTGCAAGTGTTTAGGGTGTGGCAGCCAGGAACAGTACGTGAACTGTGCTGATATAGAAATATTTCCCCGAGACGGGTGGAATCAAACAGGGAGACCTAGAATACATACAAAATATATTTAAGATATAGACAATGGTTTACTATGATTTATTGCCTTTTTACAGGGTATCGTTATAACGGAGATGATGCCTGCAAGTGTTTGGGATGTGGCAGCCAGGAGCAGTACGTAAACTGTGCTGATATAGAAATATATCCGCGAGATGGGTGGAATCAGACAGGGAGTCCTAGAATACATACAAAATACAAATAAGAAATAAACAATGGTTTACCGTGATTTATTGCCTTTTTACAGGTTACCGTTATAATGGAGATGACGCCTGCAAGTGTTTAGGATGTGGCAGTCAGGAACAGTATGTGAACTGTGCTGATATAGAAATATATCCCCGGGATGGGAGGAATCAAATAGGGAGACATAGAATGCATACAAAATATATTTAAGAAATAAACAATGATTTACCGTGATTTATTGCCTTTTTACAGGGTACCGTTATAACGGAGATGACGCCTGTAAGTGTTTGGGATGTGGTAGTCAGGAGCAGTATGTGAACTGTGCTGATATAGAAACATTATTCTTTAGAGCGAGATATTTAGATGAAGCGTTTTTTAAGAGAAAGATTCTGACCGTGGGGTTCCGAAAGCTCCATACTTTATACAAATGACGTCATAATGACGTCATTTGTATAAAGTATGGAGCATTTGGAACATCGCGTTTTATGAACTATGGGGCATTTATAACAAGTCGGTCAATTTCCTCTTATATTGTGCTGATAATAGAAATAAATTTCAAAGACGGGTGGAATCAAACATATAATACATACAAACTATATTTTAAGAAATAAACAATGGTTTACCGTGATTTATTGCCGTTTTACAGGTTATCGTTATAACGGAGATGATGCCTGCAAGTGTTTGGGATGTGGCAGCCAGGAGCAGTACGTAAACTGTGCTGATATAGAAAAATTATTCTTTATCTAGCGAGATATCTAGATGAAGCGTTTTTAAGGGAGAGAATCTGGCCCTGTCATTCCGAATGCTCCAAACTTTATACAAATGACGTCATGATGACGTCATTTGCATAAAGTATGGAGCATTCGGAACATCACGTTTTATGAATAATGAAGCATTTATAACACCTCGGTCAATCTCCTGTTATGTTGTTTCTACAGAGTAAACCGAGGGGGTTCCAAAAAAGTCTAGTTAAGGAAAATGTTGCCTCCCGTTGAGCGGCTTTAAAGTCTTGCTTTAAAGAACGCTTCATCTTGAATATCTTCTAAAAATCTCGTTCTAGAAATGCCCCTCTGGCTTCTGTTTACATATTGAATGACCTTTTTTTTAAAGGGTACCGTTATAACGGAGATGACACTTGTAAATGTTTAGGATGCGGTCGTCAAGAGCAGTATGTGAACTGTGCTGATATAGAAATATATCCCAGAGATGGGTGGAATCAAACAGGGAGACCTAGAATAGATACAAAATATATTTAAGATATATACAATGGTTTACTATGATTTATTGCCTTTTTACAGGGTACCGTTATAACGGAGATGATGCCTGTAAGAGTTTGGGATGTGGCAGTCAGGAGCAGTATGTGAACTGTGCTGATATAGAAATATATCCCCGAGATGGGTGGAATCAGACAGGGAGACCTAGAATAGATACAAAATATATTTAAGATATATACAATGGTTTACTATGATTTATTGCCTTTTTACAGGTTACCGTTATAACGGGGATGACGCCTGTAAGAGTTTGGGATGTGGTAGTCAGGAGCAGTATGTGAACTGTGCTGATATAGAAATATATCCCCGAGACGGGTGGAATCAAACAGGGAGACCTAGAATACATACAAAATACATATTGATATAAGAAATAAACAATGGTTTACCGTGATTTATTGCCTTTTTTACAGGTTACCGTTATAACGGAGATGATGCCTGTAAGTGTTTAGGATGTGGCAGCCAGGAGCAGTACGTAAACTGTGCTGATATAGAAATATATCTCCGAGACGGGTGGAATCAAACAGGGAGACCTAGAATACACACAAGGTATATGTAAGAAATAAATTATGGTTTACCGTGATTTATTGCCTTTTTTCACAGGGTATCGCTATAACGGGGATGACGCCTGTAAATGTTTAGGATGTGGTAGCCAGGAGCAGTACGTGAACTGTGCTGATATAGAACTTTTTTTCTTTAGAGCGAGATTCTTAGGTGAAGCATTTTTAAGAGAGAGATTCTGACCCGGTGTTCCGAATGCTTCATACATTATACAAATGACGTCACAAGGACGTCATTTGTATAAAGCATGGAACATTCGGAACATCGCGTTTCATGAATTATGAGGCATTTATAAGAACTCGATCAATTTCCCTCTTATATTTTTTCTACACAGTTGACTGAGGAGGTTCCAAAAAAGTCTAGTTCAGGGCAAGGTCGCCTACCATTGAGCAGCTTAAAATTCTTGCTTTAAAGAATGCTATTTCTTATATATCTTCTAAAAATCTCGCTCTAAAGAATGACCCTCGGGCTTCTGTTTACATTTTGAACGACCCTCTTTTTACAGGGTACCGTTATAACGGAGATGACACCTGCAAGTGTTTAGGATGTGGTAGTCAGGAGCAGTACGTAAACTGTGCTGATATAGAAATATATCCCCGAGATGGGTGGAGTCAAACAGGGAGACCTAGAATACATACAAAATATATTTAACAAATAAGGGTTTACCGTGATTTATTGTCTTTTTTACAGGGTACCGTTATAACGGAGATGATGCCTGTAAGTGTTTAGGATGTGGTAGTCAGGAGCAATACGTGGACTGTGCTGATATAGAAATATATCCCCGAGACGGGTGGAATCACACAGGGAGACCTAGAATACAAACACAATACATATAAGAAATAAACAATGGTTTACCGTGATTTATCGCCTTTTTTACAGGTTACCGTTATAACGGAGATGATGCCTGTAAGTGTTTAGGATGTGGTAGTCAGGAGCAGTATGTGAACTGTGCTGATATAGAAATATATCCGCGAGACGGGTGGAATCAAAGAGGGAGACCTAGAATACATAAACAATATATTTAATAAATAAACAATTGTTTACCGTGAATTTTTGCCTTTTTTACAGGTTACCGTTATAACGGAGATGACACCCGCAAGTGTTTAGGATGTGGTAGTCAGGAGCAGTATGTGAACTGTGCTGATATAGAAATATCATCAGTTAGAGCGACAAATTTATATGAAGCG
Organism: Fragum sueziense; assembly: GCA_963680895.1. Taxonomy (NCBI): domain Eukaryota; kingdom Metazoa; phylum Mollusca; class Bivalvia; order Cardiida; family Cardiidae; genus Fragum; species Fragum sueziense. The sequence continues at coordinate 12,781,926 of OY804610.1, forward strand.
TTTTTAAGATAGAGAATCTGGCCTTGGTGTTCCAAATGCTCCATACTTTATACTCATAAAAACGACATAATATTCAAATGAAGCGTATTTTAAAGAGAGAGATTCTGACCCCGCGGTGTTCCGAATATTCCATACTTTATACAAATGACGTCATGATAACGTCATTTGTATAAAGTATGGAACAATCGGAACATCACGATTTATGAATTATGAGGCATTTATAGCAACTCGGTCAATTTCCTCTTATATTGTTTCTACAGAGTTGACCGAGGGGTTTCCAAAAAGTCTAGTTAAAGCACTGTCGCCTCCCATTGAGCAGCTTAAAAATCTTGCTGTAAAAAACACCATTTCTTATATATCTTCTAAAAATCTCGCTCTAAAAATGTTCCTCGGGCTTCTGTTTACATATTGAACGGCCCTTTTTTACAGGTTACCGTTATAACGGCGATGAAACCTGCAAGTGTTTAGGATGTGGCAATTAGGAGCAGGACGTGAACTGTGCTGATATAGAAATATATCCCCGAGATGGGTGGAATCAAACAGGGAGACCCAGAATACATAAATGGAATATATTAAAGAAATAAACAATGATTTACCGTGATTTATTGCCTTTTACAGGTTACCGTTATAACGGAGATGATGCCTGTAAGTGTTTAGGATGTGGTAGTCAGGGGCAGTATGTGAACTGTGCTGATATAGAAATATATCCCCGAGACGGGTGGAATCAAACAGGGATACCTAGAATACATAAACGATATATTAAAGAAATAAACAATGATTTACCGTGATTTATTGCCTTTTTACAGGGTACCGTTATAACGGAGATGATGCATGTAAGTGTTTAGGATGTGGTAGTCAGAAGCAGTACGTGAACTGTGCTGATATAGAAATATATCCCCGAGATGGGTGGAATCAAACAGGGAGACCCGGAATACATACAAAATATATTTAAGATATAGACAGTGGTTTACTATGATTTATTGCCTTTTTACAGGGTATCGTTATAACGGAGATGACACCTGTAAGTGTTTAGGATGTGGTAGTCAGGAACAGTATGTGAACTGTGCTGATATAGAAATATATCCCCGAGACGGGTGGAATCAAACAGGGATACCTAGAATACATAAACGATATATTAAAGAAATAAACAATGATTTACCGTGATTTATTGCCTTTTTACAGGGTACCGTTATAACGGAGATGATGCATGTAAGTGTTTAGGATGTGGTAGTCAAAAGCAGTACGTGAACTGTGCTGATATAGAAATATATCCCCGAGATGGGTGGAATCAAACAGGGAGACCCGGAATACATACAAAATATATTTAAGATATAGACAGTGGTTTACTATGATTTATTGCCTTTTTACAGGGTATCGTTATAACGGAGATGACACCTGTAAGTGTTTAGGATGTGGTAGTCAGGAGCAGTATGTGAACTGTGCTGATATAGAAATTTATCCCCGAGATGGGTGGAATCAAACAGGGAGACCTAGAATACACACAAGGTATATATAAGAAATAAATTATGGTTAACCGTGATTTATTGTCTATCTAACCGCGTTTCTATGTTAGACGGCACAATGAATAGTCCACGATGATGATGGTACTCGTGGTCTTTTAATATTGAAGCCCAATTTATGAACGGTTAGATAGCCGATAAACCTCGACAAAACAGGGTTAATTTGCATTCTAGTTAACATACGAGCACTCGTATAGGCCTACAAAAAAATCTAAAAATAAATTGCTGAAATGGATGCTGACGAAAGCACTTATTAAGCCCAAAAGTAGTTTCAGACACTTCATCATTCTATACCATTTTAAATGTAATTGTCTTTAAGAAGTTTATCATTCAGAGCACATACATTTTTGTCTTAAAGTACACATTTATTTTCCTACTATTTATGATGAAATTAGACAGTCGTGTCTAATTAGTTGTAATACTATCTGAAAAATGTACTTTAAGATAAATATGTACTTTCTCCGGTTATACGAGCATTCGTCTGCGATGCTTTAACTTACATAAAATGAGGTTTGCGTCTAAAATGTCATCGTTGCTTTTTTAACAAGTCAAATCATTAGTTTTAAACTTTGAATACATTTCTATGGTATACAGAAAATCATCATCTTTATTTACTCATTGTTACATTCTCAAGTGGTGTCATCAACCGGGTTCGCGTTATCTTTTATCGTTTTATGCCACATTGTCGATAGAACGGGGTCATATTGTTTTACCATTGCTTGTATGTCTATTTCTAGTCTATGTCCTATGACTTGGCTACAAATCATTTTTGTTGCTAATATTTTCAGGGGCCATGACATTGACCATCATGGAGTTTTTGTACACGCTAACACAAACGCAGGTTTGATTCAGCCCACAAAAACATTGCTATTTGACACAACCATCATCGGTTCCATGCAGTTCTTGGGTCCTCCACTCGTTACTATGACGATCCCTAGCAACCACACCATCACAACAACAACACCATTCAACAGAAATCCAGTCATAAAGGGCAGTCCTGTAACTGACCTATCCCCATCTTATAGTCCTTTACAAACGTTTAACGTTATCGAAGCCACGCCCACGTTTATGACGCAAAGTGTTGACGTCACAACACCGTCTGTTTTAAGACAGCGAACAATTTCATCAGACAGAATAAAGCAAGAGATAATCAAAATGATAGGAAGGGAGATAAGAAAGGATACCACGCCTAGAAATGGCGTTAAAGTGTTTTTCACGGTACCACCGTCTCCTAACCGCGCAATATCACGTCCGCCATTAAATGCAGCACAACCAACAAGGCGGTTTAATTTTTTACAAACCGATGTACCAAATACACAATTCGTGTCAGTGAGTAGTATTTTGGATCGTTTTTATCCGAATTACATTACGCCATTTTTATTCTCATTAACAAAACCAAGACGACGATCGCGGATGCGAAACTCGCGTAGTTGTGACGTCACTTCCGATGAATTCCGTTGTGTAGCACGTGGTATTTATAAACAAAGTCCCGGTATAAACAAATGGTGTGAGCGAAACTGTAAAGCACAGAACTGTGTTTCGTTTATGTGCGAGTGTTTTTGTGAGGATAAAAGAAGGATTCAAACCTCGAACTGTCACGCTATTAATAAATTTAAAGGCGTGGAGGGGATGGACCTCTGGTGTACGGCTAATTGCAAGGTGGGGTACTGCCCGCCTAATACTTGTAGTGTTGAGGATTGTTTGAAACCAAATACTTCGTCTAATGGCGAACATTGACATCGCTCTGGGGACCTTCTTAATGAGCAATTTGGTTAGGCAGATAATCTGGTGTACGGCTAATTGCAAGGTGGGTACTGCCCGCCAAATACGTGTAGCGTGGAGGATTGTTTGAAACTAAATACTTCGTCCAATGGTGAACATTGACGTGGCACTGGGGACTGTTTACTTTAATAACAAGCCATCTGGTTAGGAAAGTCTTCTGATGTACTGCTTATGGCACCAATCAGCTGATTATGCAAATGAGGCAAGTTTGGTGTACGGCTAATTGCAAGGTGGGGTACTGCCCGCCTAATACGTGTAGCGTGGAGGACTGTTTGAAACCAAATACTTCGTCAAATGGCGAACATTGACGTCGCTCTGGGGACTTTCTGGGGGTTTTGTTGAAAAGCAACCATATAGCGTAGGTGCTCTGAGGCTTTCTTGTCTGTATAATAAGCCATATGATAAGGCACATCTTACGATGTACGGCTAATTGCAAGGTGGGTTACTGCCCGCCTAATACTTGTAGCGTGGAGGACTGTTTGAAACCAAATACTTCGTCTAATGGTGAACATTGACCTGGTTCTGCGAACCTTCTGTATGGAAGACAAGCCACAAGACAGATTTTCTGATGTGCGGCTTATGGCAAGGTGAAGTGCCGCTCGCCAAATACTTAAGGCGTAGAGGACTGTTTGAAACCAAATACTTCGTCTGGAGGACATTGACCTGGTTCTGCGAACCTTTTTAATGACAAAAGACAATTGCAATTTGGTTAGGCAGATCTTCTGATACTCTGCTTACGGCAAGGTGGGGGTACTGCCCGCCAAATACTTTTAACATAAGGGACTGTTTGAAACCAAATTAATTCGTCTAAAGACGAAAATTGACGTGACTCTGAGGACTATTTAGTTTGATAACAAGCCATCTGAATAGGCAAATATTCTGGTGTACGGCTAACTGCAAGGTGGGATACTGCCCGCTAAATACTTGTAGCGTGGAGGACTGTTTGAAACCAAATACTTCAAATGGCGAACATTGACATCGCCTTGGGGACTTTCTGTTGTTGTTTTTTAGAAGCAACCATATAGCGTAGAGGCTCTGTGGACTTTCTTATTTATATAACTAGTCATCTGATTAGATGAGTAAATCTTCTGGTGTACGGCTAATTGTACGGTGGGGTTCTGCCCGCCAAACACGTGGAGCGTAAAAGACTGTCTGAAACCAGATATTTCATCTAATGGCGAACCTTGACCTACCACAAGATAGATACAGTCCCCATAACGCATATGATCGCTTCTGAACAAAATTCTCGTAAATTTGGCAGCTTAACAAGCCGCAGGACTTCACGAGGTTTTTGTTGAAAAGCAACCATAAAGGGTGAAGGCTCTGTGGCTTCGTCTAATGGTAAACATTGACATAGCTCTGTGAACTTTCTTATTTATATAACAAGCCTTCTTATTAGGCAAATCCACTGGTGTTCGGCTTACAGCAAGGTAGGGCACTGTCCGCTTAACACATACATGTAGCGAAGAGGAATGCTTGAAACTAGATACTTCTTCTACTTGCAAATATTGATGCAGCTTTAGAGACTTTTTCCTATTTATATAGGCTAACAAACCATCGGATTAGGCAAATCATCTGATGTGCGGCTTACTAAGACATGAAACCAGACACTTAAAACGGCAAACGTTTGGACTTTGCGTTTCGTGTAAGTCTGGTCTTATCATGATCCCCTGCGTATTCAATCAACATTATATCTAGGATTATCGCCGTTGTAACTACTTAAGATGGTAAATATTGGCAAGAGTTAGCGTGCAGAGAATTCACGCCGAATATATTTCTAACGTTATGATTGCAAATATCTTCTGGAATCAACTTGATAATTGGAAAATTGTTCCTACTTTCTTTTCCATTCGAAAAAAACCAGCATATATAATTATATTTGTCAGAAATGTCGTAGATACAGAATGGCTGTTTCGGCGGGAAAAAAGCTTTCATTTCGAAATCATAGATTATATCATAATTATACTTTCATTTGTATGAATAAAGTTCTATTTATAGATTGTTTGTTTTTTCTAATTACCCAAAGACGCTGTAAATTGAAATATTGATTGACGAATAAAAACACTATCAAACGAAAAAAAATTGACTGGTCTAGATTTAACTTAGATGTTAGACGTTAGGTCAATGAAATTTAACTTTTTTGTCTTTCTGGACAGAAATCAATATGGGAAAAGAAGAAATTGCTTGTCACAAGCAATTTCTACATTTTCCACAATATTTTCCCAAGTCTTTACCTAGTGGGGCGTCAAATGACGTCTTTGAGTGGGATTGGGTTAGCTTATTACCCATGATTACCGCACGGTGACGCCTTTTGACGCTCAACAAGATAACCGCTATGGAAAACATTGTGGGAAAAGGAAATTGCTTGTGACAAGCCTTTTCAATCAATTTCTGTATTTCCCACAATGTTCTCTACCAAGAACGACCAAAAATGTAAAATTTAATCAACCTGAAAATGATCGCCCGGATATCTTTGAATTTGGATTAGTCCAAAAGTTTGCCGTCTGGTAACGGTTATATCACTGGTGGTGAACTAAAATTTCGCTACAACAAGGTATAGATATTTTGAGTTTAAATGTGAGTTTACAGATTTTTTCTAATGACAATGAATTTGTTCTAAAAACAAACCGGGTTTACCGTTTTGTATTGACAAACTGTCGGTGTTGTTATAAAATCTCGTAACTACGGCTTCGATAAATAATTTTATAACAACACCGACGGAATACATTGATCGCGAGAAACCGTCCCTCGCTTTGTCCGAGTTCACCACCAATATCTACCAATAGATGTCGCCACCCATCGATTATCATTTATCTATGGTGGGCATTCTGGGTTAACTACTTTCAAGATGTCAGCGCCCGTAAAGTGCATACACGTGGTACTTCCTGTCACGCGGCACATTTGCTTCACATGCTTGTATAAAGTAAAATGAATAATCCGATTTGAATTAATTATTTTATTCGATAAAATTGAGACGAAAATCAAACTTTATTTTGCTGCAAATGTTGTTTTTATCTCAATTTTCTGCTTGCTTCTTTTTGGCGACAGGATTTTGGAGTAGTGCGAACCGCGTAGTGATTTATCCAAAAATGGATAAAGTGATGCGTCAAATTAGTCAGTCCGAAAATTAAAAAAAAATAGACTGGAAATTGTAGACTGGCTACTTAGTCAATGAGTTCACCACCAGTGACCTCATTCTGTTATGATTGAGCCGAGATCTGGAAAGATGCCCTTGTTATATACTAAAGGAAAGAAGAAAGTTAACGCAACAACTACTTTTTGGCATTACCCCTTATTCTTAAAAGTTGTCGAATCCCAGTAGTTACTGATAGTTACAAGGAATTGTATAGTGATATTGGTCATTGTTTTTAGGGTAGAACCAGTCAAACGAGTCAGATAACGTAAAAAGGGCGTTTATACGTTTTCCACGTGCAAATACTCACATGGCCAAACTTTACATCAAACTCATTAAAGTTCTATAGATGAACGTCGATTCGATAAAATACTACGTGTTTTGTTTGGATTAAATCCCCCTTCTCACACCGCGACTCTTCCCAATATGGCGTCAAGCAGCAATTGTGATGTTCACGAATAGGCAATCTCAACACGCGGTTGCTGTTGACTTTGGTGTGTCTCAGTCGACAAAATATCACTTCTAGCAACGTCTTTATAAAATCAACGGAACAACTCACGATCGTCCGAAAAGTGGTCGTATACGTGTAACGTCACAACGTCATGACCTTTACGTTTGCTTGATTCACGTACTAAACAAAGTCCGCTTACTGAGCAAGATTGCCGAGACTATTGATCTACAGATTAACAATCATTTCAGCTTGTAATCATTTGCATTAGTCTGGATAACGTGCGAGACACTGACTCTAGTAACTGTTTATTGACGTTAACGAAATTGCGAAGACATTTAGCCGCTTATTTGCGGAATATGTAACCTATGACCTAAATGCAATTTAAACAAATGGAAGTCAAATGATGAAGGTTTACAATGCAATGAAAATAATATTTAAAGAAAAGTGGTTTTCAGAGAAATGTAACATTAAAATTATTGTTGCGTTTCTTTTTTTCCTTTAGTATAGTATTTGAGACCAACATGGTTTAGGTCTCAAAAAGTCACCTAGCAGAGTATCTCTTGCCTAACCCATTACCAAACAACAAAATTTTAGCCTAGTCCAAACTCATAGGTGTTGCAGACGACAATTTCTATTAAATATAGGCTACTGAAACATTTTTTGGTATTTCTTGGTAGAAAACATTGTGGGAAATGAAGTAATTGCTTGTCACAAGCAATTTCTTCATTTTCCACAATGTTTTCCAAAGCCTTTATTTTGTGGGGCGTGCAAAAGCGTCAATGTGTGGGAAAGGGTTAAAGCTAGAGAAGCTCTGCCAGGACATTTATTGCTACCAATACTGTCCAAGCTGTGTAAATACTTCAGTCTAATTTCGAAATCTGGAACCAATCTGTATTACCCGTACATCCCCTTCATCATCATCTTGCGGAGATTGAACTAACTACACACCTCTAGGCCCCGAAAAAACTTAAGCACGTTCTCATGCTCAAATCTGAGCACCGTGCTCAAATCGCACGAAATCCATGTGAACTTCAATCGAATACCCTTCCACATTGGAGAGTATTCCCCTGAAGTTGAGCATGTTCTCACGAGTTTATACTTACGTTTTTTAGAGAAATCGGGGCCAGAACTTCTTGTCGGCCATGGCTACGAAGAGAGTTTCTTTTAGGATAGACGTGTCTCGCTTAATCACATCTGAGAAGGTTAAGCTGCGTGATCGATTGTCAGAAGTTGGGTTCCTCCAGAGTACGGAATGATGAAACAAGTTCCTCAGTTGCATGTGCGCAATACCCAGTGAACTGGACACGTCTCTTGTAAACTAAGTTTGATACTCTGGGTAGGCTACCACAATTCATTTCTAGAGTTCAATGACAGATTGAGCATTCTTCTTCCATGTTGGGCTTTTACTGTGGGGTTGCATGCGTGTAACACCCATCCAAACGGCACTGTTATTTTGCTGAGCTGTTTGGATGGGTGTTACACGCATGCAACCCCACAGCAAAAGCCCAACATTCGGTAAGATTACGACCATTAACCCTTAATCCAAAACAAGATCTGGTTTTGACGTCCCTAGTAGAAAAGGCTTGGGAAAATATTGAAACAAAAGAAGAAACTGCTGATAACCAGCAGTTTCTCCTTTTGTCTCAATATTTTCTTTGTGCTCAAGGTCACGTGATAAAATCGAGGACAGCCATGAAAATTTTGCTCTAGGTTTTTTTGCCAAAAACACGTAAAATTAAGTAGTGATGTTAATATAATTTACATGGACTGAACGGAAATATGATGGACTTAGTGATTTTGTGAGGGATTTATTGGAACTATGTGGAATATTGACTTTGTAAGCATTTTCTTTTTTCACTTTGTCATTCACAAAGGTATCTAAAAATAGACATATACGTCAAAGTTTTTGAGTGAGCAGTTTTCGGACTTGGATAATCCGCCCTACAAGCAATAAACACTTATACAACGGTACACAACGGTTAACTGCTATATATACACGACGTCAGCAAATATGTCGGGACGAGGTCAAACGGCAAGCACCACTAAACCAACCAAAACAAAAACAAAAAAGGTTAACCCTAGCTCTAACGACAGCCAGTGTATATCTGAAGGAGACTCATTAATGGAAAATGATGATCGTATACTGTTAAACCAGCGGTTAGATACAATGTCAGAGAATATAAAAAGTATAAGAGGCGAGTTAAAAAAGATTATGAAGAAAGACGACATCCAGGACCTTATAATTAAGACAATTGAAGAAGTTACAAAGCAGATCGAGAATAAACTTATCAGCCAAATTCAAAAACAGATGGACGAAAAATTTCAGAAGATGGACGAAGAATTAAAATCTTTGAGGTTTGAAAATGAACAATTAAAAGAGGCCATGGAAAAAAGTGAAAATAACACCTCAAAGAAAGCAGAAGCAACACACGCACTAATCGACGAAAATGCAAGGAAAGTGAACGATGCGATAAAAATGGGCAATCAAAATGAACAGTATTCTAGGAAAAACAATTTTAAAATCATGAACATTCCTGATGAAGCAGACGAGACTGAGCAGACGCTAGTTGAAAACGTCAACAGCATTCTAGAAACACAGGGTGTGGAACTAAATAGAAACGAGATCATGGCAATACATAGACTGCCGTCGAAAAATGGAAATATTCGCCCAGTGATCGTGAAAGTGATTAACAATAGCGTGAAAACTCGAGTAATGAAGAAAAGGAAGGAGATGAAAGCAGTGGGACATCGTCTAGTGGACGATGTAACTAGACTAAATACAGGGCTTATTAATAGACTGGCTAACCACGAACTGATCGAAAGTGCCTGGTTTTTTAACGGCTCGGTTTTCGGAAAAACCCACGGGGGTAAGAGACTGAAATTCGACATCTTCGATGACATCGCACTTGTTGTAAATACAAACCAATAACATTATCGGTGATGTTTTGACAATCCCTATGTACAGTGCAACCGATATTACCATGTTCACCTTTATCATATCAGAAAAATTTTGTAACACACAATTTGAAAAAATGTTCTGTTTAGACTATCTGGTTATCTAGAAAAAAGAGTAAAATGAGGTTTAGATCAAGACCAGAAAGTGTGATTTTACACTGGCTGATCTTCATCTACACCTCACCCAATCTACCTCCTATGACGCAAACCCATGAAATTTATATGAAGAGAAAATTAATGAAACATTCAAAGTAAGTTAGAAAATGCAAATAACCAGCCCTTCTTATTCCCTTTCTTACAGTTTTTTTTCATTACTTCAGAATATTCCCCCTTCAGATTATATTATAAAAACTACTTCTCCTCTTGTAAGGAATGTTTTAACGTTGAATTCCTACTAGCCTAAAACAATTTGATACTAGATCTATAAATAAACCAAAGTGATGTTTTCTAGAACCTTAATGAAGACAGCTTGATACCATATATGAAAATTGGATGAAATCGTCGGTGTTGTTGCAAAACCTCGTAACTCCAGCTTTATCAAAGCTGGAGTTGCGAGGTTTTGCAAAAACACCGACGAAATATTGATTGAAGGGGAGAAACTGCTGAAACTCGGCATTTTCTCCCTTTTCTTCTTTATTTTATTCTAATAAAATACAATTATTCTCGCACGCTACTGTATCTATTTTTACACATTCATGTAGTCAATTATAAGAAACAAAAACATGTTGAATATGGTTCAAGAAAACATTGAAAGAAAAGGAAGAAATTGCTGATATCCAATATTGTATTTTCTCTTTTCCCATCACATTTTTTCTGCTACAGTCTTTCTATCTCGTATCAACTTTTAAACTTTTAAATACTCTTGTATTAATAAATGTAGTATTTAATGCAAAATGTAACCCATGAAACATTGAGAGAAAGGGAGAAATAGCTGATATCCAGTTTTTTCTCCTTTTCCCGCTTACTTTTATTGTCTCATGGATATCTAGTTACAATCTTTCTAAAATGTGTCTATTTTATATAAACTCATGCAGTAAATTACGTAAACAGGCAAATTGTTGTACAATGAGAGATTGGGGGAAAGAGAGAAATTACTGATAACCAGTACTTTTGTCTTTTTTCCTCATAACTTGATTTTTCTATGTGTTTATCAACCTAAAAGAAAATGCACACATGTTGTAGAATGAATGTGGTTGTAAAATGTAGTTAGAGATATATTTTGAGAAGGGGAGAAATTGGGAAAGATTTTTCAGTGAAGTGTAACGTAATTTCAGACAAATAATAGTAGTTCGTGGGTGCTGTTTTAAAATCATGTAATTACGGCTTGATTCAAGACGTGGTTGCGATATTCTTTTAACAACACCGACTGTTTATCAAAACATAACAGTAAACCCAGTCTTTTTCTAACACAAAATTTATTGCCATTGTTGATTTCCAATTTTTTCTCCCCTTTCCCTCATATATCCTTTTATTGTCACACACCAAGATCTAGATACAATTTTTATCGACTATACAAGATATGACATTTAAACATTTGTGTTGCTTCGCTTTTTCAAGACAAATCTCTTAAGAGAGTAGGGGATTATTAAATGAAATATTGAGAGAGCGGGAGAAATGTGTGATACTCTTTTCTCCTTTTCCCTAGTATTTTCATTGCTATGACACACCAACGCCTAGTTGCAACCCCTGTAATATTTAACACTAGAAACTACTGAAAGAATCTGCAAATTCACCGAATTGCTTTTTCTCCATTCTCCCTAATATATTTGATTACGTGAAAACACACATATTTGGCTTTAATGTTAAGTACAGCTCCGGCTAAGAACCATGCAAAACCTGCAAAAGGCGGTACATCGCATGTCAAGAAAATGCATGTTTTCTATTTTTCCCAACTGATTTAGTCATAAAACAAAGCAGATTACCAATTTTTTTGGTCTGCACATTGGTTTATGATTGCCACAGCGATTTTAAATTTTACAAGTTTAACTCAAATCCCATTGCTTTACATTGTAAAATTTGAAGGTTTTTTTCTCTCAAGACCAGAACGTAATTACAAAAGTGTTATGCCTATTATATGAGAAATGACTTTATGTTCACATATCAAAAGTCAAACCCGTGTGTTTTTTTGGTTAGATACGGTAAAGGGCAAAAATATGCGTGATATTTGTATAGTACTTTAGGTACTTTGATTTATTACCATGAATACTTTGATTATCCCCAGACCAAAATGGTGGCTTTGTATGGTCTTACCAGGAAGAATCTGATTATTTTGGTTTTCACAAGATGATTATGTATTTATACACAAGGAAAGACACAAGAGGTTAGTAATATGATCAGAGCAAGTCTGGCATTGTGTGCTGTATCAATGAGGTTGACAGTTTTTATGAGAAAACCAACATAGCTCGTTGTTTACCCGCAGAGTTCCCACTTAAAATTTTTTGGGGGAGTGCATGCACTCCCTGGAGTAAAAAGTTGGGAGTGCAAAATGAAAACTGGGGGTGCACTAAAATACAATAAAAGCTATTTGTTAAAAAGGCTACCGGTATTTTCCATTGTGTGGTAATGATACTGTTAAGTAATGGCGAGTGACAGGTGTCAGAATTTCAGAGTTTTGTTGACTTGAACAGAAATAGCATTTCTCAAACCATTTTACCTTTTTGAACTTGCATCTTAACACTATCAGCGAACATCATTCACACAAGTTGTCATTCCCATCCATTTTTTTCAAGCGCTATTGTGCTTACGAGTTTGGAAAAACAATCAATCTGTTGACATTTTTGTTTCAATTATTTCTACAGGGAGCAGACAGCATGGTTTGTGACACAATAATCAAATACTTTTGAGATATGCTTGTTGATTGGTTTATTGAAGCCTATCGGCGAGTGTCTTTGAAACAGGGTGCTCGTAATAATAACTCATCATGAAACCTACATTCTGAATGTAAACAATAAAGTTACGCTGTAATACTATTTCAAGGGGTAATTACATCCATACTTAACCAGTTTTTACCAACAAAATATATTTTCATTGACTTAGAAATATGTTTTCCTGTCAAACCGAGAACCTTTTCATGAATAATATGTGTTAAAGCTGTTTCCATTCTATGAATTCAGTGCGTGCGTGCACTCTTTACTCAGAATTTGCGTGCGTGAATTTTCTTTTCCGTACGTGAATTACGCACATATGTGCGTGAATGGGACCTCTGACCCGTGCATCAGGCTAGACGAGGAAAGTGTGCACTGTGGACGTTTTTCTAACACAAAAAACTATTTTAGCTTCACACTGCTTTAAATACATCATAGTATGTTTGGTAACTCAGATCAAAACTTTGATAATTGACAAATGCATTTATTTTTTCAAATGTGTATAATGTATGATGGAAAAGGGTACATTTCAAAGTGAAAGTAGAAAAACAGAAATATCCTTTCCTCCCATGCGTTCGATAGGTCCTATGGTTTTGATAGCTGTGTTATTTTCAAAAGTGTTTACAATCTGAATATCATTCCACATGTATCTAAACAATTTTGCCAAAAGTCTTTGGTCATTGGAATTTGGAGAAAACTGATAATTACACGTAATTTTTTTTTCATAATAAAAACTGTCAAACCGGCCCCTTGTTAAACCAGCCTATGGTTAAACCTGCCCCAAAATGGTGAAAGAAGTCCCTGGTTAAACCGGCCCAAAACGATAAAAATGGCCTCATACTTGATTTTCTATCAGTGACACTTGCCCCAAATTTTCTATGACAATTATCATGATTATCAGTAATGATTATATTTATGGGGCCGGTTTGACAATTCTGGGGCCGGTTTTCCTTTCCCAAACAACTGAAAGAAGACCAGGATTTGACGTCCCTGATAGAAGAGGCTAAGGAAAACTTTTAGGGGAAACAAGAAAATACTGGTAGCCAACAATCTGACAGTCATGCATACCTGTGTCTTTAAGTTTTCAGCCAAAAGTGCCCCAAACTACTAATTAATGAAAGTCAGGGTGTTCCCTGTGCTTAAGAATTTTGGGGTCTGGTCATTATGACCCCTAGTCTTCAAAGCTGGAGGTCATTTCTCCAATTTTGACGTCACATGCATTGACATCTGCATCCATATTATTGTTAGTATCAAAAGCCTTACAGGCCCTTTTATTCCATATTCTGGCTCTTTTATAGTTTTAAGCAAAACGCTCTTCACCCCCATTGAAGTTGATTTATGCATATAATCGTTTTGTCTCGGCACTGGTTATCATGTATTACTGCTTTTTTTAAATTGAAAATCTAGATCCCCTCTTGTCAAGAGAAAATACAAATAATCATAGAATATTTCAGAAATATTGTGAACTATAAATTGAGCAAAACTTTTTTAAAATTAAAATTAATTCTTAGCAATTTAAGAAAGTTCCATAATTTCAAACTGACATGTATCTCAATGTCATTTTAGTGACATTCCTCTTGTTTTGAGATAATGAGTCTGTTCTTTATTTTCTTTCAGATGGCTCTGACTGTACCGGTGGCCCTTTATGATGTAGACTCTGCTTGAAATTATGTAACTGTCCTGAAATTGAATACCAGCCAGGTATGTGTGCAACAAAATTTGTTATATGCTTTGATTTCATAATATTGCTGTCTATTTTACTGATCATTTATATTTTAAGTTCGTTGTAACACCAGACTGCTACCTCTAGTTAATGCTAGCCTGGATGGCTACCTCATTGTGAATGATCTAGCCATATTGCTCTTCATACTTGCTGTTTGAATTTGTTTCATATATTGTTCTTTTTTGACCTGATGTCTATCTGTTAAGATTTAATTGTATCAATTCCTCGACCTTCTATTCTTGAAAAAATATTTGCATGTAAGAGATGATTAAAATGATTTCATATCTTTGTGTTTTTCTTCAGGTGAAGAACTTATCTGCACAGCAGAAGAAGACATACATGATTAAAGTCAAACAGCCTGCCTGCCAAGATCATCTAAATATTGGACTCATTTCCATCTTTTATCCACTTGTTGACAAGATCATGAAGACATGAAATACCACAAAATGAAGCATAATTGTATGTAACAGATTCTGGAGATTGTAGTTGTACACAACAGACTGAACTGTTCGAGGAAATGGCCGTGTAAAGAAGAACATACCATTATGTCTCTAGATTTGGAACACAATAATAATTCAGTTGTCCCATAAAAGTTTCACGCCTTACAGTGAATTTGGGGAGAAAAGTTATAACATTGTGCTGTCAGCAAGCATGGGCTTTGAAGATCTGAATGGTTAGGTTTTCAAGGTCAAAGCTTATTTCAACGACTAAATGGTGGAAAGAAAGAGATTGTCTTTCTCATCTACATCCCAACGAACGCTTCTGCCAAGTATAAAACAAAATAGACATACACTTTAAGAGTTGTATGGACAACCACTTTAAGAGTTGTGTGGACAAGAGTCTTTTAACCAAATTAGGGTCCTTAACTCAATGATTTGTGATGAAATTTTCATGAAAATGTGTGTTTCACATCTACAGGTCCCTATGAATAAATGCTTTTGCTTAGTATGAAGCAAACCTGACAGAAACTGTAAGATTTTTATGAATAAGATTTTGTGGAACTTACCAACAGACTGACCAACCAACCAACCAAAAGGCTTATTCCAGTATACCCCCTAAGCTTCAGTTGTGGGGGGGAATAATAACAATGCTATCTCATATGGAAAAAATGATTGAATGGATTGTAGGAAAGCATTTTTAACATGTTCTCAGTTATCGTAGATGTTGCTAAAGATTACAATACATGTGTGTTCAATATGATCTTTGGTTAGGCTATAATAAGAAATGAAACTGTTGAGATAAAAAAAAGAAAAATGCTTGTTATCTGGCTATCTGCATTATATTCGTTTTGTCACAAGTTTTTTCCAAGCCTTCTCTACAAGATACATCAAAATGGTGGTTTGTTTGGAAAAGGGTTAATGCAAGACTTTTGTATCCATGAATGTTAATTAATGAATTTAGTATTTGTCATTGTGGATACAAGACCTAGAAATGTGAAGAAGTATCATGGATTGATGTCCTCTTATATGGATTATATTCACTATATTAACCCATTACCAGATGGCAAAATTTTAAAGTTGTCCAGAGTCAAATATGTTGCAAAAGGCAATTTCAAGTGAATGAAATTTTGCAATTTTAATTGTGGGTAAAAAACATTGTGGAAAATGAAGAAATGGATTGTTTCTTCATTTTCAAGATGAAACTTTTAGGCTTTATCTCATAGGGTATTAAAATTTTTCATCATGTGGAAATGGGTTAAGGTAGTCAACCTCAAATGAGATTCATCAGACTTAGAATTTTTGCGGGCAACAGTGTAAAAATTAAGCTGTAGAAGGTATCTATTATTTTTTCTAATTCGTAATGTTTCCGTCCAGATCGAGTGCATTACGAATGTTTAAGACTTAGCATGAAATATTCCGTCGTAGCATGAATCTCATAAGGGATGGACTACCTTAATATACATGTACTCAAAAGAAGAAATATGACATTGATTTGAGCTTTAAGTTTAAGCATAGGCATCATTTTCATCTCTCTATACATCAAATTCGTTACATTAATTTGGTATTGAGAAAAAAAAATTGGTTGAAATGTAGCTAAAATGTTTAGATGTTAAAAAGGGCTGCACTACCTTAAATTATTTTAAATGAAAATAAGAAAACAATAACAGAACTGGTTTTGTCATGGCGGTGTGTCCGTCGTGCGTCCGTTCGTCCGTCCGTAAACTTTTTCTTTAAAAATCTCATGCTTCTCAGAAACTACTCAATGGATTTCAAACAAACTTCACATGAATGATCATTGGGTGACCCTCTCTCAGATTCCTTCAAAGAATTTGGATTGAATCAGAATAACATGAGTTATCTGCCCTTGAATGTCAAAAATAGCTGGTTTTGACTTTATTTGTACTCTAAAATCTACAAATGTTGATCAATCAAGACAAAACTTTGACAGAATGATGGTGACTATATGATCTTGCCTGAATATAATTTACAGCTTGATCTGAATTTTACATCATGAGTTATGTGCCCTTGAAATTGACAAAATTGCCATTTTTGACCATACAATCCTATTTGCTTGTAATTTTCAGCTTGGTCATGCATTTGCTTGTTTGCGCAGCCTGAACATTTGAAATTGCATTCAACAAGACAAACAGTCAGGCCTGTGGAGCGCTTCCAGACCGCCAGGGCTGTCTAGTTAAGCAAAGACACCAGTTTACTTGCTAAAAGACTTCACTTCCTTATTTTATGTTGGTCTTGGGAAAACAATTTGGTTGAAAAGTGCAAAATTGTACAATAATTATTACTTAAATTCTGAGTATAGTTGCACTACCTTAATTCATTTATAAAGAAAAGATGAAGAAAAAAACCCTACAATGTTTCTTTCATGTTTAAGAATAGATATCAGTATATTTGTTCAAAGACATCATTTTCGTTGGACCAGCCCAATTTGAAATGAGTTGCAGACCACAAAATAGTAAAAAGGCAAAAGTAACTTTACACCTGACTTTTATTTGATTGATCAAACCCTAATCACAGTTTGTGAAATTTCTTGTGTTATACATAAACATATGCCATTTTGCAAGAACAACGTGTGATAGAAGAGAGTGGTCAGCCTTTGTAGACGCTGGGGTTACCACGGCATTAATAAAGGGGTCAATTTGAAAATTCCAGGTGAAGTTTTATTGCACCTTTTGGAATAAAAGGGTCACATTTTATGCTAAATTTTATCTAATGTCAGTATTTCTTTGTCCCCATGTGTATTATTGACTGAAAAAATGTACTCGCGTATGGATAAGGTCAGCCGTCTGATCTTGAGCTGTTCAATTCTTAAACAATCGTCCCGTAGCACACACTCTATTTCATGCACGTTCTTGTGTCCTCAAGTCTTCTATCGCCTATGACAATAACATTTAACATTTTCTCCTCAGAAAAGAGGGGTTAACTCCAATATGCGTATATTCAAACTGTTACATAATGTCAAATATTGGCGTTTTTGACGTTGACGTCATGTTACTGTATAACTCGAGGGGTCTGGCTACCGGACGTCTAGCATTAAAATCAATGTTTCAAATTCGACATCGAACAATTCTACCACTCAACTAACGATTACACGCATCTTTAGTGCATTTACCGGTAAAAACGTAACGTCACGTCACGTTAATGCTAAACACGAATTTATTGGTCTTGGTTATGGATACTCTCATTTTCTGACCCCCTAAGTGTTGAAATTCGTTCAAGAAGTTAATGATTAATTGACGGGTGCAGTTCATTAGCATAGAAACATAAAATTTCATCCTGGCTATCTCATCATGCTTAACGTCCTGCTTTTGTCGGCGTCGGATTGCTTACCTTTTTTTCCTGGTAACTGGAAAACAACTCTGGGCCTTTTGTGTGGCGACCAACAAAGATCAGACATGCAAAAAATAATGTCACTATTTACAACAACATTGTGTGGGTGGGGTATTTTGGTAATTTTAACGATATGCACTTGCAGATTGCTGTAACGTCGATGAAACGGGTGTGTTCATTTAGAATATCAAAACGTAACTGTGAAATCATATGGTTGTGAAAATATCATAAATATGCTTTGAAATTAAGAAAACAGAATTATTTAAAAACTGTAAAGTTACTTTTGCCTTTGAGTATATAAAAGGTAGAAAATGTGTATTTCAAAGCCTAGAAAATATTGAGGCAAAAAGAGAGAATGCTGATCATCAGCATTTTCTTCTTTTGTATCAATGCTTTTCTATCAGAGATGTCAAAACCCAGTCTTGTTTGGAAAAGGGTTATACTGGTCCTGGGACAAAAACTTTAAGTTGAAAGTGTATAATTTCTATATTTTAATCGATTCTGAGAATGGTTGAACTACCTTCATTTAGCATTTATAGATTAAAAAGTAAAAAATAAAAATAAAACGCACACACACACACAGGTTTCTTTCTTTCATGCTCAAGTAAAGACATCAATTTATTTGTGAAAAGACATCACTTTCTTAGTAAATGTTGGTCTTGGGAGAAAAATTTGGTTGAAAAGTGCATAATATTACATATTTTTTTATTTTGAGACCGGCTGTACTACCTTAATGTATTTATATAGAAAAATGGATTTTTCTTTCTTTCATGCTAAATAAATGACATGTTTATTCATGGAAAGACATCTCTTTCTTAGTTTATAATGGTCTTTGGTGAAAACTTGGTTGAAAAGTGCATAATTTCGCATTTATTAGATTTTGAGAACAGTTGTACTTCCTTAATGCATATATTTTGAAGATAAGAAAAAAAAAACATGCAGGTTTCTTTCTTTCATGTTTAAATTTAGATATCAGTTTTTTTTTTTATTAAAGACATCACTTTCTTAGTTTATGTTGGTCTTGGGAGAAAAACTTGGTTAACCCTTTCCCAAACAAGACCTGGTTTTGACGTCCTTAATAGACAAGGTTTGGGAAAATATTGAGGCAAAAGAAGAAAGTGCTGATAATCAGCACTTTCTGTTTTTGCCTCGATATTTTCTTGGCTATAACATGCATATTTTCTCCTTTTGTAATAATTTATCTTGTCATCTGCAGCCCCTTCCAAATTGGTCCACCCTAAAATTTTGTTGTTTGGGAAAGGGTTAAAAAATGTATAATATCATTTTTTTTTTCGATTTTGAGAATGGTTGTACTACCTTAATGCATATATATTGAAAATAAGAAAAAAAAAAACACAGGTTTCTTTCTTTTATGTTTAAGTTTAGACATCATTTTATTTGATCAAAGACATCACTTTCTTAGTTTATGTTGGTCTTGGGAGAAAAACTTGGTTGAAAAGTGCATAATTTCGCATTTTTTTTAGATTTTGAGAACGATTGTACTACCTTAATGCATATATATTGAAAATAAGAAAAAAACATGTTTCTTTCTTTCATATTTAAGTTAAGACATCAGTTTATTCAATCAAAGACACCACTTTCTTAGTTTATGTTGGTCTTAGGAGAAAAACTTGGTTGAAAAGTGCATAATTTCACATTTTATTAGATTTTGAGAACGGTTGTACTACCTTAATGCATTCATATTGATAATAAGAAAAACCACACAGGTTTCTTTCTTTTATGTTTAAGTTAAGACATCAGTTTATTCAATCAAAGACACCACTTTCTTAGTTTATGTTGGTCTTAGGAGAAAAACTTGGTTGAAAAGTGCATAATTTTGCAATTTTTTTAGATTGTGAGAACGGTTGAACTACCTTAATGCATGTATATTGAAAAAAGGGAAAAACACACATGTTTACTTTTTCATGTTTGAGTTTAGACATCAGTTTATTTGATCAAAGACATCACTGTCTTATTTTATTTTGGTCTTGGGAGAAAAACTTGGTTGAAAAGTGCATAATTTCACATTATTTTCAGATTTTGAGAACGGTTGTACTACCTTAATGCATATATATTGAAAATAAGGAAAAACACAAAGGTTTCTTTCATGTTTGAATTTAGACATCAGTTTATTAGATCAAAGACATCACTTTCTTTGTTTATGTTGGTCTTGGGAGAAAAACTTGGTTGAAATGTGCATAATTTCGCATTTTTTTAGATTTTGAGAACGGTTGTACTACCTTAATGCATATATATTGAAAATAAGGAAAAAACACGCATGTTTCTTTCTTTCATGTTTGAGTTTAGACATCAGTTTATTAGATTAAAGACATCACTTTCTTAGTTAATGTTGGTCTTGGGAGAAAAACTTGGTTGAAATGTGCATAATTTCGCATTTTTTTAAGATTTTGAGAACGGTTGTACTACCTTAATGCATATATATTGAAAGTAAGGAAAAAACACGCATGTTTCTTTCTTTCATGTTTGAGTTTAGACATCAGTTTATTGGATCAAAGACATCACTTTCTTAGTTAATGTTGGTCTTGGGAGAAAAACTTGGTTGAAATGTGCATAATTTCGCATTTTTTTAGATTTTGAGAACGGTTGTACTACCTTAATGCATATATATTGAAAATAAGGAAAAAACACGCATGTTTCTTTCTTTCATGTTTGAGTTTAGACATCAGTTTATTAGATCAAAGACATCACTTTCTTTGTTTGTGTTGGTCTTTGGAGAAAAACTTGGTTGAAATGTGCATAATTTCGCATTTTTTTAGATTCTGTGAATGGATGCACTACCTTAATGCATTTATATTGAAAATAAGAAAAAAACACACGGGTTTCTTTCTTGCATGTTTAAGCATAGAGGTCAGTTTATATATCTTAGTACATTATTTCATGAGATCTTTCTGGTCTTGAGAGATAATTTACTTTGAAAATAGCCATTTTTCAGAATTTTGCCTAAAATCTGTATACCAGTTACCCCACCCACCTTCACTAGCATGGTATGTGTGTAATAGTTTGAAAATTTTGTTGTTTATTGTTGAAATTTTTCTATCTAGGATGAATCTACATAACTAAACTATTAAATAAATAATTTATAAGCACCACTTGTATTTCTTGGTATTTCAAAGTACTGAAAAATTAGTATTTTCGCCTTTGGAAAGCATAGAATGGAGCTGAAAATGAAAATCCTTGGTTACCATGGTAACAATCAACGGATTCAAGAAATATTTCAGCTTTCGACTTTTGGTCACAAAAGGGTTGCACTGAGGTGCCAATAAACCAATTCTGTTACTATGGATGTACCGCCTATTGCATGGTCCTTAGCCGGAGCTGTACTTAATACGACTGACTGTATCAACGTTGATATATTCGCACTGTTAATTGTATTTAAAGGTAATACCGGTATAATATTGAAGCGAATGTTTGAGAGAGAAGGACAAATTGCTGAGCTCAGAGATTTCTCCTTCTCTATCATATATTTGATTATGTGGAAACACCAATATTTAACACTAATGTTTTTTTTTTTTTTTTACTCGTCTGTATTAGCGTCGATATATTGGCCCTGCAAAATATATAAAGAATGTAATATAGATTTCAAGTGAATATATTGAGTGAGGAGTATAAACTGATGATGCCAGCTTTTACTCCTTTTCCCTCATATATCTTATTACGTAGAATACGCATTTTTGACTTTAATGTTTTTACTCGTATGTATGAGCGTCTATATATTCGCCCTGTAAATTGTATAAGATGTCATTCAAGTAAATTTATTGAGGGAGAAGGACAAATTGCTGAATCTATCGGTTTTTTCTCCTTTATCCATCATATAATTGATTGCGTGGAATATCAATATATATAGATTGAATGTTTATGTGCATGTGTTAATTTCGATACAATTTCTTCTACATTGCAAAGAATGTGAAATAACTTCCATGACAATATATTGAGGGAAAGGGACAAAATGCTGAGTCCAGCGTTTTTCGCCTTTTCCCTCATATATTTAATGACGAGGAAATATCATAATTTAAATCAATATCTATGCGCTTGTATTAACATCGACATCTTTCCAACTATATTGGATACATGTGAATAGGTAAAGTAACATATAAGTGAGTATATTGAGGGAGAAGGACAAATTGCTGATACCAGCTTTTTTCTCCTTTTCTCTCATATATTCAATTACGTGGAATACACACTTTATAGCATCAATAATTATGCGCCTTTCACATGAATATGCAATAACAATGACAGTAAATACAATGGTATTCTTTGTTTTGTGTGTGTGTGGAAATCACGTTGTAAGTAAAAATAGTTGCAATGTTTATTAAAGTTTCTATTGGATTGATGATTGCCTATTGTATAGATACATTCGAACGTTATGTGCAAGGATCCTCCGACATAATTATGCCGGATGATCCTAATACATATCATTCGTTTTTTATCCTACAATACATTTGACATTAGCTATATTTTCGCAGCAATTAAGCCTTTATGAAAACAAGGGTAAATCAGAATAAATGTGTAATCGCGTAAGGATGTTAATTTCATATATCGTCGCCTTTCGGCGAAAGATCCGCAACCACAGCTTGTTTTAAGCTGCGGTTGCGTGGTCTTTGCTGAAGAGCGGTGATATAATAGTTATAGAGAGAAGGACAAACTGCTGAAGACAGCTTTTTTCTCCATTTCCCTCATGTATTTAATTTCGTTGTATACGCATATTTAGCATCAATATTTATTCACCTGATTTTGATATCATTATTTACCCTCTATGTCTGATAAAGGGGTAAAGTAATATTAAAATGAATGTATGAATGGAGAGGGACAAATTGATGATGCCATCTTTTTCTCCTTTTCTCTCATATATTTGATTACGGATTATATCCATATTTAGTATATATATTCATGAGCTGTTTTAACGTCTATATTTCACCCTTTATACTGTATGCAACATTATACAATAACATTCTAGTAAAAATATTGAGAGGAAGGGACAAATTGTTGATGCCGGCTTTTCTCCTTTCCCCTCATATATTTGATTACATGAAATACTTATATTCAACATAAATATCTATGCGCCTGTTCTAATATCGATATATTTGCTATATGAATTTTAAAAGACCCCCCCCCGAAAAAATAGCATTCAAGTAAGTATATTGATTGAGAAGGACAAATTGCTGATATCATCGCTTTTCTTCTTTTCTCGCATATATTTAATTACGCGGACACAAAGATTTACCTTCTTCTTCTCTTGTCTACATCAACACAAACATATTCATATTGTCTTTGGGAAAGTGGGAGAGAATGCTGTCTGTCGCTACTCGCTATTTTTCCTCCATTGGACTGCTGTTTTTGTGCTTGTGGTTATATTTGGTACGCTTAATGTTATATGTATAGATATTTTGTCTATTGGATCTGTTTTCCTAAACTACAAACAATTTATATCGTAATACCACACTGAAGGTCAAGCCACATAACGTGGTAGAGGCCCAGTACATTTCATTCAAATCTCTTACACCAAACGATTACGATTCAGTAGCACATTTTTTTTTTATTTCGATCTTATGCAGCGCACTTTTGTATATACGTGAAGTTTTGGCAAAACACCACTCGTTTGTTTGTTTAATTATGTTTGTTATTAATATGAAACTAGGCAAAGCCTATATACGGACGAAGCAAACATAAATCTCAAAAACAAGGCAGGAACCATTTCCAGAAAACGATATCTAGATCTATCTAGTCTAGTCACATTCCGAATGGGTTGAAGTCTAAAAGATATGCATGTGGAGCACATTTTAATGATTTATGCCTATTTGAAATCTAGGTCTATAATTTCTGAAAATGTGACCTTGACATGTGCCCTTGTCTGAGGACATTGACCCACAGTCTAAGGAAAGGCATTTTGACACAGAATTTGCACTGAATGTTGGATTTAACCCTTTCCCAAACAAGACCTGGTTTTAAGGTCCCTCGTAGGAAAGGCTTGAGAAAACAATGAAGCAAAAGAAGAAACTGCTGATAACCAGCAGTTTTTCCTTTTGTCTCAATATTTTCTGTGACATATTTTCCACAAATCCTATCTTTAATAACATCCATTTTGTCATTTGTGGCAATTTTTTAAGTGGATCACCCTAAAATTTGGTTGTTTGGGAAAGGGTTAAGTACATTGTAATGGACATTATTATGGCTTAAATTTGATAATTTGATAAAGCGATGCCTTAGAATCGTAGACTTTATCTACAGCCAAATTGGTCGGCATGACAAGTTCAAATGTCTGAAATTTACACCATCTTTAAAGCTTGAAATGCCCTTTCCAAAAAAGTACGCATCATAAGAGGTCGTAAGTACCACCTACGACCTTAATTTTCTAAAACGCCGTTTAAAAGTAGCTTTCAGCTTTGACTGGTCCAAGATGAATGTTTTGCTCCTTTTCAAATAAGGACCATCATCGTCCATGTAGATTATCCAAACAAGACCTGGCTTTACGTTCCAAATTGAAAGAGCGTATAAAAAAGTGAAACAAAACAAGAACATGTTGATTACCAGCACTTCATCATTTTGCCCAATGTTTTGTGCAATAATTGACACAAATTAACTCTTTATCAACACCAGTTGTGTAGTTCAAATCGAAATCTGGTCCAACTTTAGGTCGTTAAACTTTTGGAAAGGGTTGAACATTGGGTTAGCTGTACATAAAGGTATATAGTGCTAAAGCCTCTCTTACAACCCGTCGCGCGTCTTTTTAAATCGTACGTTTTAAAACTCTGCAAAATTGCATGATTTATAAAGACGCACGACGGGTTGTAAGAGCGCCTCAAAATAGTGTCCGGTCAATTCTTTTCTGCGTGCAGTCTGCGTCGTGTTTGCGTCCACCAAAATTGTACGCTGTACGTGCGTGCATCACACGACTAAACATACGTTTTAGACGCAGACCGCACGCAGGAGCATGTACGACCGGTTGTAAGAGAGGCTTAACATGCGATCAGACGGTAGTTAAACATCCTGCTGATTTCAACATTTTCTCTCTCCATACCCATGATTTTCGAAGGTTCACACTAAATTGCTGCGACTATACGCAAAAATGATATAGAAGAAATTAAAGGCTTTCGGGGAGTGAAGAGACATGGAGAAGTACACCTGCACTATCAATTAGCTCTTCACCTCGATGGCTTTCAGCATTACCTTCCACGGACAGTAATTTAACAAACCCAAAAAATATTTACTGTTCCAATTTGACAGCTGTTTCAGACGACAAAATCCAATTTAACGAAAATAGGATTTGTTTATTATATAAAAAAGAAATATTGAGGCAAAATGGAATTTTTTATCAGCATTTTCTTCTTTTGTCATAACGTTTTCACATGCTTTTTCTATAAGGGACGTCATTTTAAACCAGTCCATCTGGAAAAGGGTTAACAATGTAAATATGTACTCTGGAAGATGCTAAATTTTGGAAGGAACATTAACTCATGGACTGGAATACGGCTTGGAATAAGAGGACAGATAACATTGGATGGTCCTAAAACTCAATCTCTGCACTACCTGAGTGTTACCAGTAATTTTAACACTTTGATTCAACCCTTTCCCAATTTCCCAAACAAAAATTTTAGTTGTGGTCCAATTTTAAATATGTTGCAGGTGTCAAAGGAATGTTCATAAAAACTGGATTCGTTTACATTATAGAATAATGAATATTGAGTAAAAAAGAGAAAATTGTGGTTATCAGCAATTTCTTCTTTTGTCTTAGTATTTTCCTTAGCAGTTTCTATCAGTTCAAAACCAGGTTTTGTTTGGGAGATAGTTAATGTGTTAACTTAACCAAACGCATGTCAACTGAAAGAATAACAAGAACAAATCAAATGAAAAATAAAAAAAATATTTTAATTTCATAAACAAAAATGACATTTTAGCTGGTAAAAAAAAGATCTTTTTAACCCTTTCCCTAGCGACAAAATTTCGACTTTTCGAATGCTGCAGAGGACAAAATTGGTTTACATCCATATGGAATTTGTATGTATTATAGCTTTGAAGATATTGAGGCAAATGGAGAAAAATGCTGATTATCAGCATTTTCTTCTTTTGCCTCAATGATTTCCCAATCCTTTTCTATGAGGGACACCATCTATTTTGATAACATGTATACAATGTTACATTATCATGTATTTGGGTTTCTGCACAATATCTCTCTTAACCCATTACCAAATGACAAAATTCTAAGCTTGTCCAAATTGAAGAAGTTGCTGACGAAATTCAATGTTATGAAACTTTAAACATACAATGTTCAACTCTTTGGGAAGAAAACATTGTGGAAAATGAAGAAAGTAACAAGCAATTTTTCTCATTTACCAAAATGTTTTCCCAGTCATTTTTCTTGAATTTTATACTTGAATATTGTAAACAACACAGTACGGACCCAAAATAATCCACAAATAGCACAATCAAGTCAATTAGTCAAAGTCTAAAAATCTGTTTAAACACCGGTTACTGGCGGTTAGTAATCACCATCTTCATTCATCTGTACACCTCATTGATCAACCTGCAATGATACAAAAGTAACAAATGAAAGTATACAGCACCCTCATGCTGCTTTTGGAAACATCATAATTACGTTAAAAAGAGAACTATGAAAAACATTTTCCTACTTTTCCCGTGTCCTAAGTGGCTTGAAAGTTGTTGAAAATGGTATTAACTTTTCCCCAAAAAACAAATTTTAGGACAAAATACTGAGAAAAAGGGAAAAAGTGTAGATAACAATTTTGTCTATTTTTCTCAGTGTTCTCACAAACTATTTCTACCAGGGACATCAACGACTTCAGGTCTTGTTTAGCCCATTACCACACAATGACGCCTTTTGAAACCCTGCAAGATAGAGGCTTTGGTAAACATTGAGGGAAAAAAAAGAAGAAATTGCTGGTCACAAGCAATTTCTTCATTTTCTATATTAAATGTTTTCTACCTAAAGATACAATTTCATTCACTTAATTGTCATCTGCAAAATCTTTGAATTTGGGCCAGTCTAAAAATTTGCCGTTTGGTAAAGGGTTAAGAAATGGTTAAATTAAAAAGACACTGTGCAGTGTATATTATTATGATGTTCATATGACACTCTTGGTTATGGTGCTGAGATTTTAGATTAGATTTATTGGGTTTAACGCTGTTTTCAACTGATATGGTCATATTGTGGTGGATGGAGCACCTAACCACAGATTCCTGATATTTCTCTCACTAATACAACCACAATATTATCTAAACCGAACCTCCAGGTTCTCTCTCCCATAGATGATTCACACCCATAATTGGAGAGGGACAAATGACTTGTCAAATGACAGAATGGATAAGAGCTGGCGTTCGGTTTGAACTCAGCACCCCTGGATTGACAGACTCCAAAGTTACCAACTGAGCTATCAGGGCCTGCTGACTCGGCTGTCAAAATTCTAGACAGACAATTTGTATGTGAAGGCAGAAACTTTCATTGAAGGAACAAAGAGAACTTGTCCCTTTTAACCCTTTCCCAAACAAGACCTGGTTTTGACGTCCCTAATACAAAACGCTTAAGAAAACATTGAAGCAACCAGCATTTTCTCCTTTTGCCTAAATATTTTCCATGATATGATTTACACAAACACATTGTTTATAATCTTCTATTTTGTCACCTAAGGCTGTTTTGGTCAAGTCTACAATTTGAATGTTTGGGAAAGGGTTAATTAGAATGACATTTTCCTCTGGTTTTGTTATGTAGGAGTTCTGAACATTTCAATTTACAAACTGTTTTTTAACATGATGCAGAAGAAGCCAAATTGTTGCAAATGCCCAATCCTCACCTGGCTTTGAAGTTTCTATCCCAAAAATAATCCACCATTGTACAGTACACCACTCCAGAATTTAAGTTGGGTCATTCATCTTGGTTTATTTTCTGCATGTCTGAAAAGATAATGTTATCATATCATTGATTCATAATATAATTTAGATCTTCCTTTTGCAAAGGAGATCTTGTTTTGCCAGTGAGTCAATGAAGAAAAGTCCTGCCAAAGAGAACATTGAGTCAAAAGAAGAAAATGCTAAATATCAAGCCTTTTCACATGCGCCGATCCAAAGGCAGGGGTCTTGCTACCAATTTTTGTTTGGGGCCAGGGGCCAGTGAAATTGGGGAAAATAGCAATGTTTTAACCTAAATTGGAAAAAACTAAAACAAGTTTGTATTCATACTGTCACTCAGTTTCAGTTGCAAATTAGACTGTAGTGGTGTTACTGGTGTAAAATGCATTTGTACATACTCTTGTTTAAGAATCTACTCTAAAACTGTCTTCAAAATGTTTGTAAATGCAGATCTATGGGGTCTTAACAAGGGGCATTCTGGGTTCTCATTGGAAATTTTCATCAGAGAAGTGGGGGAAAAAAGATACTTTTTGCCATTGGCAATGGGGCCCAATAACGGCCCCAAATTTTGGCAAACGAGACCCCTGAAAGGGGGGGTCTGGGGGTCATAACCCCCCCCCCCCCCTGGAATTTGGCGAAAAAAGGGGTTATCAAAAAGATTACTGGTTATGTGCCAAAGTAGCTGCGTCATTTGTCCCTGTGTGCCACAACAGACTGTTATTATATCTAGTACTTCATGGTATTACATGTATCTGCATGCTCGGATCCAGTGGGACCCACCCACCCCCTGAATTTGGCAAAAAAGTGGTTAAAGATTGGAAGACCCCCCCCCCCCCCCCCCCGGGAAAAATACTGGATCCGCGCTTGATTTCTCATATGCACTTATTCGATATAAAGTAAACATCCATTTTATTGTCTACATCCAGCATCTTTCAGATTGGACCTACCAGATTTTTTGCCATTTGGGAATGGGCTATGAGTCATTATTTTTGTTTGAGAATATGCAAAATTGTGACAAATCTGCGGAATGACAAAAAAAGAATAATTTCTTCTTTTACCGGAAAGTTATATTCTTACGAATTAGATCTACGCCTACATTTAAAATAAAATCAATTATTGTGTAACAATTTCTTCTTTTCCCAGAAGGTTTTAAAATTATAATTTTCTTTAACAAAAGTTATGCCTAGATCTAGATCTACATCTAAAATAATATAAATCATTGTGTGGTAGTTTAACACCACCAAGATACGATTTCGACATGCTTTTCAGAAAAAGATCTAGACTCTAGAAAACATTCAGCGAAAAGAACAGGCCCGTAGGAACAGAGGGGCTAGGGGGGGCTAAGCCCCGCAATGATATTCAGAACAAGGACATTAGCCCCCCCCCCCCCCCCCCCATATGAAATTGCTTCCTACGGGCCTGAAGAAGAAATTCCCGGTGTTCAGCAATATATTTTTACCTTAAATATTTTGATGCAACTTACAAATTCTACATCCTGGTGACATTGATTTTGTCATCTCAAACAACGTTCAAATGAGAACAGTCCATGGGTCTACAGGGCTTTTCTTCCAGAAATTGGGAAGAGGCCCTGGTCAGTCATTTTGGGAAATTTTAGCTCGATTTTGGTCAAATTGGGAAAAAATAATAAATGGGAATAAATGTAGAAATGAAAAAACATTTTCTTAAACAACACTTTTTAAACAGAATAACTGAATTAAAGAAGATAAACTGCTTCTTTGTGACTCAAATTGCCAGTTGGTAAATGATCTTTATTTACTTTCCAAATTTTGAGAATTTTAGTTTAGAAAATTGGGAAATTCTTACTCTGAAATTGGGAAAAAAGGAGCCCTTTTCCAATTGGGAAGCCACCGAATTTCGGCCCCTGTTATAGAAGGAAGAAAAGCCCTGGTCTAGATTTACTTTCGCTGTTTGGGAATGGTGAAAAATATTTTTGCTGGATCGATATTTATTTGGGACGAATGTCATATGCTATCGTAAACATGTTCTATGTTGTTGAAAAGCATTTAAGACTAACTTTACTGCATAGAATAAGAATTTCACTTACTCCGAATTGCATCGCCGACTGGAAACAGTGGTTGCCGCTGGCATTTCTGAGTGCAGACGAAACAAAATGGCCGTCATAGAAAATCTTGTAACTACGTCAGTCAGTGCGCGTGACGTAATTAGACTGGATATCGAACCTTTGAATTCGGGACCGGTAAGAAGCAAACGGAAGTAGATAAAAGGACCACACAGTCGAATGATTCGAGGCGTTCCGAATGCTCCATAAAAAAAATAAAATAAACAAACAAAGATGGCGTATTTTTCGTTGAACGGTATTATTGATTTGAATGATTGATTCTGTTGATTTCAATGATTCTGATCTTTTTAATTTTATGCGTAACATATAGTCGGCCTTCGCCGGGGCCTTCGGCCCCGGACTTCGTCCGTATTAGTTCTCCTAAAGTATGCTATAGTCCAATTTATTCAGATGAAACATATTTTTCTCCGTTTTTAATTGACCTTGTACCAATCTATTTTATAATTGACTCATCTAGAAACATGAATCACCGATCTGTATATAATAATGAATAATTTAGAAATATTGTCATACAATTGCCGCGGACTTAACAATATTAAAAAACGCCTTGATTTGTTTTCACTGTTTAATCAAAAGAAAGCAGATATAGTTTGTCTCCAGGAAACGCATTTAACAAATAGTTTTGAAAAAGTTGTATACTCGGAGTGGAACGGGGAATGTTATTTCAGTCATGGGAGGGCAAATGCACGAGGGGTAGGGATTTTAATTAGAAAAGAGTCTGGTGTAATAGTAAATAATACAATTAAGGACAATGATGGCCGATTTATCATTTTAGATGTGTCGGTTTCCGATTTGAATTTTCTACTCATAAACATATATGCTCCAAATGTAGATGACCCGCAATTTTTAATACAATTTTTGATTCGATTGACACAATGAGTAACAATGATGCCTTTGTTATATGCGGCGACTTCAATTTAGTTATAGACCCGAATTTAGATTACAAAAATTATAAAAATACAAACCACAATATTAATTCAAGAAAATTGTTATTATCTCTGATTTCAAACAGAAATCTCAAGGACCCTTTTAGAGAGATTCACGGAGACAGTAGAAAATACACATGGAAAAGACTTACACCCGTCCAACAAGGCAGATTAGATTTTTTTCTAGTAACAAACAATTTAATAGAGTATGTACAAAATTGTGATATAGACATTAGTTATAGATCAGACCACTCTTTTATTGTTTTAAGTTTCAAACTTTCAGAAACAAAATACGGTAAAGGCTACTGGAAATTCAACAATTCACTTTTATCTGATCTGAACTATATTAATAGTATTAATGATAAGATAGACAAAACAATACTACAATATAGTCTTCCAGTTTACGACCATAATAATATTTTGAATATGGACAAAAGTGAAATACAATTTACTATAAATGACCAATTATTTTTGGAAACACTATTGATGGAAATTAGAGGCCAAACCATTTCTTATGCATCATACAAGAAAAAGGAAATAAATGAACGTGAAAATTATTTAATGACAAAAATTGCCGAAATTGAAAATACGTTAAATGAATCAAATAAGGAGTTACTCTCAAATTTACAAACAGAACTACATGAAATTCGACAAAGTAAACTTAAAGGGGCTTTTATTAGATCTAGATCGAAATGGATTGATGAAGGGGAAAAAGTTACATCTTTTTTCTGTAATCTTGAAAAACAGCACTGTGTGAATAAAAATATACCCTTCATTGAAAAAGAAGATGGTTCAAAAATTTACTCGCAGGAACAGATACTAAAAGAAACTAAGAATTTTTACGAAAGACTCTATGACGAACGCCCTTGTATTGACAATTTTGATTTAAAGTCCGAATTTCAAAATATAGATTACAATAAATTAACTGATAACGAGTCACAAAAATTGGAGGGTTTATTGACTTACAAAGAGGTTACTGATACATTGAGAAACATGAAAAACGACAAAAGTCCCGGGTGTGATGGATTTACCTCAAATTTCTTTAAAGTATTTTGGATTAAAATTGGCCATTTTGTTGTTCGTTCTATTAATTTCGCCTTTATATCAGGTTCCTTTTCAAAAAGCATAAAACTCGGAAATATAACATGCATTCCCAAGGAAAATAAGGCTAAACAATATTTAAAAAACTGGAGGCCTATTACCCTCTTAAATGTTTTATACAAACTTGCATCAGGTTCCATTGCGAACAGATTGAAATTAACACTGGATAAATTGATATCAAAGGATCAGACAGGTTTTATTAAAGGCAGACATATTGGAGAAAACACTAGGTTAATATACGACATAATGCATCATTGTGACGAAAATAAGATACCGGGATTGTTAATGCTAATAGACTTTGAGAAAGCTTTTGACTCATTATCTTTCAAATTTATCGAGGAAACCTTATCTTTTTTCAATTTTGGGGAAATGGTAAAAAAATGGATTAGACTCTTTCTGTACGATACAGAGGTTTCTGTACAACTAAATGGTTTTATATCTGACTACTTCCGAGTTAAAAGAGGCTGCAGACAAGGAGACCCTATATCATCATATATTTTTATCCTCTGTGCGCAAATATTAAATTTAAAAGTTAAAAACTGCAAGGACATATCTGGCATTAAAATAAAAGGTAAGCAATATCTTATTTCTCAATTCGCAGATGACACAACTCTTCTATTAGATGGATCTGACAAATCTTTACATGCCGTTTTAAAAATTCTTGACGAGTTTTCCAAAGTATCTGGGTTAAACGTTAATTTTGACAAAACTAAACTTATATGGATTGGATCTTTGAAGTACAGTACACGATCTATCAAAACAAGGTGGAAATTATCCTGGGGAGACACACAATTTAAACTATTAGGAATACTCTTTGACGTTAATCTTAATAAAATGGTTGCTTTAAATTTTGATACAAAATGGATTAGCATAAATAAATGTATATCATTTTGGAAAAAGCGAAAACTTACTCCAATAGGCCGAATTGTAGTCACTAAAACACTTTTAATACCCTTATTAAATCACCTTTTTATAAGCTTGCCAACCCCATCATCGGATTTTTTAAAGAAATTAAACGACTTATTCACAGAATTCATTTGGGATGGTAGACCAAAAATCAAAGCTTCAATCATTATCAAAGATTATGAGGATGGAGGTCTGAAAATACCAGATATCGTAAGCTTTATTAGATGTATGAAATTAAAATGGTTAAAAGACTTAGTCTTAAATCCAGAATCATCTTATTATGATCTAGCAAATATCTGTATTGATATTAATAAAGTAATGAAATGCGGAAAGTTTTACTGTGACATTTTGGTAAATAAAATTAACAAGAGGACCATGATGGTCCTATATCGCTCACCTGAACCAAAATGATATAATCAACACTTTTCTTCAATTCAAAAAATATTTATGACTTTTAGACTGAAAACGAACTTATGGTCAATAAAATTGTGAAAATCGAACTCATCCAAGATTTCATCTTGCCCAACATTGTGCCCAAGATTTGTCTTGTTTGATAAATAATTGTAGATTCTGGAGTATAAACAAGGACGAAAACAGCCGAAAACAGCAATTTTGTCAAATTCAAGGGCACATTACTCTTGACTTCCTAGTCAGATCAGGCTGAAAATCAAACTCGACCGAGATCTTATGATATCCAACATTGTGTTCAAGATTTGTCTTGATTAGTCAATAATTGTAGATTCTAGAGTGTAAACAAGGTCTAAAGCAGCCGAAAACGGCAATTTGATCAAATTCAAGGGCACATAACTCTCCACTTTTTGTCAGATTGGACTGAAAATCAAACTTATTCAAGATCTTATGGTCTCAAACATTGTGTTCAAGTTTTGTCTTAATTGATAAATAATAGTAGATTATAGAGTGTAAACAATGTCAAAAACAGCCGAAATCGGCAATTTTATCAAATTCAAGGGCACAAAACTCTCATCTTTCTGGTCAGATCAGACTGAAAATCAAACTCATCTGAGATCTTATGGTCTCCAACCTTGTGTCCAAGATTTGTCTTGATTGGTCATAAATTGTAGATTCTAGAGTGTAAATAAGGTCGAAAACAGTCAAAAACAGCAATTTTGTCAAATCAGATCAGATCAGATAAGACTGAAAATCAAACTCATTTCAGATCTTATGATCTCCAATATTGTGTCCAAGTTTTGGATTGATTGATCAATAATTGTAGATTCTAGAATGTAAACATCGTCGAAAACATCCAAAAATGACAATTTTGTCAAATTCAAGGGCTAGTAACTCTCGACTTTCTGATCAGATCAGACTGAAAATTACACTCATCCGAGATCTCATAGTCCCAAACATTGTGTCAAAGTTTTGTCTTGATTGATGAATAATTGTAGATTCTAGAGTGTAAACAAGGTCAAAAACAGCCGAAAATGGCAATTTTGTCAAATTCAAGGGCACATTACTCTCGTCTTTCTGCTCAGATCAGACTGAAAATCGAACTCATCCGAGATCTTATGGTCTGCAATGTTATGTCCAAGATTTGTCTTGATTGATCAATAATTGTAGATGCTAGAGTGTAAACAATGTCAAAACTAAGTATTTTTCGCATTCAAGGGCAGATAACTCCTGCATTTCTAGTTCGATCTGACCCATAATCGAACTCATCCGAGATCTTATGGCCATACATGTTTTGACCAAGTTTGGTCAAGATTGGCTTATATTTGTAGATGCTAGAGTGTAAACACGAAATTGTGGACGGACGGACGGACGGACAGACGGACAGACGGACAGATGGACAGACGGACAGACGGACGACGGACAAAAAGTGACCACAATAGCTCACCTTGAGCACTTCGTGCTCAGGTGAGCTAAAAATGCATTCTGGATTGATGTTCTACGATCGTACATATCATATATTGAAAAGTTTAGATTCCAGAATGGGAATCAAATATTACATTCGCCTATATTTTACAATGAAGGGATCAAGACCGATTCGAAATACATTTTCAACAAAATCCTATTTCAAAGGGGAATATTCTTAATTAAAGATGTATTTACGGAAAAGGGGGATTTTAAATCATTTGATTACTTCAGGAATTTAGTTCATGGTAAATTAAACTTTCTTGAGTGTTATAGCATCCGAAATGCGATTAAATCATTTTTACAAAAACTACATATACCTATTGATTTTGCATCTTTGAATCAATGTCATAATCCTTCTATGAATAGCTATATATTTCCAATTATTACTAAACTAAATGTAAATAAGCACACTTACTCAACATTGATTTATAATGAAAACATTCCAACAAGCCAAAACAAGTGGTTATTAGAATTCAACAATCTAAATAAAGACTGGAAAAAGGTTTACTCTAATGTTTTCAAATTGACTGATGATTCTTTTATTCAATGGCTACAGACTCGAATCGTTCATAGGATATTTCCTACAAATTCGCTTTTACAAAAAATGAATATCACCGACGATAAAACATGCACTTTTTGTCACATAAATGAAGAAGATCTTTTACATTTATTTTTCGAATGTAACAGAATCAAACCAATTATTCAATATTTAGAGCAAAAACTAAATGAAATGAATCATTTTCATCAACTAAGAAGTACAGATGTGTTGCTTGGTTTTGATGACAACCCTCAATTAGATATTTTATGTTTAGAATTTAAACGTTATATTTACAATAACAAATTAAAAAAGATAGTACCCACTCGAAACGGCTTCATGCGACACCTTAAATTAACCTTTGAAATTATCACTCAAACAAAGAAAAATCAAAATAGAAAAGAAAATTGGGCAATTGTTGAGAGACTGGTACAAGTTCAATAATAAGCCAATAAAATATACAAAACTATAGCATGCTTTGGATACTTGTGTTTATTTTCACTTTGTATAAAGGGTATCTTTTACCACCATTGCTGGTGGAATTAAGATTTTCTCTTTCTGTTCCTTCATATCATGTAAAACTTTATTTTTCACATTATTACAAATACATGATCTGTTTAATGATTATACTTAGTATTAATATAATCCACGATTTTACAGTTGACAATACATTGCAATTTTCGAATTCAAGAAACTTTTCTAAAGACAATCAATCAAAAGAAAGCATGGAGAAATTGAAAACAAAACGTTTGAGCTTCGACTTT
Organism: Fragum sueziense; assembly: GCA_963680895.1. Taxonomy (NCBI): domain Eukaryota; kingdom Metazoa; phylum Mollusca; class Bivalvia; order Cardiida; family Cardiidae; genus Fragum; species Fragum sueziense. The sequence continues at coordinate 12,818,226 of OY804610.1, forward strand.
TATCTTTCGTTATCTCCATGACTCCCAAAGTGCTTTG